>CM026403.1:57464805-57485070 GCA_014843695.1 Archivesica marissinica
GACTATAAACCGAGGTCTCGTGTATCGGTGCTATACACAGAGCATGTAAAAGAACCACGGATGCTACTGGAATTGGAGTGTCCTCTGTATTTTGCACTATCCCCCAAAAAATAAATAAAAATCATATATCAGGAGGTGTTGCACAGGGGGAGGGAGGGGGGAGGGAGGGGGGAGGGAGGGGGGGGGATTGCGTTGATATATAAACGCATTAACAAAAATGAAGTCTGAGACAATTCTGTTTCTTCGTATAACCACAGGTGTTTGAAAGTTCAACAAGAAATATGTTTGAAAACAAAGTTACTCACTATTATACTAATTTCTTAACTGTTAGCATGCTGTAGGCGAAATGAGCAGATAACAAATGTGTATTGTCCATACTCGCCTATAAGACGATCTTGTCTATAAGACGACTCCCCTACTGGTCTTCAAATCGGTGGGTTTTGGCATGCAATCGCAATCGGGTTGATAAAATGGACTAAACAACCCGGTTTAAATTGCATGTTTGGCCAGTCAAGCTTAAGAAATGTCAGTGTCAAAATTCTTTCTTTTCAAAATACCATTTAACACATTAAAAAAATTAATATTTTTGTTGTTGTAAGAACGGGAAAAACTCACTCATAGGACGGGAAAAACTCACCCATAAGACGGGAAGAATTCACTCATAGGACGGGAAGTACTCACTCATAGAACGGGAAGAACTCACTCATAGGATGGGTAGTACTCACTCATAAGATGGTAAGAACTCACTCATAGGACGGGAAGAATTCACTCATAGGACGGGAAGTACTCACCCATAGGACAGGAAGAATTCACTCATAGGACGGGAAGAACTCACCGATAGGATGGGAAGAACTCACACATAGGACGGTAAGAACTCACTCATAGGACGGTAAGAACTCACTCATAGGACGGGAAGCCACTTTGAGGCCATAATCTGGCAGTAAAAAACTCGTCTTATAGACGATAAATTTTCGGACTTATGATTTAATTCGTTCCATCTTATCTACTCATTTCACCTACAGCATGCTAAATGTGAAGTATTATAAATAATAGGTTGGCTGTTCCGAACAGGGAACTAGTAATATATATATATTTGGTCCTCTCTCCAACCGAATATTCGGCTTAAAAAGCCTTTTTTCAAGGAAAACAAAAAAGTCATCCGGCTAATTCATTTTTTTATAAGATTGCTATGAATCCGAAAATTCGGATGTAGATAGGACCGCATATATATTAAGTATTATAGAACCGGATGGTTTGAACAATACAAGCAGTAATATATGCATGGTATAGTATGGCACGATCGACCAAATGAGAAAAAAAACATTTAACTAGTTTCGTTCAATACTGAATCTGTCAGAGCATACCTAAGTCCTTGACTCAATTTAAGCTGCAGACTATTCATACCGTGATATATACTGATGTATTTGCCGTCATAATTCAGCTTCAGGCTGGAATCACAGAGAATTGTGCCAGAGATTTACCGACAAAAAACCAATTTTCATCTAAATTCGATTGATGATTCGACCATCTAATAAGAATCCAATGTTCATCAAAAACATACACTCTAACAAAACTCGAAGCAAAATTGCGCCCAAAAAATGAACCTGCTTCACCAGGGATCAGTTTAGAGGGCGATGTGGGGCGAAATTGTCGCCCTAGGGACCCTGACTTCGCCCTCTGGGGGCCCCACTTCTCCCTTAAAAAAAATTTTTTTTTAAAATGTTGTCTATTAAGATACACGGCCTATTATAAAGCACTCCTTCTATTCAAATGTTGTATTTAATGGTCAAACTGTGCATTTTAACCCTATTTTGCAGAAGTATATTAAAGAACACCATTTAACGAAGCGATCACGCGCTTTCTCCCTTCTCCCAAAAATTCTGACCTAGAATAAACCCTGCTTCACTATCCAAACGTATTTTTCTTTGATTTCACATACGGTATTTTTTATCTACTTTGTCAATGTAAATTATTATCGAAAGGATGCAAATTTTCATCAAAATTACAAAGCTGTGTACCGGGGTATATAAAATCGGGTAACGAATTAACATAAACATTCTACATGCAGTGTTCACAAGCATTTCCTTTCATCATGTATATAAGGAATGAATCACGGGTTAATAGTTTCCATCGGGGTATGAACTGCATTGGGCGTGGTTAAAGTGTGTGGAGTTCATCGAAGGAAATGCAATAGTGATGTAAATATTTTTACATTGCGACCAAGTTTGAAGAAAATCAGAGAAAAATTGATTTGCTTGAGAATCTACGTCAAGTGTTTAATTTGGATTGGCCTAGTGACCTACTAAGCAGAATTACACACATACAATGATGACGACAAAAATAAAAACGATCCCAATCGCCAACATGAGCTAAACAAGATTTCCGGTGAGCTACACGAGTGTACCCGAGCGGATAGCACCTCTTCCCTATTTATTTGAACCAAAGAAGCGTCCAACTCCTGTGGTAGAAAAAAACGGTGGTCATACAAATATAAGTACATAATAATAAAGTCCATTCTTTGACTAGCTTAGATGCTGATATTATAGCAGGTACATTATACATACGAACACTAGAAAGCAAAATATATTCTATGTTAGCAGATACCTAATTCAATATCAAACTATTGTTATATAATATTGTAAATGTAAGTAAAATATCATCAAATTACCCACTGCTTATTTTCAATAAAACCAACGTTAAATGTCTTATAGTGATAGGTCATGAGTGATGGGTTGCATGTGGGTTGTCATGTGGGCTGCATGTGGGTTGCATGTGGGTTGCATGTGGGTGGCATGTGGGTTGCATGTGGGCTGCATGTGGGTTGCATGTGGGCTGCATGTGGGTGGCATGTGGGCTGCATGTGGGCTGCATGTGGGTTGCATGTGGGTGGCATGTGGGTTGCATGTGGGCTGCATGTGGGTTGCATGTGGGCTGCATGTGGGTTGCATGTGGGTTGCATGTGGGCTGCATGTGGGTTGCATGTGGGTTGCATGTGGGTTGCATGTGGGTGGCATGTGGGTTGCATGTGGGTGGCATGTGGGTTGCATGTGGGTTGCATGTGGGTTGCATGTGGGTGGCATGTGGGTTGCATGTGGGCTGCATGTGGGTTGCATGTGAGTTGCATGCAAGTTAACTATGAGTTGCCTGTGAGTTGCATGCGAGTTGCCTGCGAGTTGCCTGTGAGTTGCCTGTGGGTTGCCTGCGAGTTGCCTGTGGGTTGCCTGCGAGTTGCATGTGGGTTGCCTGCGAGTTGCCTGCGAGTTGCCTGTGAGTTGCCTGTGGGTTGCCTGCGAGTTGCCTGTGAGTTGCCTGCGAGTTGCCTGCGAGTTGCCTGTGAGTTGCCTGCGAGTTGCATGCAAGTTAACTATGAGTTGCCTGTGAGTTGCATGTGGGTTGCCTGTGAGTTGCCTGCGAGTTGCATGTGGGTTGCCTGTGAGTTGCCTGTGAGTTGCCTGCGAGTTGCATGTGGGTTGCCTGTGAGTTGCATGTGAGTTGCCTGTGAGTTGCCTGTGGGTTGCCTGTGGGTTGCATGTGGGTTGCCTGCGAGTTGCATGTGAGTTGCCTGTGAGTTGCCTGTGGGTTGCATGTGAGTTGCCTGTGGGTTGCCTGTGAGTTGCCTGTGAGTTGCCTGTGGGTTGCATGTGAGTTGCCTGTGGGTTGCCTGTGAGCTGCCTGTGAGCTGCCTGTGAGTTGCATGTGGGTTGCCTGTGAGTTGCATGTGAGTTGCCTGTGAGCTGCCTGTGAGCTGCCTGTGAGCTGCCTGTGAGTTGCCTGTGAGTTGCCTGTGAGCTGCCTGTGGGCTGCCTGTGAGCTGCCTGCGAGTTGCCTGCGAGTTGCATGTGGGTTGCCTGTGAGTTGCTTTAGCTGACTGTTGCAATTCAATTGAGAGACCTAACAGAACAGTATGTTTAACTGAACTAGTTGTTCCACAAAATGGTATCGAACATATTGTGAGGGATGTCTCTAAACGAACATAACCAGTCCATGACACATTGTGAGGGGCGTTTCATAAGATAAACTAAATCACACCGAGGGTTGTTCCAAAAGTGTGCATGAAGCACAAAGAGTTGCTCCAAAGATTCTCCAAAACACTGAGATTTGCAAAGATGCATTGAAGGATGCCTCCAAAACACTGAGGATCGTCCAAATGCTTGCAAAATGCATCGAGGGTTGCCCCAAAAGTTTCACCGAAATGCGTAAGGTTGTCCCACAGTTTTTGCATAAAACAACTGAATAGAATATATGTCACAAAATGTCATGTATATATGTTCACTTATATGTTCATCAGTGTTTGAGCATCTCCAAAAATTGCTTCAAACTTTACTGACAGCCCGCAAACAGTTAATGTGGCAACACGCTGGACTGGTAATCCAGGGATCGCAGGTTCGATCCCCCGTCTGACCCTAATAAAATTAACAGTCTTTCAGATGGGACGTTAAACCGAGGTCTCGTGTCGGTGCTTTACACCGTGCACGTAAAAGAACCAGAGGAGACTCTAGAATGGGTCTCTGTCTGTATCACTGCACTATCCTCCAAAAATCTAAAATGACTAATATTTTCAGGAGGCGTCGCTCATATGGGCAACCGGTAGCAACGATAAATAAACGTAAAACACAACAATATGTATTAAATGATAGCACTATAATGCGGACGACTACGACATGTGTTTTTTTTACAGATATTGCACAAAGTTGTGTAGTTCAACAATAATATAACGTACCTTCTAGATATGTACAGCTTTTTACAGATATTGCACGAAGCTGTGTAGTTTAGCATTAATATAACACACCTTCTAGATATGTACTACTGTGCACTATTGTTAAATACCGTATTTAATCAACCCTTTCCCACATTGAGACAGATGCTTATACCTGGCCTGGAGGTTATAAAACTTTTCTCCAATCTCAAAACTCAGTCTCAATTGTCTGATTGGTTCAGCTGACAGTCACACTCAGAATCAACCAATCAGATCACTTGAGCTTGAGATCTGAGAAAAGTTTTATAACCTCGGGCCCAGGTCTCATTCTAGGGCACGACATGGGCGAAATAGTCGCTTAAACTGACATGTCCACGCTACAACTTCTCCCTAAATAAAAATGTTTGTACATACAAAATCGTGCCCAGTAAGATACACAGGCCACTGTCATCTCCTATTCAAATGTATGTAATGGGGAAATTGTGTATTTTAAACCTATTTTGTTGCAATATATTGAATAACAGTGCGCAATTACACGCTTTCTCGCTACTCCCAAAAATTCTGACATAATACCAGACTGAATAACAATTAGCATAAATACAATGGTACCCAGCTGTGCCCCCATTCTATCATATCTTTGTGCTGCAACTGGTTCCAGGTTCATTGATAGTGACTATTGCTCGCTCGAGGCGATCTGCCTGGTTCCCTTTCTTAGCAGTATCTCGCACATAGTTGATCAGTGTGTCTTTCTTGATATCAACAGCAAGCACCTAGATAAATAAACAATTCAGTGATGGGCGGTTAAATTCTCACCAGTCAGTGATGGGCGGTTAAATTCTCACCAGTCTGTGATGGGCGGTTAAATTCTCACCAGTCTGTGATGGGCGGTTAAATTCTCACCAGTCTGTGATGGGCAGTTAAATTCTCACCAGTCAGTGATGGGCGGTTAAATTCTCACCAGTCAGTGATGGGCGGTTAAATTCTCACCAGTCTGTGATGGGCGGTTAAATTCTCACCAGTCTGTGATGGGCGGTTAAATTCTCACCAGTCAGTGATGGGCGGTTAAATTCTCACCAGTCAGTGATGGGCGGTTAAATTCTCACCAGTCAGTGATGGGCGGTTAAATTCTCACCAGTCAGTGATGGGCGGTTAAATTCTCACCAGTCTGTGATGGGCGGTTAAATTCTCACCAGTCTGTGATGGGCAGTTAAATTCTCACCAGTCTGTGATGGGCGGTTAAATTCTCACCAGTCTGTGATGGGCGGTTAAATTCTCACCAGTCAGTGATGGGCGGTTAAATTCTCACCAGTCAGTGATGGGCGGTTAAATTCTCACCAGTCAGTGATGGGCGGTTAAATTCTCACCAGTCAGTGATGGGCGGTTAAATTCTCACCAGTCAGTGATGGGCGGTTAAATTCTCACCAGTCTGTGATGGGCGGTTAAATTCTCACCAGTCAGTGATGGGCGGTTAAATTCTCACCATCACCGTAGGTCCCTGGCCTGGAGGTTATAAAACGTTTCTCCAATCTCAAAACTCGGTCTCAATCGTTTGATTGGTTCAGCTGACATTCACACTCACAATCAACCAATCAGATCACTTGAGCTTGAGAAAAGTTTTATAACCTCTGGCCCAGGTGTCCCTTATTTATTTTTAATTTAATTTTATTATAATTTGGACATAAACTTTGTTACGTAATATTGAAAACCTGAAGCCGAGTGGGAGCAGAAACCCGCTGAACCTTTGTGGTGTAATGGATACGGTGTTTGCCTTGTAACTGAGAGGTTGTGAGGTCGAGCACCATCAGGACCATGGTGGTGTCCTTAGGCAAAGACACATAAATCCACATTGCCTCTTCTCTCCCTCATGGTAATGGATTCTACCAGAAATGAGGTCTCACAAACGATTAATCTGGGATGTGTGTGAAGCATGTAAGCTGGTGGTTTTATCCGGGTAAACCGATTTCCTCCCACACAAAGGACCACATATATGCTTTCATCCATGCCAACGAGAGTGATTAATATACATGTCAGTTGTTAAAGCTTGCTCCACAATCGTAAAATAAATAGAGTTTATCCTTTTTATTAATCAAGCTAAAATAAATGTTTATAATTATAAACTGATCAAGTATTAAATATTCTTAAATATTTTGCCCACCTGTCCACTCGTTGTGACGCCAATAAATCCCTGTGTATCCGTGTTGATGGTCGATGTAAAGATAATATCCTCGGAGACTCGCATGTTGCAGAGGCATGAGGACGTCTCCATATCACACATGTAGAGGTAGCCGTACTTTGTCAGCATATATACTAGACCATATTCACACGACACCTGGCCAAGTGAAAGAAATAGAGGATATTTGTGTTTATTTGTGTACGGTATAGAGGATATTTGTGTTTATTTGTGTACGGTATAGAGGATATTTGTGTAAGGTATAGAGGATATTTGTGTAAGGTATAGAGGATATTTGTGTTTATTTGTGTAAGGTATAGAGGATATTTGTGTTTATTTGTGTATGGTATAGAGGATATTTGTGTTTATTTGTGTACGGTATAGAGGATATTTGTGTTTATTTGTGTACGGTATAGAGGATATTTGTGTTTATTTGTGTAAGGTATAGAGGATATTTGTGTTTATTTGTGTAAAGTATAGAGGATATTTGTGTAAGGTATAGAGGATATTTGTGTAAGGTATAGAGGATATTTGTGTTTATTTGTGTAAGGTATAGAGGATATTTGTGTTTATTTGTGTAAGGTATAGAGGATATTTGTGTAAGGTATAGAGGATATTTGTGTTTATTTGTGTACGGTATAGAGGATATTTGTGTAAGGTATAGAGGATATTTGTGTAAGGTATAGAGGATATTTGTGTTTATTTGTGTAAGGTATAGAGGATATTTGTGTAAGGTATAGAGGATATGTGTGTACAGTATAGAGGATATTTGTGTAAGGTATAGAGGATATTTGTGTTTATTTGTGTACGGTATAGAGGATATTTGTGTAAGGTATAGAGGATATTTGTGTACGGTATAGAGGATATTTGTGTAAGGTATAGAGGATATTTGTGTTTATTTGTGTACGGTATAGAGGATATTTGTGTATGGTATAGAGGATATTTGTGTAAGGTATAGAGGATATTTGTGCATGGTATAGAGGATATTTGTGTAAGGTATAGAGGATATTTGTGTAAGGTATAGAGGATATTTGTGTACGGTATAGAGGATATTTGTGTAAGGTATAGAGGATATTTGTGTAAGGTATAGAGGATATTTGTGTATGGTATAGAGGATATTTGTGTTTATTTGTGTAAGGTATAGAGGATATTTGTGTAAGGTATAGAGGATATTTGTGTTTATTTGTGTACGGTATAGAGGATATTTGTGTAAGGTATAGAGGATATTTGTGTAAGGTATAGAGGATATTTGTGTTTATTTGTGTAAGGTATAGAGGATAGTTGTGTAAGGTATAGAGGATATGTGTGTACAGTATAGAGGATATTTGTGTAAGGTATAGAGGATATTTGTGTTTATTTGTGTACGGTATAGAGGATATTTGTGTAAGGTATAGAGGATATTTGTGTACGGTATAGAGGATATTTGTGTAAGGTATAGAGGATATTTGTGTTTATTTGTGTACGGTATAGAGGATATTTGTGTATGGTATAGAGGATATTTGTGTAAGGTATAGAGGATATTTGTGTTTATTTGTGTATGGTATAGAGGATATTTGTGTAAGGTATAGAGGATATTTGTGTATGGTATAGAGGATATTTGTGTAAGGTATAGAGGATATTTGTGTAAGGTATAGAGGATATTTGTGTATGGTATAGAGGATATTTGTGTAAGGTATAGAGGATATTTGTGTAAGGTATAGAGGATATTTGTGTATGGTATAGAGGATATTTGTGTAAGGTATAGAGGATATTTGTGTACGGTATAGAGGATATTTGTGTAAGGTATAGAGGATATTTGTGTAAGGTATAGAGGATATTTGTGTATGGTATAGAGGATATTTGTGTAAGGTATAGAGGATATTTGTGTAAGGTATAGAGGATATTTGTGTAAGGTATAGAGGATATTTGTGTACAGTATAGAGGATATTTGTGTTTATTTGTGTAAAGTATAGAGGATATTTGTGTACGGTATAGAGGATATTTGTGTACGGTATAGAGGATATTTGTGTTTATTTGTGTAAGGTATAGAGGATATTTGTGTACGGTATAGAGGATATTTGTGTATGGTATAGAGGATATTTGTGTACGGTATAGAGGATATTTGTGTAAGGTATAGAGGATATTTGTGTAAGGTATAGAGGATATTTGTGTAAGGTATAGAGGATATTTGTGTACGGTAGAGAGGATATTTGTGTAAGGTATAGAGGATATTTGTGTAAGGTATAGAGGATATTTGTGTTTATTTGTGTAAGGTATAGAGGATATTTGTGTATAGTATAGAGGATATTTGTGTAAGGTATAGAGGATATTTGTGTTTATTTGTGTAAGGTATAGAGGATATTTGTGTAAGGTATAGAGGATATTTGTGTAAGGTATAGAGGATATTTGTGTACGGTATAGAGGATATTTGTGTACGGTATAGAGGATATTTGTGTACGGTATAGAGGATATTTGTGTAAGGTATAGAGGATATTTGTGTATAGTATAGAGGATATTTGTGTAAGGTATAGAGGATATTTGTGTACGGTATAGAGGATATTTGTGCAAGGTATAGAGGATATTTGTGTATGGTATAGAGGATATTTGTGTAAGGTATAGAGGATATTTGTGTAAGGTATAGAGGATATTTGTGTAAGGTATAGAGGATATTTGTGTACAGTATAGAGGATATTTGTGTTTATTTGTGTAAAGTATAGAGGATATTTGTGTACGGTATAGAGGATATTTGTGTATGGTATAGAGGATATTTGTGTACGGTATAGAGGATATTTGTGTAAGGTATAGAGGATATTTGTGTAAGGTATAGAGGATATTTGTGTAAGGTATAGAGGATATTTGTGTACGGTATAGAGGATATTTGTGTAAGGTATAGAGGATATTTGTGTAAGGTATAGAGGATATTTGTGTAAGGTATAGAGGATATTTGTGTTTATTTGTGTAAGGTATAGAGGATATTTGTGTAAGGTATAGAGGATATTTGTGTACGGTATAGAGGATGTTTTGTGTAAGGTATAGAGGATATTTGTGTTTATTTGTGTAAGGTATAGAGGATATTTGTGTAAGGTATAGAGGATATTTGTGTTTATTTGTGTAAGGTATAGAGGATATTTGTGTAAGGTATAGAGGATATTTGTGTTTATTTGTGTAAGGTATAGAGGATATTTGTGTTTATTTGTGTAAGGTTTAGAGGATATTTGTGTAAGGTATAGAGAATATTTGTGTTTATTTGTGTAAGGTATAGAGGATATTTGTGTTTATTTGTGTACGGTATAGAGGATATTTGTGTTTATTTGTGTACGGTATAGAGGATATTTGTTTACGGTATAGAGGATATTTGTGTAAGGTATAGAGGATATTTGTGTAAGGTATAGAGGATATTTGTGTTTATTTGTGTAAGGTATAGAGGATATTTGTGTACGGTATAGAGGATATTTGTGTACGGTATAGAGGATATTTGTGTAAGGTATAGAGGATATTTGTGTTTATTTGTGTACGGTATAGAGGATATTTGTGTTTATTTGTGTAAGGTATAGAGGATATTTATGTAAGGTATAGAGGATATTTGTAGGTATAGAGGATATTTGTGTAAGGCATAGAGGATATTTGTGTTTATTTGTGTAAGGTATAGAGGATATTTGTGTAAGGTATAGAGGATATTTGTGTAAGGTATAGAGGATATTTGTGTAAGGTATAGAGGATATTTGTGTACGGTATAGAGGATATTTGTGTAAGGTATAGAGGATATTTGTGTACGGTATAGAGGATATTTGTGTACGGTATAGAGGATATTTGTGTATCATATAGAGGATATTTGTGTACGGTATAGAGGATATTTGTGTAAGGTATAGAGGATATTTGTGTATCGTATAGAGGATATTTGTGTACGGTATAGAGGATATTTGTGTACGGTATAGAGGATATTTGTGTAAGGTATAGAGGATATTTGTTTAAGGTATAGAGGATATTTGTGTAAGGTATAGAGGATATTTGTGTATGGTATAGAGGATATTTGTGTACGGTATAGAGGATATTTGTGTAAGGTATAGAGGATATTTGTGTAAGGTATAGAGGATATTTGTGTAAGGTATAGAGGATATTTGTGTACGGTATAGAGGATATGTGTGTAAGGTATAGAGGATATTTGTGTAAGGTATAGAGGATATTTGTGTAAGATATAGAGGATATTTGTGTAAGGTATAGAGGATATTTGTGTAAGGTATAGAGGATATTTGTGTACGGTATAGAGGATAGTTGTGTAAGATATAGAGGATATTTGTGTAAGGTATAGAGGATATTTGTGTAAGGTATAGAGGATATTTGTGTAAGGTATAGAGGATATTTGTGTAAGGTATAGAGGATATTTGTGTACGGTATAGAGGATATTTGTGTATGGTATAGAGGATATTTGTGTAAGGTATAGAGGATATTTGTGTAGGGTATAGAGGATATTTGTGTTTATTTGTGTATGGTATAGAGGATATTTGTGTTTATTTGTGTGTAAGGTATAGAGGATATTTATGTAAGGTATAGAGGATATTTGTGTAAGGTATAGAGGATATTTGTGTAAGGCATAAGAGGATATTTGTGTTTATTTGTGTAAGGTATAGAGGATATTTGTGTAAGGTATAGAGGATATTTGTGTAAGGTATAGAGGATATTTGTGTAAGGTATAGAGGATATTTGTGTACGGCATAGAGGATATTTGTGTAAGGTATAGAGGATATTTGTGTACAGTATAGAGGATATTTGTGTACGGTATAGAGGATATTTGTGTACGGTATAGAGGATATTTGTGTACGGTATAAAGGATATTTGTGTACGGTATAGAGGATATTTGTGTACGGTATAGAGGATATTTGTGTACGGTATAGAGGATATTTGTGTACGGTATAGAGGATATTTGTGTACGGTATAGAGGATATTTGTGTAAGGTATAGAGGATATTTGTGTAAGGTATAGAGGATATTTGTGTATGGTATAGAGGATATTTGTGTAAGGTATAGAGGATATTTGTGTACGGTATAGAGGATATTTGTGTAAGGTATAGAGGATATTTGTGTAAGGTATAGAGGATATTTGTGTACGGTATAGAGGATATTTGTGTAAGGTATAGAGGATATTTGTGTAAGGTATAGAGGATATTTGTGTAAGGTATAGAGGATATTTGTGTAAGGTATAGAGGATATTTGTGTACGGTATAGAGGATATTTGTGTACGGTATAGAGGATATTTGTGTAAGGTATAGAGGATATTTGTGTAAGGTATAGAGGATATTTGTGTAAGGTATAGAGGATATTTGTGTAAGGTATAGAGGATATTTGTGTAAGGTATAGAGGATATTTGTGTAAGGTATAGAGGATATTTGTGTAAGATATAGAGGATATTTGTGAAAGATATAGAGGATATTTGTGTACAGTATAGAGGATATTTGTGTAAGGTATAGAGGATATTTGTGTACGGTATAGAGGATAGTTGTGTAAGATATAGAGGATATTTGTGTAAGGTATAGAGGATATTTGTGTAAGGTATAGAGGATATTTGTGTAAGGTATAGAGGATATTTGTGTAAGGTAGAGGATATTTGTGTAAGGTATAGAGGATATTTGTGTAAGGTATAGAGGATATTTGTGTAAGGTATAGAGGATATTTGTGTACGGTATAGAGGATATGTGTGTATGGTATAGAGGATATTTGTGTAAGGTATAGAGGATATTTGTGTAGGGTATAGAGGATATTTGTGTAAGGTATAGAGGATATTTGTGTATGGTATAGAGGATATTTGTGTAAGGTATAGAGGATATTTGTGTAAGGTATAGAGGATATTTGTGTACGGTATAGAGGATATTTGTGTAAGGTATAGAGGATATTTTTGTAAGGTATAGAGGATATTTGTGTATGGTATAGAGGATATTTGTGTAAGGTATAGAGGATATTTGTGTACGGTATAGAGGATATTTGTGTAAGGTATAGAGGATATTTGTGTACGGTATAGAGGATATTTGTGTAAGGTATAGAGGATATTTGTGTAAGGTATAGAGGATATTTGTGTAAGGTATAGAGGATATTTGTGTACGGTATAGAGGATATTTGTGTAAGGTATAGAGGATATTTGTGTAAGGTATAGAGGATATTTGTGTAAGGTATAGAGGATATTTGTGTAAGGTATAGAGGATATTTGTGTAAGGTATAGAGGAAATTTGTGTAAGGTAGGATTTTATTTCATCGAGTGATCACCGAAATTTGCATTTCCACGAGTGGTGTTATTATTTCCAATGACTTTGGCTAATATGATATTTGTTTTCAAATTTTATTCATTTTAACTGCCCTGTCTGGAACCTCATTGCACTACAATACATAACCGCACAACCACCTCCGTTAGTGTGAATGTCCGTAATTAGAAATAATTAAAAACTACAGACAAAACAAATTCATTAGAATATGTTACTTTATAATTAACTGATTGTCAGAAAAGAGCTAAAATACGAAAGTACACCCAACGGAGGAATACGAAACTTAAGCAGTGACAGAGAAAATGCCAACTTTCACTGTTTCAACTGGGTGAATACACAACTCACATGTAACGCCACTGGGAAATCATAGTGTAAAATGTATACACAACTCACATGTAACGCCACTGGGAAGTCATAGTGTTAAATGAATACACAACTCACATGTAACGCCACTGGGAAATCATAGTGTTAAATGTATACACAACTCACATGTAACGCCACTGGGAAATCATAGTGTTAAATGAATACACAACTCACATGTAACGCCACTGGGAAATCATAGTGTTAAATGTATACACAACTCACATGTAACGCCACTGGGAAATCATAGTGTTAAATGAATACACAACTCACATGTAACGCCACTGGGAAATCATAGTGTTAAATGTATACACAACTCACATGTAACGCCACTGGGAAATCATAGTGTTAAATGAATACACAACTCACATGTAACGCCACTGGGAAATCATAGTGTTAAATGTATACACAACTCACATGTAACGCCACTGGGAAATCATAGTGTTAAATGAATACACAACTCACATGTAACGCCACTGGGAAATCATAGTGTTAAATGTATACACAACTCACATGTAACGCCACTGGGAAATCATAGTGCTCGGAATCCTGGCCAATCTGTATCTGATCGTAAGTATTTCTTGGAGCAAAGTTCCCAGTCTGGTACGGGCCTAGTTCTATCACGTGTATCTACAAATACGTAACAAACCCATTAACATTATTTACCCATTTAACACCAAGTAACTGACATGGACTGGTCCAGGATATTTTTAGAACAATAAATTGATAAGAAAATTACATTTGGACAAGTTCATTTATCAAAATGGGTAATTTTGTCTAAAAATAGGAATATTACTGGAAAAATGTGCAGATCCTGATGAGACGGCTCGTCATGAGCAGGCTCATCTGGATCTACACTTTTGTAAGCCTACTTAGAGGTATGTGATCTGGTGTTGAAAGGGTTAACAAACAAAATAGGAAATAAATAGCCTGCCAGTCATCAGGCCAAGTTATATATAGTAGAACGTTACATAGAGTTTCTTCAACTCTTTGCATGCTGGGTAAAATAAAGGCTATAAATAGTTCAAATAATTGTAGCATACGACAATTCTTCTTATTTGTAACTGAAAACCTAGTCTGACTTTTTGTTTTAAATAGTCGGACAGGTTGGTTTTCTCTGGGTACTCCGGTTTCCTCCCACACGAATGACCACATATACGCTTTCATCCGCGACAACGAGAGTGATTAATATAAGTTGTTAGAACTTACTTCGCAATCGTTGTAAAAATAAATAAAGTTTAAACTTTTTTTTTACCCACCATTTTGCCTGTTTTGTTAAATTTTTGGGATTTTTGTTTATGTTTTTAATAGGCTCAATGGGTGGTTAATTCTTACCTTCGCGATGTACTTACTTTTCCGTAGTTATTTATCTCTCTCGATCCGACACAGAACACGGTGGAGGGACAGGAATTACCGGCAAATTTATACGTATCGAAGCAGACGGCATGACAAGCTATGCATTGAGTAATGTCCTCGTCCATGTTATACAGCTGAGTTAGACCCGAGATTCTGTCCTCCTGCAAGAAAAACTGCGTTAGACGTTCTGGCGATTATTTTAAACATGTCATAATTTTCAAATCTTCCTCGGAAAGATGTTTGGTTTTCATTTGTTTTACGAATAAATTATTTCTGAAATCATACTATTTGGGGTGAAAGTTCAAGGTCACTGGTACAGGTATGGTGGGACTTGCTGTAGGGGTAGGGAATTAGTCCTTGGATGTGTCGGCAAACTTTCAATACAATATCATGTTTTTTAAGAAATGATAATGCTCGAGTCTTGTTTGTTGATACGGGTCAAATATTTCTGAAAACAACACAGTTTACCACATGTGAAGTTCAAGGTCAACTCTTGGCTACTATATTGTCAATGTATGTTGTATTGGTTATGGCGTCAAGAGGTGCTTCTATGAGGGAAAGGGTTAATGAACATTGGTTTGGCTACTATATTGTCAATGTATGTTGTATTGGTTATGGCGTCAAGAGGTGCTTCTATGAGGGAAAGGGTTAATGAACATTGGTTTGGCTACTATATTGTCAATGTATGTTGTATTGGTTATGGCGTCAAGAGGTGCTTCTATGAGGGAAAGGGTTAATGAACATTGGTTTTGCTACTATATTGTCAATGTATGTTGTATTGGTTATGGCATCAAGAGGTGCTTCTATGAGGGAAAGGGTTAATGAACATTGGTTTTGCTACTATATTGTCAATGTATGATGTATTGGTTATGGCATCAAGAGGTGCTTCTGTGAGGGAAAGGGTTTATGAACATTGGTTTGGCTACTATATTGTCAATGTATGATGTATTGGTTATGGCATCAAGAGGTGCTTCTATGAGGGAAAGGGTTAATGAACATTGGTTTTGCTACTATATTGTCAATGTATGTTGTATTGGTTATGGCATCAAGAGGTGCTTCTATGAGGGAAAGGGTTTATGAACATTGGTTTGGCTACTATATTGTCAATGTATGATGTATTGGTTATGGCATCAAGATGTGCTTCTGTGAGGGAAAGGGTTTATGAACATTGGTTTGGCTACTATATTGTCAATGTATGATGTATTGGTTATGGCATCAAGAGGTGCTTCTATGAGGGAAAGGGTTTATGAACATTGGTTTTGCTACTATATTGTCAATGTATGTTGTATTGGTTATGGCGTCAAGAGGTGCTTCTATGAGGGAAAGGGTTAATGAACATTGGTTTTGCTACTATATTGTCAATGTATGTTGTATTGGTTATGGCGTCAAGAGGTGCTTCTATGAGGGAAAGGGTTAATGAACATTGGTTTTGCTACTATATTGTCAATGTATGTTGTATTGGTTATGGCGTCAAAAGGTGCTTCTATGAGGGAAAGGGTTTATGAACATTGGTTTGGCTACTATATTGTCAATGTATGTTGTATTGGTTATGGCATCAAGAGGTGCTTCTATGAGGGAAAGGGTTAATGAACATTGGTTTTGCTACTATATTGTCAATGTATGTTGTATTGGTTATGGCATCAAGAGGTGCTTCTATGAGGGAAAGGGTTTATGAACATTGGTTTGGCTACTATATTGTCAATGTATGATGTATTGGTTATGGCATCAAGAGGTGCTTCTGTGAGGGAAAGGGTTTATGAACATTGGTTTGGCTACTATATTGTCAATGTATGATGTATTGGTTATGGCATCAAGAGGTGCTTCTATGAGGGAAAGGGTTTATGAACATTGGTTTGGCTACTATATTGTCAATGTATGATGTATTGGTTATGGCATCAAGAGGTGCTTCTATGAGGGAAAGGGTTAATGAACATTGGTTTGGCTACTATATTGTCAATGTATGTTGTATTGGTTATGGCGCCAAGAGGTGCTTCTATGAGGGAAAGGGTTAATGAACATTGGTTTGGCTACTATATTGTCAATGTATGTTGTATTGGTTATGGCGCCAAGAGGTGCTTCTATGAGGGAAAGGGTTTATGAACATTGGTTTGGCTACTATATTGTCAATGTATGTTGTATTGGTTATGGCGCCAAGAGGTGCTTCTATGAGGGAAAGGGATTATGAACATTGGTTTGGCTACTATATTGTCAATGTATGATGTATTGGTTATGGCATCAAGAGGTGCTTCTATGAGGGAAAGGGTTAATGAACATTGGTTTGGCTACTATATTGTCAATGTATGTTGTATTGGTTATGGCGCCAAGAGGTGCTTCTATGAGGGAAAGGGTTAATGAACATTGGTTTGGCTACTATATTGTCAATGTATGTTGTATTGGTTATGGCGCCAAGAGGTGCTTCTATGAGGGAAAGGGTTTATGAACATTGGTTTGGCTACTATATTGTCAATGTATGTTGTATTGGTTATGGCGCCAAGAGGTGCTTCTATGAGGGAAAGGGTTTATGAACATTGGTTTGGCTACTATATTGTCAATGTATGTTGTATTGGTTATGGCGTCAAGAGGTGCTTCTATGAGGGAAAGGGTTAATGAACATTGGTTTGGCTACTATATTGTCAATGTATGTTGTATTGGTTATGGCGTCAAGAGGTGCTTCTATGAGGGAAAGGGTTAATGAACATTGGTTTGGCTACTATATTGTCAATGTATGTTGTATTGGTTATGGGGTCAAGAGGTGCTTCTATGAGGGAAAGGGTTTATGAACATTGGTTTGGCTACTACATTGTCAATGTATGTTGTATTGGTTATGGCGTCAAGAGGTGCTTCTATGAGGGAAAGGGTTAACAGTATGACGAGTGAACATTTCTGATAATAATGGCCATAGTTTTATTTAAATTTTTATAATGCTCACGTTTTATCTAAATTTGGATAATGGTCATTTTGGTTTTATTTTGGTGATGGTCATTTTGGATTTACGTTATAGGTAATGGCAATTGTGGATTTAAATCTTAGTAATGGCTATATGTATTTTGGATTCAAATGTTTATAATGACCACTTCGAAATTAAATTTTGGTAAACGTCAATCTGGATTAGTTTTGGTTACCTATCTACGACCTATGATATTAACAATGGGTGTATATCCGTGACTTCTCTTACCTCGGGGGTCAGTCCAGTTATGGCAAACCATCGTAAGGTGCTGTCAGCTTTGTAACTTATAATTTCACTGAAGGTCAGTCGACTGTGACGCAAGAACACTTTCTCTGGCTGGCTATCTTCTGTGAATAAATGAAATAAAACAAACAAGGTGCTTCAACTCCATGTGATGCTTAAAGTCACAAAAACAGCTTAAGCTCTCCCACTATTATTGGTGGAGGTAGACCCAGGGATCAGTTTAGAGGGCGATGTGGGCGAAATTGTCGCCCTAGGGACCCTGACTTCGCCCTCTGGGGGCCCCACTTTTCCCTTAAAAAAAAAAAAATATATATATTTTTTGGTTTTTATGATTTTCAAACAAAATTTGGTCTAGTAAGATACACTGGCCCATTATAAAGCACTCCTTCTATTCAAATGTTGTAATTAATGGTTGTACTGTGCATTTTAACCCTATTTTGCAGAAGTATATTAAAGAACACCATTTAAGTAAGTGATCACGCGCTTTCTCACTTCTCCCAAAAATTCTGACCTAGAATGAACCCTGTAGTCCCTGGGCACCTTCAAGCACTATTTCAGGCACGGACAGGCACCCGGGTAGAGCCACTGACCTACCGCAAGCCAGCTGAATAAATTCCTAAATTGAAATAGTCCGACTACTCCAGAGGAATTCAAACCTACAGCAGGGAGGGGCAAGTGATTTGAAGTTAACGGCCGTAACCACTCCACTCGGGAAGGGCCGTAAATAATGTTGCTAGAACTTGTGGCATTTACCTTTCTTTAATTTGCCATGTTTTGTATTCACATATATAGGTAAAACGAATAGAACAACATATTATGATTAAGCTAAATTAAACTAAACTAAAAGTAACCACTCCAAATGAGACGACAACAAAGAGATATTCTTCAAACATATGCAATGCATTGCATTAGGCTGTCTGATTAGTGCAGTGGTTAGCGCGCTCGCTTCTCACCAATGCAACCCGGGTTCGATCCTCGGACCGTGAAGTATGTGAGATGGTACGGTGGTCGCCAGATAGGACAGGTGGGTTTTCTCCGGGTACTCCGGTTTCCTCACACATGAATGAGCACATTTACACTTTCATACGAGAGTGATTAATATAAGTTGTTAAAACTTGTTTCGCAGTCATTGTAAAATAAATAAAGTTTAAATTAATGCATTGGAAAAGAAATCGCGCATCACTGCAATGTACTATTATTTTGCATAGTACAGTATGCTTAGTTGATACAAATTTATTTTAGCTTGATTGCGAAACAAGTTCCTACACCTTATATTAATAACTCTCGAGACACTACAATCATTGATACCCATCCCTTTCCATTGTTATATGTTATATTTCGGGTTTTACGCCTGCATCAACACCATTTTGGGCTATATCGCTGGCGGGCAGTTTACCTAACAACACCTTTCCTGGGCAGGCTCCAGCGGTTAACCAGTACTTGGGTGCACCAACCTCCGTAAGCAACTGTCAATCTTTTTCATATAAATGAGACACAGTCTGAGCGGGGCTCGAACCCGTGACCATCAGTGATGATAGGTTACAGTGGTTTACAAGTCAGTGACCATAACCACTCGACCACGGAGGCGGACCCTTTCCATTGTACTTTGTGTATTGTTTGTTATAAAAAAAGTAAAAAGTAGTGTTCGTTTATTATAGTGTCACCCCTGTTGAAAGGGCCAGTAATTTTTGACTTATGAGGCAATTCTTATGGACATCAGTACTTCCCGAATCCTATCCTTGAAGGCCAGGCGCCTGGCTGATGGTAACCATTATATTTAACTAGCGGGCGGCTTACCAACTGGCCATATCAGAATCAACACCCTGACAAGGTTCGAACATTCTACCTCCTGCTCCGTAGGTGGACAGTTTTAACCACTATGCCACAACTATATTGAATAGAATAACGCATCTCTACGAACTTACTTGTTTTCAACAAGTTCCAGTGATAGATTGTTGTATCGGTTATAATGGCAAGAATATGAGAGTTAAGCCAGGTCCAGTAACACACCGGGTCCAGAACCTTGGTCTTGGTTAGCATGTGCTTCGTCTCCACATTGAAGAGCTCAAATCTTTGTTCAGCTAAAAATGAATACTTGCAAAGTTCAAAGGAAATATTCCTTTTATTTTGTTATTGTTCCATTCTACATTAGTAAATATTACCAGGAGAATAATATGAAATAATTATTACACATATTATTCAATATTATGGGAATAAATATTATTTATAATCTCAGGGTACCAGACGGAAAAAAATCCACATTA
>CM026403.1:57486070-57636070 GCA_014843695.1 Archivesica marissinica
CTTTATTGGAAACAAGAAGCCATGTTACTTACTTCCCTTGGTTACTATTTATTGGAAACAAGAAGCCATGTTACTTACTTCCCTTGGTTACTCTTTATTGGAAACAAGAAACCATGTTACTTACTTCCCTTGGTTACTCTTTATTGGAAACAAGAAGCCATGTTACTTACTTCCCTTGGTTACTCTTTATTGGAAACAAAAGGCCATGTTACTTACTTCCCTTGGTTACTCTTTATTGGAAGAAGAAACCATGTTACTTACTTCCCTTGGTTACTCTTTATTGGAAACAAGAAGCCATGGTACTTACTTCCCTTGGTTACTCTTTATTGGAAACAAGAAGCCATGTTACTTACCTCCCTTGGTTACTCTTTATTAGAAACAAGAAGCCATGTTACTTACTTCCCTTGGTTACTCTTTATTTGAAACAAGAAGCCATGTTACTTACTTCCCTTGGTTACTCTTTATTTGAAACAAGAAGCCATGTTACTTACTTCCCTTGGTTACTCTTTATTGGAAACAAGAAGCCATGTTACTTACTTCCCTTGGTTACTCTTTATTGGAAACAAGAAGCCATGTTACTTACTTCCCTTGGTTACTCTTTATTGGAAACAAGAAGCCATGTTACTTACTTCCCTTGGTTACTCTTTATTGGAAACAAGAAGCCATGTTACTTACTTCCCTTGGTTACTCTTTATTGGAAACAAGAAGCCATGGTACTTACTTCCCTTGGTTACTCTTTATTGGAAACAAGAAGCCATGTTACTTACTTCCCTTGGTTACTCTTTATTGGAAACAAGAAGCCATGTTACTTACTTCCCTTGGTTACTCTTTATTGGAAACAAGAAGCCATGTTACTTACTTCCCTTGGTTACTCTTTATTGGAAACAAGAAGCCATGTTACTTACTTCCCTTGGTTACTCTTTATTGGAAACAAGAAGCCATGTTACTTACTTCCCTTGGTTACTCTTTATTGGAAACAAGAAGCCATGTTACTTACTTCCCTTGGTTACTCTTTATTGGAAACAAGAAGCCATGTTACTTACTTCCCTTGGTTACTCTTTATTGGAAACAAGAAACCATGTTACTTACTTCCCTTGGTTACTCTTTATTGGAAACAAGAAGCCATGTTACTTACTTCCCTTGGTTACTCTTTATTGGAAACAAGAAGCCATGTTACTTACTTCCCTTGGTTACTCTTTATTGGAAACAAGAAGCCATGTTACTTACTTCCCTTGGTTACTCTTTATTGGAAACAAGAAGCCATGTTACTTACTTCCCTTGGTTACTCTTTATTGGAAACAAGAAGCCATGTTACTTACTTCCCTTGGTTACTCTTTATTGGAAACAAGAAGCCATGTTACTTACTTCCCTTGGTTACTCTTTATTGGAAACAAGAAGCCATGTTACTTACTTCCCTTGGTTACTCTTTATTGGAAACAAGAAGCCATGTTACTTACTTCCCTTGGTTACTCTTTATTGGAAACAAGAAGCCATGTTACTTACTTCCCTTGGTTACTCTTTATTGGAAACAAGAAGCCATGTACTTACTTCCCTTGGTTACTCTTTATTGGAAACAAGAAGCCATGTTACTTACTTCCCTTGGTTACTTTTATTGGAAACAAGAAGCCATGTTACTTACTTCCCTTGGTTACTCTTTATTGGAAACAAGAAGCCATGTTACTTACTTCCCTTGGTTACTCTTTATTGGAAACAAGAAGCCATGTTACTTACTTCCCTTGGTTACTCTTTATTGGAAACAAATGGCCATGTTACTTACTTCCCTTGGTTACTCTTTATTGGAAACAAGAAGCCATGTTACTTACTTCCCTTGGTTACTCTTTATTGGAAACTTACTTCCCTTGGTTACTCTTTATTTGAAACAAGAAGCCATGTTACTTACTCCCTTGGTTACTCTTTATTGGAAACAAGAAGCCATGTTACTTACTTCCCTTGGTTACTCTTTATTGGAAACAAGAAGCCATGTTACTTACGTCCCTTGGTTACTCTTTATTGGAAACAAGAAGCCATGTTACTTACTTCCCTTGGTTACTCTTTATTGGAAACAAGAAGCCATGTTACTTACTTCCCTTGGTTACTCTTTATTGGAAACAAGAAGCCATGGTACTTACTTCCCTTGGTTACTCTTTATTGGAAACAAGAAGCCATGTTACTTACTTCCCTTGGTTACTCTTTATTAGAAACAAGAAGCCATGTTACTTACTTCCCTTGGTTACTCTTTATTGGAAACAAGAAGCCATGCTACTTACTTCCCTTGGTTACTCTTTATTGGAAACAAGAAGCCATGTTACTTACTTCCCTTGGTTACTCTTTATTGGAAACAAGAAGCCATGTTACTTACTTCCCTTGGTTACTCTTTATTGGAAACAAGAAGATATGTTACTTACTTCCCTTGGTTACTCTTTATTGGAAACAAGAAACCATGCTACTTACTTCCCTTGGTTACTCTTTATTGGAAACCAGAAGCCATGTTACTTACTTCCCTTGGTTACTATTTATTGGAAACAAGAAGCCATGTTACTTACTTCCCTTGGTTACTCTTTATTGGAAACAAGAAACCATGTTACTTACTTCCCTTGGTTACTCTTTATTGGAAACAAGAAGCCATGTTACTTACTTCCCTTGGTTACTCTTTATTTGAAACAAAAGGCCATGTTACTTACTTCCCTTGGTTACTCTTTATTTGAAACAAAAGGCCATGTTACTTACTTCCCTTGGTTACTCTTTATTGGAAGAAGAAACCATGTTACTTACTTCCCTTGGTTACTCTTTATTGGAAACAAGAAGCCATGGTACTTACTTCCCTTGGTTACTCTTTATTGGAAACAAGAAGCCATGTTACTTACTTCCCTTGGTTACTCTTTATTAGAAACAAGAAGCCATGTTACTTACTTCCCTCGGTTACTCTTTATTAGAAACAAGAAGCCATGTTACTTACTTCCCTTGGTTACTCTTTATTGGAAACAAGAAGCCATGTTACTTACTTCCCTTGGTTACTCTTTATTGGAAACAAGAAGCCATGGTACTTACTTCCCTTGGTTACTCTTTATTGGAAACAAGAAGGCCATGTTACTTATGTTGGTTATTCCCTTGGTTACTCTTTATTGGAAACAAGAAGCCATGTTACTTACTTCCCTTGGTTACTCTTATTGGAAACAAGAAGCCATGTTACTTACTTCCCTTGGTTACTCTTTATTGGAAACAAGAAGCCATGTTATGTTACTTCCCTTGGTTACTCTTTATTGGAAACAAGAAGCCATGTTACTTACTTCCCTGGTTACTCTTTATTGGAAACACTTCCTTGGTTACTCTTATTGTTACTTACTTCCCTTGGTTACTCTACTTACTTCCCTTGGTTACTCTTTATTGGAAACAAGAAGCCTACTTACTTCCCTTGGTTACTCTTTATTGAAACAAGAAGCCATGTTACTTACTTCTTTATTAGAAACAAGAAGCCATGTTACTTACTTCCCTTGGTTATTTATTGGAAACAAGAAGCCATGTTACTTACTACTCCCTTGGTTACTCTTTATTGGAAACAAGAAACCATGTTACTTACTTCCCTTGGTTCTCTTATTGGAAACAAGAAGCCATGTTACTTACTTCCCTTGGTTACTCTTTATTGGAAACAAGAAGCCATGTACTTACTTCCCTTGGTTACTCTTATTGGAAAAAGGCCATGTTACTTACTTCCCTTGGTTACTCTTTATTGGAAGAATGTTACTTACTTCCCTTGGTTACTCTTTATTGTTACTTACTTCCCTTATGTTACTTACTTTATTCCCTTGGTTACTCTTTATTGGTACTTACTTCCTTGGTTACTCTTTATTGGAAACAAGAAGCTACTTACTTCCCTTGGTTACTCTTATTACTTACCTCCCTTGGTTACTCTTTAGAAGCCATGTTACTTAACAAGAAGCCATGTTACTTACTTCTATTTATTGGAAACAAGAAGCCATGGTTACTCTTTATTTGAAACCCTTGGTTACTCTTTAAGCCATGTTACTTACTTCCCAAGAAACCATGTTACTTACTTCCTTTTACTCTTTATTGGAAACAAGAAGCCATGTTACTTACTTCCCTTGGTTACTCTTTATTGGAAACAAGAAGCCATGTTACTTATTGGAAACAAAAGGTTACTCTTTATTATTATGTTACTTACTTCCCTTGGTTACTCTTTATTGGAAACAAGAAGCCATGTTACTTAGAAGAAACCATGTTACTTAATCTTTATTGGAAACAAGTTACTCTTTATTGGAAACATGTTACTTACTGGTACTTACTTCCCTGGTTACTCTTTATTGGAAACAAGAACTCTTATTGGAAACACTTAAGCCTTGGTACTTACTTCCCTTGGTTACTCTTTATTGGAAACAAGAAGCCATGTTACTTACTTCCCTTGGTTACTCTTTATTGGAAACAAGAAGCCATGTTACTTACTTCCCTTGGTTACTCTTTATTGGAAACAAGAAGATATGTTACTTACTTCCCTTGGTTACTCTTTATTGGAAACAAGAAACCATGCTACTTACTTCCCTTGGTTACTCTTTATTGGAAACAAGAAGCCATGTTACTTACTTCCCTTGGTTACTATTTATTGGAAACAAGAAGCCATGTTACTTACTTCCCTTGGTTACTCTTTATTGGAAACAAGAAACCATGTTACTTACTTCCCTTGGTTACTCTTTATTGGAAACAAGAAGCCATGTTACTTACTTCCCTTGGTTACTCTTTATTGGAAACAAAAGGCCATGTTACTTACTTCCCTTGGTTACTCTTTATTGGAAGAAGAAACCATGTTACTTACTTCCCTTGGTTACTCTTTATTGGAAACAAGAAGCCATGGTACTTACTTCCCTTGGTTACTCTTTATTGGAAACAAGAAGCCATGTTACTTACCTCCCTTGGTTACTCTTTATTAGAAACAAGAAGCCATGTTACTTACTTCCCTTGGTTACTCTTTATTTGAAACAAGAAGCCATGTTACTTACTTCCCTTGGTTACTCTTTATTTGAAACAAGAAGCCATGTTACTTACTTCCCTTGGTTACTCTTTATTGGAAACAAGAAGCCATGTTACTTACTTCCCTTGGTTACTCTTTATTGGAAACAAGAAGCCATGTTACTTACTTCCCTTGGTTACTCTTTATTGGAAACAAGAAGCCATGTTACTTACTTCCCTTGGTTAATCTTTATTGGAAACAAGAAGCCATGTTACTTACTTCCCTTGGTTACTCTTTATTGGAAACAAGAAGCCATGGTACTTACTTCCCTTGGTTACTCTTTATTGGAAACAAGAAGCCATGTTACTTACTTCCCTTGGTTACTCTTTATTAGAAACAAGAAGCCATGTTACTTACTTCCCTTGGTTACTCTTTATTGGAAACAAGAAGCCATGTTACATACTTCCCTTGGTTACTCTTTATTGGAAACAAGAAGCCATGTTACTTACTTCCCTTGGTTACTCTTTATTGGAAACAAGAAGATATGTTACTTACTTCCCTTGGTTACTCTTTATTGGAAACAAGAAACCATGCTACTTACTTCCCTTGGTTACTCTTTATTGGAAACAAGAAGCCATGGTACTTACTTCCCTTGGTTACTCTTTATTGGAAACAAGAAGCCATGTTACTTACTTCCCTTGGTTACTCTTTATTAGAAACAAGAAGCCATGTTACTTACTTCCCTTGGTTACTCTTTATTGGAAACAAGAAGCCATGTTACTTACTTCCCTTGGTTACTCTTTATTGGAAACAAGAAGCCATGTTACTTACTTCCCTTGGTTACTCTTTATTGGAAACAAGAAGATATGTTACTTACTTCCCTTGGTTACTCTTTATTGGAAACAAGAAACCATGCTACTTACTTCCCTTGGTTACTCTTTATTGGAAACAAGAAGCCATGTTACTTACTTCCCTTGGTTACTATTTATTGGAAACAAGAAGCCATGTTACTTACTTCCCTTGGTTACTCTTTATTGGAAACAAGAAAGGCCATGTTACTTGCTTTCCGTTATTATTGATTTCTAAATTGTTCCTAATAATAATATAATCCTCCAAATTTGAGGCATTTTAACCCTAAAACTACAAAATGTTCTAACACACATCACAATTATATAAATGGAAATAGTGTTTAATCTTTATATTGGAATTAAATTGACCGGTACTTGTTATTTGCATATTTAGCACATAAAACATAAAATTACAATGCCCAGATAAATTTAGGATTGCAATTAATGAAAATGACAAAAATAATACTCTATTACAATGTATGTACATTATATGTAGATAAACAAACTAGTTTAAAGTGACACATAAACTAACTAGCTTAAAGTGACAGTATTTTGGAGGATAGTGCAATGATACAGACAGAGACCCATTCCAGAGTCTCCTCTGGTTCTTTTACGTGCACAGTGTAAAGACCTCGGTTTAACGTCCCATCTGAAAGACTAACATTAATTTTATTAGGGTCAGACGGGGGAACGAACCTGCGATCCTTGGATTACCAGTCCAGCCTGTTACCACTGGACAACAGATCTGTCCCAAGGATTAGAATGAAAGACCGAGTCTTATATAATTTGTCTCCTCCTTTTGAGAGTTTGTATACTGCAAATACACTGTTCATTGATTGAAAGTTATTGTTAGAATTATTTTGGAATAATTTGTAGTAGCAATGTGGTTTTTGTGCATTTTGCGATGAAACGTCACTTTAAATAGCTGTACATGTAACATATTACCTTTGAGTGCAATGATTGGCTTGGTGGGGTTCATAAGGACGGAGTCGGCACTGGTTTGCCCAGCATATGATACAGAGCCATCCTTCAGACTCAGAACTGTTACCTGTAGGGAGAACACAAAATAGACTAACTAAACAACATTTTATTGTGGATAACACATTTGATGCAAGACTCGAATTTTCTATACGGTTCACATATACATAAAATTAACATACTGATATTTGTAGCATGTGGTTACGGTCACTGACTTGTATACCACTGCAACCTATCATCACTGATGGCTATGGGTTCGAGCTTTGCTCAGACTGTGTCCCTTTATATGAAAAAGTTGGCAGTTTTTTTATGAAGATTGGTGCACCAAGTACTGGTTAACCACTGGAGCCTGTCCAGGAAAGGTGTTGCTAGGATATCACTGCCTAACACTGAAATGGGTAACCGGTAGCGACGTTAAATAAACTTAATTTAAAAAAAACTTGTAGCACACAGAAATACAATTAAACACAATAGCAGGTCAACCACAATATATGATACGTCTAACCCCTTTCTGAGGGGGTGGGGTGTGGAACTTGAAGGATAGCGGTATGGCTGCTGAAATATATTACACATTAATTTATTCAATACTTAAATTGATGCAAATTAATGCAATATTTCTCCACAATTATCACTTATAAATGAGTGTTGAAAACTACATGATGATAATTTAAGGGACAAAAGGGCGTATCTTTAATTTGACTATGATCATAAATTGCACAATAATAGACTAAGTTAGCAAAATGAAACTGTATAAGAATAGATTAATGTAAGTTATAGATTTAAGCAAAATGAAACTGTATAAGAATAGATTAAAATAAGTTATAGATTTAAGCAAAATGAAACTGCATAAGAATAGATTAATGTAAGTTATAGATTTAAGCAAAATAAAACTGTATAAGAATAGATTAATGTAAGTTATAGACTTAAGCAAAATAAAACTGTATAAGAATAGATTAATGTAAGTTATAGACTTAAGCAAAATAAAACTGTATAAGAATAGATTAATGTAAGTTATAGATTTAAGCAAAATAAAACTGTATAAGAATAGATTAATGTAAGTTATAGACTTAAGCAAAATAAAACTGTACCATGCATTTGCTGCTGTCTTCCTTCTTCTCACTATGCCTGATAGATATCCACTTGTCTGAGCTCACAGTCACCCTCGACCATGTCACCTGGTCTTGTGGTATGCCTACATTAGTTAGCTGTAAAGGAAAATAGTTTATAATAGGGTTTATTTCTAGAGTGGAAAAAAGGGTCAGAAAACAGGCAAGGTGCATTTTGTGATGCGATGAGGTGTGGGAGGGGGTATTTTTGGGGTTAGCCTCTAAAAAATGTTGCTAAATTACGGTGATTGATCAAAGAGGTACAGTAAGGTGATTATTGGTCAAAAGGGTGGACGAGTTCCAAGTTATATAGGCCGGTTATAAGGTTGGCCCTCCCGAAGGCGCCTGTTAAAGCTTATACACGTATATATATTATATAAATATTTATTCTAAAAAACTTTTTTTTTGAAAAGGTAAAAGGGAGGGCTAAACAGCTAAAGGGCAACGCTAAAAAGGGCAGGGTGGCGCCCCGTGCCACAGGGTTGGCAATTTCCCGGGAAATAAGAGTATTTCCCGGGACGGCGGGAAATACCGGGAAATACTGGGAAATACTGGGAAATAAGAATTTGGATACCGGGAAATAAGAATTTGGATGATTTTGGTGGTAAATACAGGTATATATACCATACAATTTCTATTACCCGGTGTACTGATTGTAGTATCATGTGTGCAGGATGAAAATGAACTGCTTTTGAAGAATATGACGGAAAAAAAATATGACAAGAAAAATGAAAAAATAAATGAAAAAAAAAACAATAAAATAAAAAAAAACAATAAAACCCAAAAAAACTGTTGTGGTTGCCAATGATGCCACCTGATGAGTACCCCTGGCAGGGACGAAATAGTTTAAGCACTTATAGAGTGGTAGCAATGCATAAAAATGAGCAAAAAACGTGTTTGGAAGACACATAATCTTATTTCCCGGTATTTCCCGGTATTTCCCACTTCTGGGCTTATTTCCCGGGGCGGGAAATACCGGTATTTGGCGGGAAATACCGGTATTTCCCGGCGGTATTTCCCGCCCCCCGTTTTCCCGGCCAACCCTGCCGTGCCATTCCGCTCTAGAAAACCCCTATATAATCAACAACAGGTCAAGATTATGTTCAGGTAAGTTATTACACTTTACTTTTAGTCTAACGGATAATGAATCTGTGTGTTCTGATATTTGTTTTGCTTACCCTTTCTCGATAATCACTGGGTAGCTTAGTTTATAAAATGCAAATTTATTTTATTGTGAAACACGTTCTAACAAAATTGATATAATCGCTTAGCCTGGGCGATGATATATTTTGCCTGGTCCATCATATAAATTTGAACACCAAGACCATTAATTATGCCGTATTGAGTTTCTGATAATATTAATATCATTTTGCCAGAAGTAAAAAATTGACTGGAACCCAGGCTAATAATCGCTCTCGAGACCACATTCCTGATCTATCTATCTATTTTCCGCTAATGTCGAACCCCTCGCGGGGACATAGACATGTTGCGAGTCAAAAACCGCAAAGAAGTTAAAAGTATGAGTAGTTAAAAGTATAATTTAAGAAGGTAATGAAAATAAGTTGTGGTAAAAGTTAAAAGCAGCTACGCAGAAAAACTAGTTTATACAAATTTATTTTAGCTCGATTGCGAAACAAGTTATTTCAACTTATATAAATCACTCTCGAGACCTCATTCCTGATTGAATCCATCGCCACGAGGGAGAGAGAAGAGGCCACGTGGAATTTAAATGCCTTGCTTAAGGGCACAATCGTAATGGCTCCAGTGGGGCTCGAACTCCGGACCTTTCGCACCTGAAGTGAACGTGCATCCACTGCGCTATCACGACTTCCAGAACAACTAGGGACTGGCATGTTCAATATGGCAAACTGCCGTATTGAATTGCTCTATGATAGGGAGATGGACAATGTCAGGAGGGAGGTGGTTCCAATGGTAGATTGTTCTTGGAAAAAAGGAAAACTTGTAGTAGTCTGTGGTTGCTGTAATTAACCTATAACTTAAGGAATGGCAATGGCGAGCAGGACGGGAGAGGAACTAGGTAATTTTCAATGGGAATAGCAACAAGATCATTATGAATGTTATACATAAGCGATAACCTATTGTCAATACGCCGTTGATCTAGTCTGCGTAGATTTAGGGAATGTAGCACTAGAGGTACGAAGTCAGCCTTTATCCAACGGGCTGCTCTTCGCTGGACACCTTCAATTTGGTCTATCCAACCCTAACCCAAGCCTGACACTATCAATAGTGAAATCACCATGCAATCTCTATCCTTAATTTCTTCCGTTGCCTTATTCAGTAATTCACATTATTATTCTTATTAATTGATATGTTGACCTACCTTGATAAGTTCGTTTATTGTGACAGGAGGGCCTGGTCCGGCCATTTAGTAATATTTATCTGAGCATTGAAGACAGTTACATATTGACGATTGCCATTGCTTTTTTGTATTAAATGCTCTGAAATATGGGGAAATGTTAACTTTTAGTAACTTTCCACATTTTTTTCAACCCGGAAGTTTGTTTTTGTAACTCTTCAAATAGAAATAAATAAATGCAATACGGTGTTCGGGTAAGTATACATTTCCGGTTGCAAAAGTTTGTGAAATTTGAGTTTTTGAATTATTGACACAGTAAGCTGCATTAAGAACCGTTAAGTGTTCATTTGGTGGACATAATTTGCATCTATACCAGATAAACTAACATAAAATCAAAATGTCAAGACAAGTGAAGCAACCAACAGGGCAAAAACGATTGACAAATGTAGCCATCATAAGATTGAAGAAAGGAGGAAAGAGATTTGAGATTGCCAGCTATCCAAATAAAGTAGTTTCTTGGCGGAATAAAGTGTAAGTTAAAGTGCTCATCAATGTCATCCGTGTTTTCGCATTCAGTACTTGCCTAATATGATGTTATTCACTTTTTGTACAATGTTTATTTGACTAGGAATCGGCCTCCGTGAAGAAGCTATCTAAAGTGACCAAGCAAAGAAAGAGCGGAAAAGTTAGTGACCCGACATGGGACTCGAACCCACGACCTCCCGAACACTAGTCGGACAGCTCTACCAACTGAGCTAGCCGGGCCGCTGTTCTACCCACGCCGAAATACACTACACTCTTCCCTCTTTTATTCTTTAGGAGCCGCACTCCGATTCCTGGAGCCGCACCCCTACTCCTTTGCCCGTACCATATATCCTCGTCGCCATTAAAGTGACCATGCAAAGAAAGAGCGGAAAAGTTAGTGACCCGACGTGGGACTCGAACCCACGACCTCCCGAACACTAGTCGGACAGCTCTACCAACTGAGCTAGCCGGGCCGCTGTTCTACCCACGCCGAAATACACTACACTCTTCCCTCTTTTATTCTTTAGGAGCCGCACTCCGATTCCTGGAGCCGCACCCCTACTCCTTTGCCCGTACCATATATCCTCGTCGCCATTAAAGTGACCATGCAAAGAAAGAGCGGAAAAGTTAGTGACCCGACGTGGGACTCGAACCCACGACCTCCCGAACACTAGACGGACACCTCTACCAACTGAGCTAGCCGGGCCGCTGTTCTACCCAAGCCGAAATACACTACATATCTTCTATATCTATCTATATCTATCTATCTATATATTTATCTTTAATATCGAACCCCTCGCGGGGACGTAGACATGTTGCGCGTCAAAAACCGCAAAGAAGTTAAAAGTATGAGTAGTTAAAAGCATAATTTAAGAAAGTAATGAAAATAAGTTGTGGTAAAAGTTTAAAAGCTATCCAGGTGGCTTGCGAAAGGTCAGTGGTTCTAACTGGGTGCTTGTTCATGCCTGAAATACATCTCTCATGGGCACCCGGGGTCTTCCACCAATAACTGACAAGTCGCCATATCACCTAAGCTGTTGGTGCAAATTTAAACCCCACAAATAAAGAGCCTCCGTGGCCAACTGATCTAACGCGCTGTCGTTAGAACTCGCCTTTCGCCGCTACCACCAGGGCTGCAGATTTACTCCCTACCAGGGGTAAGTGATAAATGGTGATATGTGAGAAAGTTGTCGGTTACGATAGCTTACGGAGGTTGGAGAGTTGAGTAACTAGTTCTTACCGAGGAAAGCTGGGTGGTCTACTCTTCACAGTCACCACAACTGACTGAATTGCCAGTAACACTCACGAGAGGAGTTGGTAGTATTCAGAGATCAGACCGTGTCTCATTTATATGAAAAAGTTGGCAGTTTCTTACGGAGGTTGGTGCACCCAAGTACTGGTTAACTGCTGGAGCCTGCCCAGGAAAGGTGTTGTTAGCTAAACTGCCCGCCGGCGATATAGCCCAAAATGGTGCTGATGCAGGCGTAAAACCCGAAATATAAATAAATAAGTATTTAGAGATAGATCAGGATGCTGCACAAGGCACATACTCCGTATCATTATACTGTTATAAACTAATAACTGTAACGTTAGCGTGTAGATTCTTTGCGCCTGCTAGTTACAGATTGTTGAGCTGTATGAAGTTGAAAGAACCGACCACAAGGGTTTCATTACTTTTAAGAGGACTGCAGGAGGTTTCGTCAATTCTGGTTTTCATAGTTTTTTTGTAAATTAGGCGTTAATTCTCTGAATGACGGTATTGTAATTTGTATGGTGAACGACAGTTAAGTTAAATTCCACTCGCCATACAAATTACAATACAACCAGTTAAAATGCCGCTCACTGGTCATACAAATTACAATACACCCTTCAGAGAATTAACACTATAACGCCTAATTGAGTTAAACATTCAAGTTAATTCGCACTAAGGCCACCCTTAAAATTGTTTGTTTGCCAACCCAAGGTATATAGGGGTGGGTCTTAGTATTAAATCTAAATCAGTCGCCCAAATGCATTTATGCGGTGGCGACTTTAAATAAACTTATTATATAGTCAATTAAATCTAAATCCTGAAAATGTTTTAATTAATTTTTATTAATATAGGTACAATTAAAACACCCACCCCGCTTCACAATGCTCTGTACCCAGCCCGCTTCACAATGCTCTGTACCCACCCCGCTTCACAATGCTCTGTACCCAGCCCGCTTCACAATGCTCTGTACCCAGACCGCTTCACAATGCTATGTACCCACCCCGCTTCACAATGCTCTGTACCCAGCCCGCTTTACAATGCTCTGTACCTAGCCCGCTTCACAATGCTCTGTACCCAGCCCGCTTCACAATGCTCTGTACCCACCCCGCTTCACAATGCTCTGTACCCAGCCCGCTTCACAATGCTCTGTATTCATGTGGCTTCACCCAACCCTGAACACATCACAACGTCCTACATGTTTTATATTCATGTAGCTTCACCCAACCTTGAACACATCACAATGTCCTACATGTTCTATATGCATGTAGCTTCACACAAACCCTGGATACTTCACAATGTCCTACATGTTCTATATTCATGTAGCTTCACACAACCCTGAACACTTCACAATGTCCTACATGTTCTATATTCATGTAGCTTCACCCAACCCTGAACACTTCACAATGTCCTACATGTTCTATATGCATGTAGCTTCACACAAACCCTGGATACTTCACAATGTCCTACATGTTCTATATTCATGTAGCTTCACACAACCCTGAACACTTCACAATGTCCTACATGTTCTATATTCATGTAGCTTCACCCAACCCTGAACACTTCACAATGTCCTACATGTTCTATATTCATGTAGCTTCACCCAACCCTGAACACTTCACAATGTCCTACATGTTCTATATTCATGTAGCTTCACACAAACCCTGGATACTTCACAATGTCCTACATGTTCTATATTCCTGTAGCTTCACACATCCATGGACACTTCACAATGTCCTACATGTTCTATTTTCATGTAGCTTCACCCAACCCTGAACACATCACAATGTCCTACATGTTCTTTATTCATGTAGCTTCACACAAACCCTGGATACTTCACAATGTCCTACATGTTCTATAAAGTATATTCATGTAGCTTCACACAACACTGGACACATAATGCAATACATGTTCCATATTCATGTAGCTTCACATAACCCTGGACACTTCACAATATCCTACACGTTCTATATTCATGTAGCTTCACATAACCCTGGACACTTCACAATATCCTACACGTTCTATATTCATGTAGCTTCACATAACCCTGGACACTTCACAATATCCTACATGTTCTATATTCATGTAGCTTCACATAACCCTGGACACTTCACAATATCCTACACGTTCTATATTCATGTAGCTTCACATAACCCTGGACACTTCACAATATCCTACACGTTCTATATTCATGTAGCTTCACATAACCCTGGACACTTCACAATATCCTACACGTTCTATATTCATGTAGCTTCACATAACTCTGGACACTTCACAATATCCTACACATTCTATATTCATGTAGCTTCACATAACCCTGGACACTTCACAATATCCTACATGTTCTATATTCATGTAGCTTCATATAACCCTGGACACTTCACAATATCCTACACATTCTATATTCATGTAGCTTCACATAACCCTGGACACTTCACAATATCCTACACGTTCTATATTCATGTAGCTTCACATAACCCTGGACACTTCACAATATCCTACATGTTCTATATTCATGTAGCTTCACATAACCCTGGACACTTCACAATATCCTACACGTTCTATATTCATGTAGCTTCACATAACCCTGGACACTTCACAATATCCTACACGTTCTATATTCATGTAGCTTCACATAACCCTGGACACTTCACAATATCCTACACGTTCTATATTCATGTAGCTTCACATAACCCTGGACACTTCACAATATCCTACACGTTCTATATTCATGTAGCTTCACATAACCCTGGACACTTCACAATATCCTACACGTTCTATATTCATGTAGCTTCACATAACCCTGGACACTTCACAATATCCTACACGTTCTATATTCATGTAGCTTCACATAACCCTGGACACTTCACAATATCCTACATGTTCTATATTCCTGTAGCTTCACACAACCCTGGACACATAATGTAATACACGTTCTATATTCATGTAGCTTCACACAACCCTGGACACATAATGTAATACACGTTCTATATTCATGTAGCTTCACACAACCCTGGACACATAATGTAATACATGTTCCATATTCATGTAGCTTCACATAACCCTGGACACTTCACAATGTCCTACATGTTCTATATTCATGTAGCTTCACATAACCCTGGACACTTCACAATATCCTACATGTTCTATATTCATGTAGCTTCACATAACCCTGGACACTTCACAATATCCTACAGGTTCTATATTCATGTAGCTTCACATAACCCTGGACACTTCACAATATCCTACATGTTCTATATTCATGTAGCTTCACATAACCCTGGACACTTCACAATATCCTACATGTTCTATATTCATGTAGCTTCACATAACCCTGGACACTTCACAATATCCTACATGTTCTATATTCATGTAGCTTCACACAACCCTGGACACATAATGTAATACAGTTCTATATTCATGTAGCTTCACACAACCTGGACACATAATGTAATACATGTTCCATATTCATGTAGCTTCACATAACCCTGGACACTTCACAATATCCTACATGTTCTATATTCATGTAGCTTCACATAACCCTGGACACTTCACAATATCCTACATGTTCTATATTCATGTAGCTTCACATAACCCTGGACACTTCACAATATCCTACATGTTCTATATTCATGTAGCTTCACATAACCCTGGACACTTCACAATATCCTACATGTTCTATATTCATGTAGCTTCACATAACCCTGGACACTTCACAATATCCTACATGTTCTATATTCATGTAGCTTCACATAACCCTGGACACTTCACAATATCCTACATGTTCTATATTCATGTAGCTTCACATAACCCTGGACACTTCACAATATCCTACATGTTCTATATTCATGTAGCTTCACATAACCCTGGACACTTCACAATATCCTACATGTTCTATATTCATGTAGCTTCACATAACCCTGGACACTTCACAATGTCCTACATGTTCTATATTCATGTAGCTTCACACAACCCTGGACACTTCACAATGTCCTACATGTTCTATATTCATGTAGCTTCACATAACCCTGGACACTTCACAATGTCCTACATGTTCTATATTCATGTAGCTTCACATAACCCTGGACACTTCACAATGTCCTACATGTTCTATATTCATGTAGCTTCACATAACCCTGGACACTTCACAATTCCTACATGTTCTATATTCATGTAGCTTCACAAACCCTGGACACTTCACAATGTCCTACATGTTCTATATTCATGTAGCTTCACACAACCCTGGAACTAATGTTACATGTTCTATATTCCAATTCCTACATGTTCTATATTCATGTAGCTTCACAAACCTGGACACATAATGTAATACATGTTCTATATTCATGTAGCTTCACATAACCCTGGACACTTCACACTATCCTACATGTTCTATATTCATGTAGCTTCACATAACCCTGGACACTTAATGTAATACATGTTCTATATTCATGTAGCTTCACACAACCCTGGACACATAATGTAATACATGTTCTATAGTCTTGTAAATTAATTGTTGATTGTTCCTAACAGGGAATTAGAAATACCGGTATATATCTGTGGTCCTCTTTCAAGGAAAACAAAAATCTGGCTAATTCATTTTCTTTAGGATTGTTGTAATAACAATTGTTTTTGTTTTCCTTGAAAAAGGCTTTTTAAGCCGAAAATTTGGATGTAGAGAGGACCATATATATATATATATCTATATATTCCTGTGGCTTATATGGTTTATGTATAATACTGTTATATATTTCAGTGAGCCTGGATGTAGAGAGGACCATATATATATATATATCTATATATTCCTGTGGCTTATATGGTTTATGTATAATACTGTTATATATTTCAGTGAGACTGTAATGTAGAGAGGACCATATATATATATATATCTATATATTCCTGTGGCTTATATGGTTTATGTATAATACTGTTATATATTTCAGTGAGCCTGGATGTAGAGAGGACCATATATATATATATATCTATATATTCCTGTGGCTTATATGGTTTATGTATAATACTGTTATATATTTCAGTGAGACTGTAATGTAGAGAGGACCATATATATATATATATCTATATATTCGTGTGGCTTATAATGGTTTATGTATAATAGTGTTATATATTTCAGTGAGACTGATATTGACGAGGTATTGCAGACACACACAGTATTTAACAATGTTTCTAAAGGAGAAGTTGCTAAAGCGGGCGACTTAAAGAAAATATTTGGCACAGACAATCAGTCAGAGATATGTTTAGAGGTGATTAATTTAATACAATATTATTGATATATCATTCTATAAACTGGTAGGCTGTTCTATTATGTCGTTAATATGCCGCTTATCACATTTTGAACAAAATACAAGCTGTGACATGTATGTATATGTAAGGCTCATCCTAAGAAAGCATGCGATTGTGTACTTAAATGGTATTATTTAATAAATTTCAACAAAATAGTACACAGTATGACCATTAACTACAACATTTTAATAGGGGTGGCCAGTGTAGCTTACTGGACAAAATTTTGCATGCAAATTGTAAAAAATATATTAATTTTTTTAGAAATCTGGACCCCCCCCCACCCAGGGGGTGAACTCAGGGTCCCTATCATTATGGCGATTATTTTGCCCCATGTTGCCCCAGAATGAGCCCTGATATGTGGTCATATGAAGTGCCCTTTTCTGATTTTCTTTTCAAAATTGCAATACCGATAGCTAATCAGTAACTGTGTTTGTCAAGATCGAAAACCGTGAATTGTGAAGAAAGTCTCAAAGTGAACAAAGTTATTGATTCCAGGCCAGGTGGTTTGATTGGGCACTCACCTCATCCAATCATAACGCTCGAGATTGAGTTTGAGATTGGAGACAAGTTTTATTACCACCAGGCCGTCATCCTATCTTGGCTAAGGACAATTATGAGTTTACATGCGCTCGTAATTATTTGCAGATCTTGGCTAACAGAGCAGTTACAAGTTTACAATGCACGTAAATATTTGCAGATCTTGGCTAACAGAGCAGTTACAAGTTTACAATGCACGTAAATATTTGCAGATCTTGGCTAACAGAGCAGTTACAAGTTTACAATGCACGTAAATATTTGCAGATCTTGGCTAACAGAGCAGTTACAAGTTTACAATGCACGTAAATATTTGCAGATCTTGGCTAACAGAGCAGTTACAAGTTTACAATGCACGTAAATATTTGCAGATCTTGGCTAACAGAGCAGTTACAAGTTTACAATGCACGTAAATATTTGCAGATCTTGGCTAACAGAGCAGTTACAAGTTTACAATGCACGTAAATATTTGCAGATCTTGGCTAACAGAGCAGTTACAAGTTTACAATGCACGTAAATATTTGCAGATCTTGGCTAACAGAGCAGTTACAAGTTTACAATGCACGTAAATATTTGCAGATCTTGGCTAACAGAGCAGTTACAAGTTTACAATGCACGCAATTATTTCCAGATCTTGGCTAACAGAGCAGTTACAAGTTTACAAAGCACTCAATTATTTGTAGATCTTGGCTAACAGAGCAGTTACAAGTTTACAATGCACTCAATTATTTCCAGATCTTAACTAACAGAGCAGTTACAAGTTTACAATGCACGTAGTTATTTCCAGATCTTGGCTAACAGAGCAGTTACAAGTTTACAATGCACGCAATTATTTCCAGATCTTGGCTAACAGAGCAGTTACAAGTTTACAATGCATGCAATTATTTCCAGATCTTGGCTAACAGAGCAGTTACAAGTTTACAATGCACGCAATTATTTCCAGATCTTGGCTAACAGAGCAGTTACAAGTTTACAATGCACGTAATTATTTCCAGATCTTGGCTAACAGAGCAGTTACAAGTTTACAATGCACGTAATTATTTGTAGATCTTGGCTAACAGAGCAGTTACAAGTTTACAATGCACGTAATTATTTGTAGATCTTGGCTAACAGAGCAGTTACAAGTTTACAATGCACGTAATTATTTGTAGATCTTGGCTAAAGGCGAGTTACAAGTTTACAATGCACGTAATTATTTGTAGATCTTGGCTAAAGGCGAGTTACAAGTTTACAATGCACGCAATTATTTGTAGATCTTGGCTAACAGAGCAGTTACAAGTTTACAATGCACGTAAATATTTCCAGATCTTGGCTAACAGAGCAGTTACAAGTTTACAATGCACGTAAATATTTCCAGATCTTGGCTAACAGAGCAGTTACAAGTTTACAATGCACGTAATTATTTGTAGATCTTGGCTAACAGAGCAGTTACAAGTTTACAATGCACGTAATTATTTCCAGATCTTGGCTAACAGAGCAGTTACAAGTTTACAATGCACGCAATTATTTGTAGATCTTGGCTAACAGAGCAGTTACAAGTTTACAATGCACGTAAATATTTCCAGATCTTGGCTAACAGAGCAGTTACAAGTTTACAATGCACGTAAATATTTCCAGATCTTGGCTAACAGAGCAGTTACAAGTTTACAATGCACGTAATTATTTGTAGATCTTGGCTAACAGAGCAGTTACAAGTTTACAATGCACGTAATTATTTCCAGATCTTGGCTAACAGAGCAGTTACAAGTTTACAATGCATGTTTTTATTTGTAGATCTTGGCTAAAGGCGATTTACAAGTTTACAATGCACGTAATTATTTCCAGATCTTGGCTAACAGAGCAGTTACAAGTTTACAATGCACGTAATTATTTGTAGATCTTGGCTAAAGGCGAGATACAAGTTTACAATGCACGTAATTATTTCCAGATCTTGGCTAACAGAGCAGTTACAAGTTTACAATGCACGCAATTATTTGTAGATCTTGGCTAAAGGCGAGTTACAAGTGTCGGAGAAGGAGAGACATGCACAGCTGGAGTCCATGTTCCGAGATATCGCCACTATTGTAGCAGACAAGTGCGTAAACCCGGACACGAACAGACCATATACAGTCACCATGATCGAGAAGGCAATGAAAGACTTGCACTTCTCCGTGAAACCCACAAGAAATACTAAACAACAGGTTTGTTAAACATGTAATTATTGCTTGAACAAATTTCCCGCAAAATATCGTGTAATGGGCAAAATGGAAGCTGAAGCACTGTGTTGTGGGATGTGTGTGGGGTGTATCTACGGGTTTTTGTGTGATACAAATGTCTACATAGTTTAAACAATATTTATTTCTTTGAATAAACGTAGTCAAGCATAAATAATGTATACTTTGCGTCGGGGAGTAGGTAATATTGCTTAAATAAGATATTATGTTTTCTTCTAATACATGTACAATGTAGTTCCAAATTTGTGTTCTTGTTCTTCAAATTGATGAAAAGTTAACTACCGTACCGGTAGTCAATATTTGAAGATTATCGAGAAAGATTTGCAATATATCGTGGTACGCATTGCAATATGCAGGGGAAGTATTGCAATATATCGTGGTATGCATTGCAATATGCCGAGAAAGTATTGCAATATACTGTACACATTGCAATATGCAGGGGAAGTATTGCAATATATTGTGGTATGCATTGCAATATGCTGAGAAAGTATTGCAATATACTGTACACATTGCAATATGCAGGGGAAGTATTGCAATATATCGTGGTATGCATTGCAATATGCTGAGAAAGTATTGCAATATACTGTACACATTGCAATATGCCGAGAAAGTATTGCAATATATCGTGGTACGCATTGCAATATGCCGAGAAAGTATTGCAATATATCGTGGTATGCATTGCAATATGCCGAGAAAGTATTGCAATATATCGTGGTACGCATTGCAATATGCTGCGGAAGGATTGCAATATATCGTGGTACGCATTGCAATATGCCGAGAAAGTATTGCAATATATCGTGGTACGCATTGCAATATGCCGAGGAAGGATTGCAATATATCGTGGTACGCATTGCAATATGCCGAGAAAGTATTGCAATATATCGTGGTACACATTGCAATATGCCAAGAAAGTATTGCAATATATCGTGGTACACATTGCAATATGCTGAGAAAGTATTGCAATATATCGTGGTACACATTGCAATATGCCGAGAAAGTATTGCAATATATCGTGGTATGCATTGCAATATGCCGAGGAGGTATTGCAATATATCGTTGTACACATTGCAATATGCCGAGGAAGTATTGCAATATATCATGGTATGCATTGCAATATGCCGAGAAAGTATTGCAATATATCGTGGTACACATTGCAATATGCCGAGGAAGGATTGCAATATATCGTGGTACGCATTGCAATATGCCAAGAAAGTATTGCAATATATCGTGGTACACATTGCAATATGCCGAGAAAGTATTGCAATATATCGTGGTACACATTGCAATATGCCGATAAAGTATTGCAATATATCGTGGTACGCATTGCAATATGCCGAGGAGGTATTGCAATATATCGGTGTACACATTGCAATATGCCGAGGAAGTATTGCAATATATCATGGTATGCATTGCAATATGCCGAGAAAGTATTGCAATATATCGTGGTACACATTGCAATATGCCGAGGAAGTATTGCAATATATCGGTGTACGCATTGCAATATGCAGGGGAAGTATTGCCATATATCGTGGTATGCATTGCAATATGCCGAGAATGTATTGCAATATACTGTACACATTGCAATATGCAGGGGAAGTATTGCAATATATCGTGGTATGCATTGCAATATGCCGAGAAAGTATTGCAATATACTGTACATATTGCAATATGCAGGGGAAGTATTGCAATATATCGTGGTATGCATTGCAATATGCCGAGAAAATATTGCAATATATCGTGGTACATTTCCGTTGTATCGTGACACCACTAGTATGCTACATGAAGCATTTCTCAACTTCTGTTTGATATACATTTGTAGTTACATCAAGAGAAATATTAGTTTATACATTTATTTGAGCTCAATTGCACACAAGTTCTTACAACTTATATTAATCACTCTCGAGACCTCATTCCCGATGGAAACAATCACCATGAGGAAGAGGCAACATGGAATTCAAATGCCTTGTCTAAGGGTACACTCGTAACTGGCTCCTGAAGTGAATGCGCTATCACGACTTCCACAGGGAGAGAAATATTGATATATACAAAGAGTGAATGATCGTTCTGTCTCAATCAGTATTGATTAAATTGGTATGGCCTTGTAGTTGTTAGAATTACTATTTACATGATAAATTCTGTGATATATTGGTAGGGCCTTGTAGTTGTTTTGTATACTGGTTAGATTCAGTTTACTTGCCTGGGTGGGGAATATAAATAATGTTAAATGTTAAGCGATATATTACAGGCATTGGACGTGATAAAGCAGTTTACGGATAAGGAAACGATCAATATACAGAGAGCCTATATGAGGCTGAAGTTAACTATACCGGGTAAGTGTGTACATAATGTGTAGTGCTTTCCTATTGTACCCTCACAGTCACCCCCTATCCCCTCCCTGGCCATCCCATCCCACACACATTCTATCTCCACCCCGGAGGAGAAACATACAGAGAATTTATATCTGGCTCTAGTAACTATACTGGGTAAGTCTGTACATAATACATAATGTGTATTGCTTTTATGATTTCATCTGCTATAAAAGAGACTGACTAGAAGTTATTCACCGACAAACCTTAGAGGTCTGAAAACTGGTACAGTCTTGATACTAATTAATCGCAAGTGAAAGTCATGATAACGCAGTGGTAGCGTGTTCGCATCAAATGCGAAAGGCCTGGAGTTCGAGCCCTGTTGGAGCCGTTACCATTGTGCATTTAGGCAAGGCATTTAAATTCTATGTTGCCTCTTGCCTCTCCATCAGGAATGAGGTCTCGAGAGCGATTAATATAAATTGTATGAACTTGTTTCGCAATCGAGCTAAGATAAATTTCTATAACCTAACCGCTTGGGGTGGCTAAGTGTCTAGACATGGGGAAGACGTGTCTAGGTACCCGCAAAGGGTTTAACATAAATGGAATATACATGTAGCAAAATAAAAACTCTGAATAACATTCGGAAGCATAGTGGGCCATCAACAATAAATATGCGTGGTTATACAGGGTTCATTCTAGGTTAGAATTTTTGGGAGAAGTGAGAAAGCGCGTTATCGCTTCCTTAAATGGTGTTCTTTAATATACTTCTGCAAAATAGGGTTAAAATGCACAGTACAACAATTAAATACAACATTTGAATAGAAGGAGTGCTTTATAATGGGCCAGTGTATCTTACTAGACAAAATTTTGTTTGAAAATCGGTTTTTTTTTTTTAGGGAGAAGTGGGGCCCCCAGAGGGCGAAGTCAGGGTCCCTAGGGTGACAATTTCACCCACATCACCCTCTAAAATGATCCCTGGTTATAGCATGTAACGTGTTTGGAAGTCTTGATAGCACGTTCGCTTCAGGTCCAGAATTTGAACCCCGCTGAAGCCATATGCGATTGTGCCCTTCGGCAAGGCATTTAGATTCCACTTTGCCTCTTCTCTCTTCCTGGTGGCGATGGATTCCATTAGGAATGAGGTCTCGAGAGTGATTAATATAAATTGTAAGAACTTGTGTCGCAATGGAGCTAAAATAAATTTGTATGAATTAAGGTGTATTTGATGCGCTTGCAGGACGAGAGGGCAGAAAGCTGCAGCCTAAGATTAAGAAGATTGCGAAGAAAGTGGAGAAGGACGACTTTGACGACGAGTTAGAAATGGTATGTTGTCTTAGCTTTCCTGAACCAGAGGTCAGGTATTGTTTGTGAAGTCTATCCATCCATCAACGCCTTGTAGACATGTAGAAAGTCTATTATTTGTAAGGTCACTAGCTCTATTTTGATAAAAAGATTGGCTCCTTTCGAGAATTGGCAATTTCCGTAACAATTTTTGATATATGCATATTTCATTGTACATTGTATTTGGATAGTCCAATTGTTGAAGTGGTTAGCACGCTCGCAGCTCACCAATGTAACCCAGGTTCAATCCTCCAACCAGGAAGTATATGAGATGGTATGGTGGTTGGGGTAGCCATGTATAAAAATTGATGAGAATCCCTTTACACTCGCCACTAGGAGCCCGGGGGGTCAGATTGTATGTGCCTCTGTGACAGGGTGGTTGATGTCGTGAACTTAGAATCACCTTACCCTCGCCACTAGGAGCCCGGGGGGTCAGATTGTATTTGCCTCTGTGACAGGGTGGTTGATGTCGTGAACTTAGAATCACCTTACCCTCACCACTAGGCAGTCTGGGGTCAGATTGTATGTGCCTCTGTGACAGGGTGGTTGATGTTGTGAACTTAGAATCACATTACACTCATCACTAGGCAGTCTGGGGTCAGATTGTATGTGCCTCTGTGTCAGGGTGGTTGATGTCGTGAACTTAGAATCAACTTACCTCACACTACTCCACTAGGAGCCCTTTTACTGCTGTGCAACTTTGAAGTTAAACAGTTTTTGGGTACCCCTGAGCAGTATTTCAGCCACCCAGGTAGAACCGCCGACCTTTCACAAGTTAGCTTCCTCACATGAAAGAATTTGACACCCCAAAGTGGGGGTCGAACCTCGAGCAGTGAGGGGCCAGTTACCGTAGTTGTAGTTAACAACAATAAGCACTTGGTCACTACCTCATACAGAACCAGGTCAATATGGACTACATGGATCTCATGGGAGCCCCTGCAACATGCCCCCCCAGCACACCTCCTCTCTTGGGGAGGCTGTATAGAGTTGAAGGTCCGTACATTGAAAAAACGAACCAGGTCAATATGGACTTAATTGATCGCATGGGAGCCCCCTGCAACACACCCCCAGCACACCTGTGGGAGGCTGTATAGAGTTGAAGGTCCGTACATAGAAAAACACAAAGACATTACAGTCAACCCGGTGTTAATGGTCACCTCCATTAAACAGCCAGCCTGTATTAAGAAGTCAGTTTCAAGATTCCAAATATGTAGTTTTACTATACATTTGACCTGTATTAAGCAGCCATCTGTGCTAAGCAGCCACTTTCTCTGACTCCCTTGGCTGGCTGCTTAACCCTTTCAACACCACAGACCTCTATATAGGCTTACAAAAAGTGTAGATCCAGATGAGCCGGCTCGTGATGAGCCGGCTCGTGACGAGCCGTCTCATCAGGATCTGCACTTTTTGCAAGTAGTATTACTAATTTTAGACAAAATTACCCATCTTGATAAATGAACTGGTCCGAATGTAATTTTCTTATTCATTTATTGGTCTAAGAATATCATGGACCAGTCCATGTCAGTTACTTGGTGTTGAAAGAGTTAAGACAGGTTTGGCTGTATTTCTCTTTAGGTGGTACTCATAGATCCTGGATCATTCAGAGAAATCGAGGAACTTGTCAGAGAACTAACCAAAGGAAAGGCACAGATAGAAGTATTAAGTTTAAAGGTATGTTCTAAGAAATCTGTGATATTGTCAGGAATGTGAATGGACTATATGCCAAGTTTACCTAAATCATCTGTGATATTGTCAGGAATGTGAATGGACTATATGCCAAGTTTACCTAAATCATCTGTGATATTGTCAGGAATGTGAAAGGACTATATGCCAAGTTTACCTAAATCGGCACAAAGTTTTAATGAAAATTTGAAATGGATGATACTATAAAATTAGGAAAAACAGTTTTTTTAACTTTGCATGCTGGGTAAATAAAAGCTATAAATACATTGTTCACATAATTGTAGCAGACAATTCTCTGTGTGTTTTTAATTATATCCGAAAACTGTGGAACTATGTCATGCAATTTCATAAAATTGTGTCGCTACTTGTGGAAATACAAATTTCGGCGATCACTCGAAATAAAACCCTAGCTTACACTAATAAATACAAATATCCTCTATTGAATAAGAGTGCTTTGCATTGGCCAGTGAGCTTACTCAAGTAACTGGAAATGATTTTGTTTGAAAATTGTAAAAAGAAAATGTTTAGTGACAAATGGGAGACCCCAGCGGGCGAAGAGGGGCCCCCAACGGGCAAAGAGGGCCCCCAGCGGGCGAAGAGGGGCCCCCAGCGGGCGAGGTCATGGTCCCTAGAGCGACTATTATCTTTTGACTATATCGCAACTACTTCTTGTGTTAATCCTCTTACCGTCTCCGTGGCCTAGTGGTTAAGGAGTCCGCCTACAGAGTGGGAGGTTGAGGGTTTGAACCTCATCGTTGGGGCGTCATTCTGATATGTTTGGTTGGTGAGCCGCCAGCTAGTTAAATAATGGTTACCGATCAGCCTGGCGCCTCTACTACAAGAATAGGCTTCGGGAAGTACTGATGTTCATAAAAAAATGTGTCTTTATGAGTCGGAAATAGCTGGAATTTTAACCTTTTCCCTCATAGAAGCACATCTTGAAGCCATTACCAATACGATATACATTGACAATGTAGTAGCCAAACCAATGTTCATAAACCCTTTCCCTCATAGAAGCACATCTTGAAGCCATTACCAATACGATATACATTGACAATGTAGTAGTCAAACCAATGTTCATAAACCCTTTCCCTCATAGAAGCACCTCTTGACGCCATTACCAATACAACATACATTGACAATGTAGTAGCCAAACCAATGTTCATTAACCCTTTCCCTCATAGAAGCACCTTGACGCCATTACCAATACGACATACATTGACAATGTAGTAACCAAACCAATGTTCATTAACCCTTTCCCTCATAGAAGCACCTCTTGACGCCATTACCAATACGACATACATTGACAATGTAGTAGTCAAACCAATGTTCATTAACCCTTTCCCTCATAGAAGCACCTCTTGAAGCCATTACCAATACGACATACATTTACAATGTAGTAGCCAAACCAATGTTCATAAACCCTTTCCCTCATAGAAGCCATAACCAATACGATATACATTAACAATGTAGTAGCCAAACCAATGTTCATAAACCCTTTCCCTCATAGAAGCACCTCTTGACGCCATTACCAATACAACATACATTGACAATGTAGTAGCCAAACCAATGTTCATTAACCCTTTCCCTCATAGAAGCACCTTGACGCCATTACCAATACGACATACATTGACAATGTAGTAACCAAACCAATGTTCATTAACCCTTTCCCTCATAGAAGCACATCTTGACGCCATTACCAATACGACATACATTGACAATGTAGTAGTCAAACCAATGTTCATTAACCCTTTCCCTCATAGAAGCACCTCTTGAAGCCATTACCAATACGACATACATTTACAATGTAGTAGCCAAACCAATGTTCATAAACCCTTTCCCTCATAGAAGCCATAACCAATACGATATACATTAACAATGTAGTAGCCAAACCAATGTTCATAAACCCTTTCCCTCATAGAAGCACCTCTTGACGCCATTACCAATACGATATACATTGACAATGTAGTAGCCAAACCAATGTTCATAATTAAGGCCAGAATCTCATGTAGTCTCAGTAATATCTATGGCGGTGGAATAGATATGGCAACTACTTATCCACTGCATTATAGCTAAATGGCTGTCGTTTCTATGAAGATATAATAGTATATTAACCTAAATCTCTATGTAGTCCCAGTAATATCTATGGTGGTGGAATAGATATGGCAGGATTTGGCGTTAGGTGGGGCGCCACATATTAGAAGGCTAGCATCTTGGGGGGTCCGGGGACATGCTCCCCCGGAAAATGTTGAAAACAATGGATCCACCAGGTGCATTCTGGGCATTCTGGTGTATTCTATTAATCAGGGGCTTAGGGGGGGGGGGTGTAGATTTTTTAAAAAATAGTATACATATATAATTCGACACAAATACAGGTTTACATACTAATATCTTCATTGTGCAAGTGGATCTAAAAGTAACATACGCCATGGGTATTTCCTTGCATATATATTGATAATTTCTCGGGGCATCCATTATTGTTTTGATAAGACTAGATTGACAGCATCGAGTGACATCATCCTCTACAGAATGTCAAATGCGGATAGTTGCCGGGACGGATTTGAACATGAGACACAGACTCAAACACATGACGGTTTGGCATATTTGTTGCAGACACCGTAGGCGCACTTTTATCAACAATTTTTTTTGCATATTACATTTTTAACGCAAAATACGGCGCATTAGTTACTTATGCTCCCGCGATTTTAGGGGGGCGCACGCCAGGTGCGCCCCCCCCCCCCTGAATCCGCTAGTGGATATAATAGTATATTAACCTAAATCTCTATGTAGGAAAGGGTTAAATAGTTGTGACACTAATACACAAACATTTTACTTTTTGCATAGGATGTGGAAGAAGGCGACGAATATCTGGAGTGATGTCACATGACCCGGAGATGACCGACGAGACCCTACAAAACCAATGGTGAAGGGAAATAGGGATCTGTCCCTTCCAAAAGTGCCAGACTTTGTGTGATATTCTGCTTGTGCTACAGTTATATTTCGGCGCCCCCGTTATTGGTTGTATCCCGATGTACAATGTGTATAGATATTGCTTAAGCAATTTACTGTAGAATACCATGCAACGGTTTCGATTGATTTGTTTAAAGCAGCATTACATCGTAATAAAGGATGTTTTGGGTAAAATATAAATACTAATGTGTGTGTGTTTACAAAAATCGAAATAAGCGCTCAGAAACGATAAAATTCCAATAAATTTAAACCGTCGTATACGCGAATTTGTTTATAAACACACAAAATGTAAACACGCACAGCGCGCATGCGTGAAACAACAGAGGATGTAGAAAACAACGTATATATTTTGAACATGAAAGACTATCTATCTTCCTCTAATGTCGAACCCCTCGCGGGGATGTAGAAATGTGCCTAAAAGACTTGCTAACGTAAAAATTGAATTTTTCAAATATCTTTTATTTCATACGATGTAATGCTGCTTTAATCAGATTTTATTGCAAATCAATAGTGAAAGTGACATACAAAACCAGATACAATACATCGTATGAAAATGTAAATGGTTTGGGTCACAAGTATTAACCAGAAATGGATTCATTTGAACGATTACTTGTTTAAACCATGATAAATGTTGTTGGATCACCCCTCCCCCCACCCCTACCCCACCACCCAGTGGTTCATTGATAGTGTAGGAAGTAATAATAAAATGAATTTGCAGGCACTATGTCTGGACAAATGTATTGAGAGAATATTTGATTTGACTCGAGCTAGATGGGGATATGTATTTTTTAGGTATTTTATCAATCCAAGGGTGATAACTTTGGAGAACCCAAGGAGATTGAGAGAGAATAATACGGTAAATTTACCTGTAGAAATGACATTCGCTTGTTTTTGCTGGGTAAATTTACCTGTAGAAATGACATTTCAGCTTGTTTTTGCTGGTAAATTTACCTGTAGAAATGACATTTCAGCTTGTTTTTGCTGGTAAATTTACCTGTAGAAATGACATTTCAGCTTGTTTTTGCTGGTAAATTTACCTGTAGAAATGACATTTCAGCTTGTTTTTGCTGGTAAATTTACCTGTAGAAATGACATTTCAGCTTGTTTTTGCTGGTAAATTTACCTGTAGAAATGACATTTCAGCTTGTTTTTGCTGGTAAATTTACCTGTAGAAATGACATTTCAGCTTGTTTTTGCTGGTAAATTTACCTGTAGAAATGACATTTCAGCTTGTTTTTGCTGGTAAATTTACCTGTAGAAATGACATTTCAGCTTGTTTTTGCTGGTAAATTTACCTGTAGAAATGACATTTCAGCTTGTTTTTGCTATCGACAGTTGCGTAACTCCGACGGACATAGTCAATAGTCAACACAAAATGCGCATGTGCGGTTCATTTGGATTTATCACTAATATTGCTCAATACTAATTAGCAGTCACTGGGGATATATGTATTTGTTTGCACTACGTACATGTTGGATTGATTATGGGACGGCTTGATTGTCCACATTTTCTTTGTACGTTTGATTATTTTTGGTGAATCATGTATTTAATACCCACTTATACCTACATGCATTTTGTGTCATTTTGGTAGTGTGGAAAACACGTGAACACATGAAAACACATGATGTTCGTTATCTTCATCCGGTAGTCGTGGCCGAGTGCTTGCCGTCATTGACTTTTGCCTCTCACTACTGTAGGTTTGAATCCAAACCGGGGTTGTGGAATTTTCATGTGAGGAAGCTATCCAGTTGTTTTATTTTACATTTGCCCTCTATTAAGCAGAAACATGTGCTAAGCAGCCGCTTTCTGTAGTTGCCTTGGCTGGCTGCTTAAAACAGGTTCCACTATAAATTGTAAATAAGGGAAACTAATCTTTGTTATTTTAAGTCATTTCATCAAGTTTTTTATCTCCCTTATTTCATTACTTAAATCTTTGTATGCTGGGTAAAATAACAGCCCATTTAGTCGGGGCCCTTGGGGATATTGTGAGTTTGTTTGGTTCAGATTCTTCCAAAAGCACCAAATTTGGCCGAGATGTTAACCATGCTATACTCTTACTACGATATTTGATGGGTGACGGGACGTGCGCCCCACGGGGCCGCCATATTGGCGAATTACAAAATGGCCGCCACTCGAAAAAAAATTGTTATATATAGCAGGAGACATGTACTCTCCAGGAATTCATGATTTCTAGTCAAAGTTTCCCAGGAATAAGTGATTAACCAATGAGGGACCTCGCTGACTTTTCTGCTTCCTCCCTTGGCAGATAAAGTCCGATTTATCCCGAAATGTATAGCGGTCCTTTCAGTTGGAATCCTTTGTTTTTACTGTTGTTCCCTAACCAGATTTTACGTTATGATAAATGTGATTTTGTCCAGATCATGTTAGTTAATTGATAAAACAAATTTACAAATAAGTACCAATTGGATACACTGTACTGTAGGATATATGTCGAGATATAGTAACATAATAATCATAAGATGAGAAAGAGGATGTAAATTGATAGCGTGTTGTGCAAAGGAAACAACGATAAAAACAGAGGAAACCAGTTAAGAGGATCTACATAATTTTAGGTAGTATTCAGGGGCAGTAACTGACCGATGTCTCCCATTGCACTGTATGTGAGTGTCTGTTTTGTATACCAGCACTAGTAGCAAAATATGCTACTAGTGATTTACACAAATCAGTGTCTGTGCCGTTATTTGTTACGGAGACACTATTAAATAAGACTATAGAATTTCCATGTACATTAAAAATGTTAAAACGGGTTGAATTTCATAAATTAGACGATTGTGTAATACAAGTGTTATAACCAGTACAGTTACAGGATACATACAGGTATTGTGTATTATTACAGAATACATACACAATCTTACACTCGTGATTTCTTACCATATTTGTGTAATACAGGTATTGTGTATTATTATAGAATACATACACAATCTTACACTCGTTGTGATTTCCTACCATATTTTATTAAGAGTTTTGGAATTTTGCTATTAAGCGAGTCTTATTTATCATATATAGCAAAAATACAACACGAGTAAGATCCTTTTTATCACATTACCACAGTAACAATCAATTTGAAAAAGAAACCTTTTCTGTTTAGTTTAAACTTTATTTATTTCAGTATTTGTACATGTACACCGTAATCAAGAAATGAACATTTTACATATAATTTAACAGCAGTAGACTGAAAGGGATTAGAACGAAAGAAAACTTATATAGTTCTTCTCCCTATCAATTGATTGATATACAATAGGCAGGAAAATAATATAACAATGAAAATACGTGAAATCTATTCTATGTATTTGCTAAAGAATTTCAGAACTTAATATATTATTTTCTGTTTGCCTGTATACATCTCGTGGAAATCAGTAGTGTATTCGTACGCTGTAGGAAATAGTCCCCGATACTCGAACAAACATCTCCACGCAAATAATCTATACACAATACTTTTAATTATTATACATTATATCTCACTAGTGCATATTTAACATTTTATTGATTGCAACTTTACCGTCATTCTTTCTTTGTTGACACTCTATATGTAAAGTGTGTGAAAAGCAAGCTGTCAGGCCGCAACCAATCAGAATCCTTCCAGGTTGTATTACAGTGTGGACATTACAAGAACATTATGTGATGACCGTATTAAACTGAATACAAGCAAAGTTATGGGATAACTAATTTATATATTATGCTTTCCAAGGAGATATATACATTTATCAGTGAAATAAAATATAGTTGAAAACAGTGGAATAACACACTTAATTTCTCACTTTTATTTTCAGTCACTGCAGTTTGAAATAGTGTCAACGTGAATGTATATGACTTGGGGCCATCATGAATGCCGCCTAAGCGCAATATTTTACTGTCATGTAGCGCACGATTGCACTGTTTTCTATCGGAAAAACATATTTTCCGTCCATACTCGCCTATAAGACAACCCCCATATTCTGGTACTGAAATCTGTAGTCGCATATAAGACGGGTTGATAAAATGGACACCAGACCAAGTATAAATTGCATGTTTAGCCAGTGCAAGTTGAAGATATCTTCAGCGTCAAGAGTGCCTTCTTTTCCAAAACATTAAAAAAACAACATGGAATATAAATTGTTGTTTGTTTTTGTTTATTAGCACTCATGGAAAGCCACGTTGAGATCTGGTGGTAGATAACTCGTCTTATAGGCTTGTTTATGTGAATGAGTGAATTATATCACCCTCGTGAACATAGATAATATTGCTTTAACCTGCCAATCACAACTGGAGTTGCATTGGCAAACATTATAGAGCCAGATCAGACGGCACAGAATGTAACACAGAACATTCCGTCTGATCAGGCTCTATGCTGTTTGCTATTCGGATAATGGAGCTAAAACACTTGTCTTAATAGCAAACATCATTGATCCTGATCAGATGTGGCGTTATTCTGTGGCTGATCTGGATCTATATTGTTTGCACATTCCGTCCAATTTATTTGGCAGGTTAAAAAATGTTTGATCATACACTGAAACAAACAAATTACAAATATCCTCTGTATGTATGTATATATATATAAATGTATGTAGTTTGACAGAATCCTATCTATTCCCTGTTCGTCGTCTGCCCATCTAGACTATATTTCGTGTTTATATCGTGTACGATTATATTTTATGTTAATAATAATTAATAAATATTTCAGATTAATTTAATGAAGTCGTTGTTTTTGGAGAACACACCATACTTGTACACATATATTTTTTCTCATTGTTATTACGAGAGGAAATTCTATAAACCAACATTACAAAGGACTATTGTTACGTCGAAACTATTTCAGCATTAGAATCGTGAATGACCTGGATCTATGGTGTTTGCAAATGTGATTTGATCTACTCAGCAGGCAACGGGTCTACAGATGAGACTACAAACCGAGGTCTTGTGAATCGGTACCCGGGATTATAAGAGAACCACGGATGCTTCTGGAAATGGAGCATGCGTCTTCTGTATCTTCCAAAAATAAAAATGCCCAATATACCTTGATGCATCGCCCGGATTACGAAACAAGATTTTACAACATTATATTAATCGCTCTCGAGACCAACATTCCTGATTGAATCCATCGCCACGAGAAGAGGAAGCGACGAGAAAATGTCACCATTGCCACGTGGGAGCAATGTGGAATATAAGTGCCTTGCCTAAGGACAAAATTGTAATGTCTACAGCATGGCTCGCACTTAAAAGTGAACGTGCCACCTCTGTACTATCACCACTTCCAAAAGTTAATCGGGGGGGGGGGGGGGCGACAATAAATATATCCCTAACATAAATTTAATCATACATACATGTAACAAGAGATTCACCAAGCATCTACAGTATTCCATATATCTGCATGCAATCTAACATACATGTAGCATGAGATTCACCAAGCATCTACAGTATTCCATATATCTGCATGCAATCTAACATACATGTAACACGAGATTCACCAAGCATCTACAGTATTCCATATATCTGCATGCAATCTAACATACATGTAACACGAGATTCACCAAGCATCTACAGTATTCCATATATCTGCATGCAATCTAACATACATGTAACAAGAGATTCACCAAGCATCTACAGTATTCCATATATCTGCATGCAATCTAACATACATGTAACAAGAGATTCACCAAGCATCTACAGTATTCCATATATCTGCATGCAATCTAACATACATGTAACACGAGATTCACCAAGCATCTACAGTATTCCATATATCTGCATGCAATCTAACATACATGTAACACGAGATTCACCAAACATCTACAGTATTCCATATATCTGCATGCAATCTAACATACATGTAACACGAGATTCACCAAGCATCTACAGTATTCCATATATCTGCATGCAATCTAACATACATGTAACACGAGATTCACCAAGCATCTACAGTATTCCATATATCTGCATGCAATCTAACATACATGTAACACGAGATTCACCAAGCATCTACAGTATTCCATATATCTGCATGCAATCTAACATACATGTAACACAAGATTCACCAAGCATCTACAGTATTCCATATATCTGCATGCAATCTAACACAAGATTCACCAAGCATCTACAGTATTCCATATATCTGCATGCAATCTAACACAAGATTCACCAAGCATCTACAGTATTCCATATATCTGCATGCAATCTAACATACATGTAACACAAGATTCACCAAGCCTCTACAGTATTCCATATATCTGCATGCAATCTAACACAAGATTCACCAAGCATCTACAGTATTCCATATATCTGCATGCAATCTAACATACATGTAACACAAGATTCACCAAGCATCTACAGTATTCCATATATCTGCATGCAATCTAACATACATGTAACACAAGATTCACCAAGCATCTACAGTATTCCATATATCTGCATGCAATCTAACACAAGATTCACCAAGCATCTACAGTATTCCATATATCTGCATGCAATCTAACATACATGTAACACGAGATTCACCAAGCATCTACAGTATTCCATATATCTGCATGCAATCTAACATACATGTAACACAAGATTCACCAAGCATCTACAGTATCCCATATATCTGCATGCAATCTAACATACATGTAGCACGAGATTCACCAAGCATCTACAGTATTCCATATATCTGCATGCAATCTAACATACATGTAACACGAGATTCACCAAGCCTCTACAGTATTCCATATATCTGCATGCAATCTAACATACATGTAACACAAGATTCACCAAGCATCTACAGTATTCCATATATCTGCATGCAATCTAACTTTCGAGAAATCTGCACTCCAGAAATTGTCCGGCAGATCATCGCACGGCACAAAATCCTGGACAGTGAGCAGTCGGACGACGCAACTCGACAGCAACCTGTCTAATCTCCGTTCATCTTCCGTCTTGGTGTTTATTTCAGAAGTCTCCATCTGTGTAGCTTGTTCGGTCAACTCTGTGATACCATGAGGCTTTACGTATCTACTAGACCCTGTGGTGCTCAGGTTTCCTTGTGTGTAGTCTGTACATAATGATAACAGTTGTCTGCCCTTGTACCGGATCTGAAAGTTTTTTTTGAAAAACTCATTATAGAACTTTATACTGTAAAATATTATAATCTTGCGAACACTTTCGAACATTTTCAATTAATACGCGGGATTTATTATTCACACATCCATGATGTATCGCGAAAAAATTAAGGTGTTTATGTATATCGCGTATACTTGTACTGACTTTCAAAATTTAGTTATTATAGTTTCGAAATTCGTGTTCAAATTAGATCGTGAAAATTACCGAAATATAAAATCTCGCGAATAAATAGTATTCTACAGTACCAGTAGTCAATCGAGCTAAAATAAATTTGTATGGACTAATAAAATCTTTTTTGACTATCCTAGCCTAGTCATTAGTTTATACAAATTTATTTTAGCTCGATTGCGAAACAAGTTATTTCAACTTATATAAATCACTCTCGAGACCTCATTCCTGATGGAATCCATCGCCACGAGGGAGAGAAGAGGCAACGTGGAATTTAAATGCCTTGCCTAAGGGCACAATCGTAACGGCTCCAGTGGGGCTCGAACTCCGGACCTTTCGCACCTGAAGCGAACGCGCAACCACTGCGCTATCACGACTTCCATTGTTAGTCATTGTTAGCTAAATATTATCCAGAATTTAGATGAAATCCTCTGTCCGCAGCCCATTCTAGTCATGTGATCATAATTTAAATAAGTTAGCGCATCGTATACGAATTAGAATCAGCGATCGTTTCCGAGCATTCCCGAGTGGCTTGTCAATGGCAATGGGGTCGAGCATGTTGTGGGATGCTGCTTATGTTTGTTTGGGCATTACGCCTGCATCGCCACCATTTATCGCTGGCGGGCAGTTTACCTAACAACACCTTCCCTGGGCAGGCTCCAGCGGTTAACCAATACTTGGTGCACCAACCTACGTAAGAAACTGCCAACTATTGCATATAAATGAGACACGGACTGAGTGGGGCTCGAACCCGTGACCATCAGTGATGATAGGTTACAGTGGTATATAGGTCTGCAGCCATAATCACGGAGGCGGACCGGGATGGTGATTAAATGTCTTATTTTAGTGTCCTGGAGCATCAACTAACAATACCCCATTATACTATGAATCCATTATAGAAATAGTGTCAACTTGATTTTTATGAACGTTTGTACATGTACTTCAATATCAGGGCTGAAATTAAACAGCAGACACTTATTTCCCAACCAATATAGGGTTCATTCTAGGTCAGAATTTTTGGGAGAAGTGAGAAAGCGTGTGGTCGCTTCCTTAAATGGTGTTCTTTAATATACTTCTGCAAAATAGGGTTAAAATGCACAGTACAACCATTAAATACAACATTTGAATAGGAGTGCTTTATAATGGGCCAGTGTATTACTAGACAAAATTTTGTAAAATCGTAAAAACCAAAAAATAATTTTTTTTTTAAGGGGAGAAGTGAGGCACCCCAGAGGGCAAAGTCAGGGTCCCTAGGGCGACAATTTCGCCCATATCGCCCTCTAGAATGATCCCTGCAATATGTGGTCTGTACTTAGCCAAGTCCACCAACTATCTAAAATGCATGTGCATATTGTACATATCAGCTATAGTTTAATACACTGATCTGAGATTGCTGCTCATGACAACACGCAGGTTCTTGGTAAAACCGTTTAAAATATTACCATCTCGTACGCCTTCGTTTTCTTGACAGGTTCCCCGTCGGAGAAGGTCGATACCCATTCAGAAACTGTCCCTAACAGGAGACCCTCTTCTGTCCTAATCTTACCCAGGGGTGTGAGTGTGGCCCTGTTGGTGTGGCCCTGAAATTCAAATGCATACTATGATAAGCAAGATGACCCCAAAAAGGTGCCCATGTCAAAATTTATGTGTCCCTGAGGAGCATTAGGGACAATATCAGACAGATGGGTTTTCTCCGCATACTCCATACTCCCACATGAATAACCACAAATATATATTTTAATCTGCACTATCGAGAGTGATTAATATAAGTTGTTTCGCAAACGTTGTAAAATATATAGATAGTTTTATTCTGGTAAAAATAGAATATATGTCATAAAACAAATACAAAATCAATGTCAACATAGTACATGTGAGCATTAACGTGCAGAGTAGATGACCTATAATCAATGTCAACATAGTACATGTGAGCATTAACATGCAGAGTAGATAACATATAATCCATACCAAGGATAACACAAAAAGAGAGCAACAATAATATAAAGTTTATGCTCTTAAAATAAAATATTACGCATAATAGAAACTAGTACCTTGAATTCGCATGAGAGGACATATTTGCCGGGTGTAATCTGTCCGGACTGTACCAGTTCTTTCATGGTTGGTAGATACACAGGATGCTGAAGCAGAAGAAGAATAAAACAATCATACAGACATACCTGGAATAGTCTTGGATGTAGAACACTAGAGCCTCTTGCTTGAACAGCTTGCGACTGGCTCCTGTATTTTGACATACGTTAATTTTCCAGGATGCATTGGAGCGGGTGAATTTAAGACACGACTGTTTCTTCGAGAACAACGAAGCAGTCTGGCGAGTTCAAATACTTAAAGTATAAACTTTATTTGTTATACAACAATTGCGAAGCAAGTTTTAACAACTTATATTAATCACTCTCGTTGATGAAAGTGTAAATGTGGTCATACGTGTGGGAGGAAACCGGAATACACGGAGAAATCCCACCTGTCCGATCTGGCGACAACCGTACCATCTCACATACATGTACTTCCCGCTCCGAGGATCAAACCCAGGTTGCATTGGTGAGAAGCAAGTGCGCTAACCACTGCGCTAATCAGACAGCCTAAATACTGATGTTCGTTGTAAACTATTCACCATACGTATTATATCTTTATTTCTGTCTCATCTATGTACAGTATATACATTTCAATTTATTTTATAACACATACATAGCACAAATGAGAATTATAAGAGACAATAGCATACATGTTCTGTGCCATACTGTACAATAACAATTAGCCTGGTTACCGTTAACATGCAACTGCTATATCTGTGCAGTACATCGTTGACATGCAACCATTATATCTGTACAGTACATCGTTGACATGCAACCATTATATCTGTGCAGTACACCGTTAACATGCAACCGCTATATCTGTGCAGTACATCATTAACATGCAACCATTATAACTGTGCAGTACATCATTAACATGCAACCGCTATATCTGTGCAGTACATCATTAACATGCAACCACTATATCTGTGCAGTACATCATTAACATGCAACCGCTATATCTGTGCAGTACATCATTAACATGCAACTGCTATATCTGTGCAGTACATCGTTGACATGCAACCATTATATCTGTACAGTACATCGTTGACATGCAACCATTATATCTGTGCAGTACACCGTTAACATGCAACCGCTATATCTGTGCAGTACATCATTAACATGCAACTGCTATATCTGTGCAGTACATCGTTAACATGCAACCGCTATATCTGTGCAGTACATCATTAACATGCAACTGCTATATCTGTGCAGTACATCGTTAACATGCAACCGCTATATCTGTGCAGTACATCATTAACATGCAACCATTATATCTGTGCAGTACATCATTAACATGCAACCATTATATATGTGCAGTACATCATTAACATGCAACCATTATATCTGTGCAGTACATCGTTAACATGCAACCATTATATCTGTGCAGTACATCATTAACATGCAACCACTATATCTGTGCAGTACATCATTAACATGCAACCGCTATATCTGTGCAGTACATCATTAACATGCAACCGCTATATCTGTGCAGTACATCGTCAACATGCAACCACTATATCTGTGCAGTACATCGTCAACATGCAACAACTATATCTATGTTGTATCGGCATGCATTCAAGAGGGTCTGATCATAATCGCAGAAGTGAGACGAACCAATTATTCAAAATGGTTAGTAAGTTTAACCCTTTCAACACCACAGACCTCTAAATTGGCTTACAAAAAAGTGTAGATCCAGATGAGCCGGCTCGTGACGAACCGTCTCATCAGGATCTGCACTTTTTTCAAGTAATATAACTATTTTTAGAAAACAAATTACCCATTTTGATAAATGAACTGATCCAAATGTAATTTTGTTATTAATTTATTGGTCTAAAAATATCATGGACCAGTCCATGTCAGTTACTTGGTGTTGAATGGGTTAATGAATGAAATGAAATGCACATATACCATTTGTCTTCCCTTCTTCAAACCATTAGGTCCAAAGAGAGATGCCTGGCTGCGTAATGTGGTGGTGGCATCAGTCTCAGTCAAGGGCGGAAATCTCTGTAGTTTTAACATGGCAGGGATTTTTCCAATATTGTAGCCTGCATCAATTCTAGATGCTTTGCGTGGTGTATATCCGTTTCCTTTGCTACGCACAATTGCATGATTTATTCCAATAGTGTCGTCGACATCAATTCTAGATGCTTTGCGTGGTGTATATCCGTTTCCTTTGTTATGCACAATTGCATGATTTATTCCAATAGTGTCGTCTGCATCAATTCTAGATGCTTTGGCTTGTGTATTTATGTCTTTTTTGCTTGCTGCTATTTCTCTAGATTGTTTAATTACGGTGTCTATAGCATCAGTAGCTGTGTCTTTTGCTGCATTCTGTTTATAAACCTTGTTGTTTTCACTGATGCTGTCTAACTTGTTTACCTTCTTAACATTATTGCCTGTGATTTGAGTTTGGTTGTTATATATATCAATACTTTCTGCTTTGTTGCTACTGACAATGGACCTCATGTTAGCATCTAAATGGTCTGCAGGGTGAAGTTCGTCTGGTATCTTCTGTGATAACTCAGCTCTTCTTTTCATTCTTTGCTGCAGTTCTGTGGCTTTCACCATGAAGACATCGGAGCTCATCGAAGTTGCCGTTGGTGACACATTATACCAAGTTTCACCAGGGACCCTCACATTTGGAGGGGATGATAAATCAGGGTCCACATGTTTTCTGGCTCTTGGGGATAGAAATGTTCCAACATTAATTGCTTTTGTTGGATATTCTCCTGTCCGAAGGTTACCTAGAATAGTGTTCTCGTTTGAAGCTCTGTTATTGACTTTGTTCAGATCAACAAATTCTTTTAAAACAATGTTATTTTCAACTTTCTGTAATTCTTGTCCGTTATTATCAGTTGGTTTTACAAACTGAACATCAGTCCTGCATTTCTCCATACCATGGGACAATATCTTTTGACTTCTTGTTCTTACCATTTCTGATCTGCTTGCTTCTATATCTAATTTTTTGGCACTGAATGTTTCCTTTAGATTTTGTACATCTGATTTACTGACCTTAACTTGCAGGTTCTCATTCTCTTTATGGGTATCAGTTCTAAGCATACTTAACCATAACATTTCAGAGTAGGGGTTTAGTCCCACTTCATCAACTGAACTTGTCTCCTTGTCATTTACTGTCTCTATCGCATTGCTATTATCAATATCATTTAATCTCTGTCTCTTCACTGTTTCATCTGCAGCTTTTTTCTCTACATTAACTCTTTTCAGTGGAATGCTTTCAGATCTATCATTATTTTCATCAAGGTTATTGGTCCTCATTTTATGGTTTATAGTCCCAACAACATTTTGTATCTGAAGTATATTTTCCGAATCTTCAGATTCGACTTGTTCTGGGGTACATTTATTTCCACCACTACTAATATTTTCAGACAGAGCATTCTCACTTGCTCTGGTAATAATCTGTGTATTCAGGTCTTGCGTATCTGGTATAGTTGTTACATCTTGTGAGTGAGTTCCAAATTCCTCATCAATGATCTGTGATTCACTGTTTTCTTCATCTTGCACTTCCCTATCATCAGCGTGCACCAGTGTTAGCTCATCATTATCCAAAGTTGCCTTCCTGTCTGAGCTAACTCCATCACATTGATTGCCTCTGTCAGCAACATTCTGCTCTCCAACTATTTCTTCAATTCCAACATCATTGTCTACAGTTTCAAATACATTGCTATTTCGTTCAGCTGATGGTTTCTGATCGTGTGATTTTACAATGTTGCCAGGATAATGTCTACTCTTTGTACATGCAGTACCACTTCCTTGTTCAAGATCTTGCCGTTTGCCTCCATCCCTGGCACAGTATCGAGGGTTCTGGCTTGGATTAGTGTTACGGCTGTGGCATGGCAGGTTTTCCGATCCGGATTGCTGTGTGCTTTGTGGTTCAGTTCCAGTTCCAGCAGAAGATCTAAGAAATGGATTGAAATTATGGATACGCACCATTTAGCATGATAAGACGGTAGCTTCATGTGCGAAAGGTCCGGAGTTTGAGCTCCAACGGAGCCGTTACAATTGTGCCCTTAGGCAAGGCATTTAAATTCCACGATGCCTCTTCTCTCTCCCTCGTGACGATGGATTCCATTAGGAATGAGGTCTCGAGAGTGATTAATATAAGATGTTACAACTTGTTTCGCAATCGAGCTAAAATAAATTTGTATAAACTAAGACGGTAGACGGTAGATCTATACATGAATGAAATAAACTGCTTTATTTTATGCTTTCCAAGGAAATATAGAAATTTATCCGAGAAACTGTTTTCAAACAGTGGAGTAACACATTTTATTCACACTGCTTATGGTTCTCAGCTGTTTGAGATTCAACGTTTTCAGACTCAGGCAGTCTCAGTGATGTCATCTACAACATCGTTTCTATGCGATCTTGTAGCGCCATATAATATATTGGCTGTCCGGTTAGCGTGCTCGCTTCTCACCAATGCCACCCGGGTTCGATCCTCGGACCGGGAAGTATGTGAGATGGCACAATGGTCACCAAAGCGCTAACCACTGCGCTAATCGGACAGCCTCACTAGATACACAATACAATAGACAGGTCAATAATCCACAATGGACTGTGAATCCAGGGAATTGCAGGTTCGATCCCCTGTCTGTACCTAATAATATAAACAGTCTTTCAGATGGGACTATAAACCTGGCTTTCGTGTATCAGTGGTATACACCGGGCATGTAAAAGAACCAGAGATGCTACTGGAATTGGAGTGTCTTCTGTATCTTGCACGGTCCTCCATTAAATAACACGCTCAGATCGTGTCTCTTTATATGAAAAAGTTGGCAGTTTCTTACGGAGATTGGTGCACCAAGTACAGGTTAACTGCTGGAGCCTGTCCAGGAACGGTGTTAGGCAAACTGCCAGTCGCTCATGTGGGCAACCAGTTATGCAACAGCATAATTAAGAATTGTGTCACCTTTTTGCAGTTTTCAACAAGTCCATCAAACATTTTTGCCTCTTCAACATATTGAATACCCGCTTTTGCCGTTTAGCAAGGTCACTGAGTGCAGACTGTACATCCGACTTGCGTTGTTGCGAGTTCCTGTAGGCAGTCTCTTGTGTAGACTGGTTACCAGTCTGGAAAAGTTGCAGCTTCTCCATTTTATGCTGCGCTGCCAGTTTCATTAAACCAGTCTGAGATGTTTGCAGAAGATTTCTCAAACCACCTGAAATTTATTAAATAATGTCATTTAAGGACGCGATCGCCCTGCCACAGTACTTCTGTATCAACGTCTTTCACAGTGGGAAAATTAGAAACACTTTAAATGATATGATAATTTTAGACTTCAATAATGAACATTATAAAAAATGGATCCAATATTGTTGGGTTCAAACTTGTGTTTGACTCACCTGTAGGGTACAGACTCTCGCTTGTGTTTGACTCACCTGTAGGGTTCAGACTCCTGTTTGTGTTTGATTCACCCGTAGGGTTCAGACTCCTGTTTGTGTTTGACTCACCTATAGGGTTCAGACTCCTGTTTGTGTTTGACTCACCTGTAGGGTTCAGACTTCTGTTTGTGTTTGACTCACCCGTAGGGTACATACTCTTGTTTGTGTTTGACTCACCCGTAGGGTACATACTCTTGTTTGTGTTTGACTCACCTGTAGGGTACAGACTCTTGTTTGTGTTTGACTCACCTGTAGGGTACAGACTCTTGTTTGTGTTTGACTCACCTGTAGGGTACAGACTCTTGTTTGTGTTTGACTCACCTGTAGGGTACAGACTCTTGTTTGTGTTTGACTCACCTGTAGGGTACAGACTCTTGTTTGTGTTTGACTCACCTGTAGGGTACAGACTCTTGTTTGTGTTTGACTCACCTGTAGGGTACAGACTCCTGTTTGTGTTTGATTCACCTGTAGGGTTCAGACTCCTGTTTGTGTTTGATTCACCTATAGGGTTCAGACTTCTGTTTGTGTTTGACTCACCTGTAGGGTTCAGACTTCTGTTTGTGTTTGACTCACCCGTAGGGTACATACTCTTGTTTGTGTTTGACTCACCCGTAGGGTACATACTCTTGTTTGTGTTTGACTCACCTGTAGGGTACAGACTCTTGTTTGTGTTTGACTCACCTGTAGGGTACAGACTCTTGTTTGTGTTTGACTCACCTGTAGGGTACAGACTCTTGTTTGTGTTTGACTCACCTGTAGGGTACAGACTCTTGTTTGTGTTTGACTCACCTGTAGGGTACAGACTCTTGTTTGTGTTTGACTCACCTGTAGGGTTCAGACTCCTGTTTGTGTTTGACTCACCAGTAGGGTGCAGACTCTTGTTTGTGTTTGACTCACCTGTAGGGTACAGATTCCTGTTTGTGTTTGACTCACCTGTAGGGTTCAGACTTGTGTCTGTATTGGACTCACCTATAAGGTTGTCAGTAGAGCTGTGTTTCCTAAGTTTGTTGGTTAGACTGTCCTGGAGGTGTGTCTTTATTGGACTTACCTGTAGGGTTCATGTAGACTCACCTATAAGGTTGTCAGTAGAGCTGTGTTTCCTAAGTTTGTTGGTTAGACTGTCCTGGAGGTGTGTAATGCATTGAAGAACAGTGGCCTCCATCACCATCATCTAAAATCATCAATAATGACTAATTGGGTACTAATTGGGTACTGAAACGTATACAACCAGGGTGTGTGTGTGTGGGGGGGGGGTTTATAAAACTTTTCTCAAAATCAAACTCAAGTGATATGATTGGTTATTACATAGATATGCATTTTTGCCTATTTTTTGCCATTATTAGCCAACCACAATACGTTCTACCACCCATGTTATTTGCCTACCACAATACGTTCTACCACCCAGGTTGATATGCTGTGTTTTCCAGTCTGATATTACGCTTCCTAGTTTGCTACGGTCACAAGCCTGTATCAAACCAAAAAACGCCGTATCATAACTAGTTCCTGAGAAAATTACGCATGCGCACTCGGTGCTAGTTTGTTTACTTCCTGTAGCATCCCAGTGTATCAAATTTGACAGATAACAGATGTTTGTAGTTTCCTGGTAATATTTCAATCGTTTTCGTGCATCTGATTCAGTAATTTTGATTTATTCCTGATAAATGGGCAATGGAGAGCATGCGTTCGATTATTAAATGTTCAAATTCATATCAAAGTAATAAAGACGTTATTATGTGAATAGTTTCATATCAGCCTAGGTATTGACCCGAGGTAACTCGATATCAGCCGGAGACCAAAACCTCTAATTAAGCCTCGTTTCCGACGACATATTCTCACCACTCGGATGGAATATCCTTGTCCCACACCATTGTATATGAATGAATGAATGAATGAATGGTGTTTTACGGCGCATCGACATCTAAGGTCATGTAGCGCGCATTAAAGTTATGTTTATTGTCGAGTGTATGAAATAAAATTCTATATAAGTATATGCATTACGTAAAAATTAATACTAAGAAGTTATAAAGACGTAAGATTAATTACAGGTAATATATGAATGATTGATTACTACAAAGGCATGATTAACAATTGATATCACAGCTTATTATAAATTCCTATTGTATTGTATATGAAGGATTCTCTTAATCCACTATAGGTTGTAAATAGGCAGAAGTGCATCCGCGGTCCACTCGAATATAGTCCTGGTAACTAATATAGTTAATTTTTCTTTTTGGTAAAAATGCATTTTCATGACACGCAGTGTATAGATTTTGTTTTTTGAGAAATTATATGACTTGAGAAGACTTCAGACTAGTTGATGTGTAGAAAAGATGTGGTAGAAGAATTCAGGCAATTGCAAACTGAAGGTCGGTATACTGTATTATTTGGCGGAGGAATACAGTATGTAAACACAGTAACGTTATTCACAGGCAAGCATTGGTTATTTGAAACTTAAAATTTGAAATACTGTTCATGTTTTTTTTACTGTTTCAGGCTGATTTGAATACCTCTTCACAGTGGATGTGGTATCAGAAGAAATGAAAGATTGGAAATATAAATGAACAAACTGTATGTTTTTACTTTTTACTATGTATTTAATAGGCAATTTATTTGTTGTTTTACAACCATAAGCTGTAACTTGTAAACCATCTGTATAGGTAGAAAGGTTCAGACAGTAAGGAAGGTGCTGATAAGTAACTGGGAGTTCTCGGTGTATATAGGGGGGCCAAATAGGGAGTCCAGAACCATCCATTTGTATATATATATCAAGTGGTTGCTGACTTGTATACCAGTGTAACCTATGATCACTGATAGTCACAGGTTCAAGCCCCGTTCCGACCGTATCTCTTTATACGAAAAAGTTGGCAGTTTCTTACGGAGGTTGGTGCAACATAGTATTGGTTAACCACTGGAGCCTGCCCAGGAAAGGTATTGCTAGGTAAACTGCCTATCGCTCAAAGGAGCAACCGGTAGCGACGTTAAGTAAACATAAATAAAAAAGAAAAACATAGGAAATGACAGCCATAAACGACCTAACTGTAGACCACTAATCAATTCTATTGTTCTCATAACCGCATACGGTCTCATTTGCATGGTTGTATAGAGGGACAGACAGACGATGCCAAAACAATATCCTCTATGACAGGGCATACCACAAATAAAAGCAGAAGTGTCACACAATATAATTATATTACAAACGGATCTGTAGTCCAGTGGTAACACGCTGGACTGGTAATCCAGGGATCGCAGGTTCGATCCCCCGTCTGACCCTAATAAAATTAACAGTCTTTCAGATGGGACGTTAAACCGTGGTCTCTGTCTGTATCATTGCACTATCCTCCAAAATCTAAAATAACTAATCTCTTCAGGAGGCGTCGCTCATATGGGCAACTGGTAGCGACGATAAATAAACGTAAAACACACACACAATATAATTATTTTAACATGGCAAATTATTAGGGCGCAGCCGAATATGCTTAAAAGACTAGTTAGTGTCATAATTGATCAAGACAATTTGCTGTTCAGCATGAAGGGGGTAAATTACAGCTCTGTTCGGTATTTGGGAAAATGAGCGTTTTTTTACAATGAACCATGATGGTAAAAAATTTGGGACTAAACTATTTGTTCGCTTTGGAGGGAATTCCAAATTATATAATTATATAGGTTTCACTGTGTCACTTTAATATTTGTGGACAAAACACATGTACACGTGGGTTAGTGAGAAATCCGCATTATACCTGTCTTCGTGGGACCTTGTCTAGCAATGCTACCAATCTATCAAGCCTGTCTCTGATTCTGGATGTAGAATCGGATTCTATTGATGTCAGTGTAACTTCCTTATGTGACTGGATTGTCTCCCCTTTTCCTCTACTCAACAGAGCTACTGTCCCTTGTGACAGAATCATCTCCCCTTCTTTTCCACTGAATAGATTTATTGACTGTGTTGAAGTTCCTTCCCTTTGTGACTCACTCATTTCCCCACCCCCATTCTGCAGGCTAGTTGGCTGTGACAGAGTTACTCCCCTTTGTGGCATATTCATTTCCTCTCCTCCATTCTGCAGGCTAGCTGGCTGCAACAGAGTTACTCCCCTTTGTAACTCATTCATTTCCTCTCCTCCATTCTGCAGGCTAGCTGGCTGCGACAGAGTTACTCCCCTTTGTGACACACTCATTTCCTCTCCTCCATTCTGCAGGCTAGCTGGCTGTGACAGAGTTACTCCCCTTTGTGACACACTCATTTCCTCTCCTCCATTATGCAGGCTAGCTGGCTGCGACAGAGTTACTCCCCTTTGTGACACACCCATTTCCTCTCCTCCATTCTGCAGACTAGCTGGCTGCGACAGAGTTACTCCCCTTTGTGACACACTCATTTCCTCTCCTCCTTTCTGCAGACAAGATGGCTGTACCATTGCCATCTGAGGCAACAAGCTCTGACTCTCTTCCACTAACTGATTCATCTGAAACTGAAGATTGTGGAGTATATTTTTAGTTCACACAAATTTATTTTAGCTCGATTGCGAAACAAGTTCTTACAACTTATATTAATCACTCTCGAGACCACATTCCTGTTGGAATCCATCGCCACGAGGGAGAGAGAAGAGGCAATGTGGAATTTATATGCCTTGCCTAAGGGCACAATCGTAACTGCTCCAGCGGTACTCGAACTCCGGGTCTTTCGCACCTGAAGCGAATGCACCTTTGAATGAGATAACCATAGAAGCAAGTTGCTTTCTCCTCATATTATGAATACCTGATTATGTATATTCAAAGGGATAAATAATGTTTAAACTAACCCACCTTGAACCACTGACCTTAACCCTTTCAACACCACAGACCTCTAAATTGGCTTACAAAAAAGTGTAGATCCAGATGAGCCGGCTCGTCACCCGTCTCATCAGGATCTGCACTTTTTTCAAGTAATATAACTATTTTTAGAAAAAAAATTACCCATTTTGATAAATGAACTGATCCAAATGTAATTTTGTTATTAATTTATTGGTCTAAAAATATCATGGACCAGTCCATGTCAGTTACTTGGTGTTGAATGGGTTAAGACTGCTGCCCAATAGTGAACATAACTGTGAAATATCTCTCACACAGACATTTATATGTTGTAAAATCTATAAAGATACAGGTATTACTGTATTTCTGTGAATCTAAGGTGATTAGATGTGAGCTTTGATTATATAGTGTCAACAAGATGTGAATATAAATGATTCAGGCCCAAAGCCATTTTGTGCTGTAAAACCCATTGGTTTGCAGCAAGATGTGAATATAAATGATTCAGGCCCAAAGTCATTTTGTGCTGTAAAACCCATTGGTTTGCAGCAAGATGTGAATATAAATTATTCAGGCCCAAAGCCATTTTGTGCTGTAAAACCCATTGGTTTGCAGCAAGATGTGAATATAAATGATTCAGGCCAAAAGTCATTTTGTGCTGTAAAACCCATTGGTTTGCAGCAAGATGTGAATATAAATGATTCAGGCCCAAAGCCATTTTGTGCTGTAAAACCCATTGGTTTGCAGCAAGATGTGAATATAAATGATTCAGGCCCAACGTCATTTTGTGCTGTAAAACCCATTGGTTTGCAACAAGATGTGAATATAAATGATTCAGGCCCAAAGCCATTTTGTGCTGTAAAACCCATTGGTTTGCAACAGGATGTGAATATAAATGATTCAGGCCCAAGGCCATTTTGTGCTGTAAAACCCATTGATTTGCAGCAAGATGTGAATATAAATGATTCAGGCCCAAAGCCATTTTGTGCTGTAAAACCCATTGGTCTGCAACAAGATGTGAATATAAATGATTCAGGCCCAAAGCCATTGTGTGCTGTAAAACCCATTGGTCTGCAACAAGATGTGAATATAAATGATTCAGGCCCAAAGTCATTTTGTGCTGTAAAACCCTTTGGTGCATCATACAATACTAAACTTGCTAACTATTGGCAGTGGTAGATTAAGCAGTCAAGTGGCCCCTAGGCACTATTATCTTTCTGGGCCCTACCTAGCCCCACTCTGTGGCTCTAGTTACCTCCCCCGATGTCATGTTAATGACATGATAACAACGTTCTTGTGTTGGACTGTCCTCCTACTCAAAGCCCATGTTTGATTAACAATTACAGTATTGCCGTGGTATATTCCTAGTCTATTAAAACAATGTTCGGGTCAATCGGCTGGGGGCCCTATAGCATTGGGTGTCCCCTGGTCATTGACTATTTTGCTTATTGGATAATCCGCTATTGGAATAGAAAATAAACTTGAGATTTGCTTGGAACATGCAATGCCATGTGACTATACCCTTGTTTGATTGGATGGTTGTCCATTTGACATGTGACTATACCCTTGTTTGATTGGATGGTTGTCCATTTGCCATGTGACTATACCCTTGTTTGATTGGATGGTTGATCATTTGCCATGTGACTATACCCTTGTTTGATTGGATGGTTGATCATTTGCCATGTGACTATACCCTTGTTTGATTGGATGGTTGATCATTTGCCATGTGACTATACCCTTGTTTGATTGGATGGTTGTCCATTTGACATGTGACTATACCCTTGTTTGATTGGATATTTGATCATTTCCCATGTGACTATACCCTTGTTTGATTGGATGGTTGATCATTTGCCATGTGACTATACCTTTGTTTGATTGGATGGTTGTCCATTTGACATGTGACTATACCCTTGTTTGATTGGATATTTGATCATTTGCCATGTGACTATACCCTTGTTTGATTGGATGGTTGATCATTTGCCATGTGACTATACCCTTGTTTGATTGGATGGTTGATCATTTGCCATGTGACTATACCCTTGTTTGATTGGATGGTTGATCATTTGCCATGTGACTATACCTTTGTTTGATTGGATGGTTGATCATTTGCCATGTGACTATACCCTTGTTTGATTGGATGGTTGTCCATTTGCCATGTGACTATACCCTTGTTTGATTGGATGGTTGATCATTTGCCATGTGACTATACCCTTGTTTGATTGGATGGTTGATTATTTGCCATGTGACTACCTTTGTTTGATTGGATGGTTGTCCATTTGACATGTGACTATACCCTTGTTTGATTGGATGGTTGATTATTTGCCATGTGACTATATCCTTGTTTGATTGGATGGTTGTCCATTTGCCATGCGACTATACACTTGTTTGATTGGATGGTTGATCATTTGCCAAGTGACTATACCTTTGTTTGATTGGATGTTTTGTCGTTGGCTCTCTCGGCAGTGACAGCCGGAGCTATGAGGGGTATAAGAGGTTCTGATATCTCTGATGCCGTGTCTTCCATGTCAGAGCATTTCTGTAAATATAATCATAATACACTCACACCTGTGTTAGTGGTCACCTCTATAAAGCAGCCAACCTGTATTAAACAGCCAGTTTCCAGTTTCCCCAACACGTTGTTTTATTATAGAATTGACCTCTATTAAACAGCCACCTGTGCTAAGCAACCACTTTCTGAGATTCCCTTGGCTGGCTGGCTGTTTAAGACAGATTTGACTGTATTATATATTGATAAATATTGTTGTTGGTGGTTGATGACAAAAATCAAAATGAAAAACAGTTCTACGTCAAACCTAAATAATAGGAAATATTTTTAAATTTAAAATTTAGAAATAATTTGATCTAAAACGCAAATTGCAGCGGACAAAATGGCGAGTGAGGAGCAGTGGGTTCATTGACTGTGACACCTTGTTGTTCACCCTTCTAATCCCTAATTTGATGGCCGACAAAGGTGTGCATTGGTGCGGCAAGCACCGGTTCCTATTGTAATCTACGTGGAACCAGCATGAAGATGTTTGGTAACAGGCATATTTTAACTGGCACAAACTGTTGCCAAGGCGATCTGCTAATTATATATTTACAGGATAATAAATGCTACTCAATCAACTCGCAAAAAAAAACTCAAACTCTAAAAACCAGATACATGTATCTTATATTTTTATATACCAGTATTCCTTTCTTCAAAAACCCAAACACCTTCAAATAAATCATTTGATTAGAATTAGAACAGATTGACTATCGATAAGCATTCATCACTATAGAAGAAAGAATAATGATATAAAAGTCTGGAAATGTCACCAATTATATACTAGTAGTTACTTCAAAACAAGACTTGTAATTCGGAGGAGACACCCTCCCATACCTGTAACCCACCCCCACAGCAATCGTCCAATTTTACCTGCATCAGTTTATGGAGCTGCAATGGTACAAGAGGCGACATTTCACTTCCTGCAATAAAGTAAAGTGTTTCATTATTATAGTGTCACCCCTATTGAAAGGGGCAGCCATTACTGACTTATGAAACATCTTTTTTATGAACAACAGTACAACCCGAATCCTATGCTTGTATGCCAGGTGCCCGGGTAACCAGTATTTAACTAGCTGGCGGCTCACCAACAGCCATATCAGAACGAACCACTGATGAGGTTCGAACCTTCGCACTCCCACTCCGTAGGCGGATGCATTATCCACTTTGTGGAAGTCGTGATAGTGCAGGTGCGAAAGGTCTGGAGTTCGAGCCCCGTTGGAACCGTTACGAGTGTGCCCTTAGGCAAGGCATTTAAATTCCACGTTGCCACTTCTCTCTCCCTCGCTGTGATGGATTCCATCAGGAATGAGGTCTCGAGAGTGATTAATATAAGTTGCAAGAACTTGTTTCACAATCGAGCTAAAATAAATTTGTATAAACTAACCACTAGGCCACAGAGATGTCAATATATTAACATACAGTGTGAGGAACATGAGAAACATGAAGGTTGATATATAAATACCAGCAGAAATCACAGGTGTATGGAACATAGCTGAGACCAACATGGACTATGCATTTCTTTACTTATTCAGTGAGGCGGGGACCGGAGCGCAAGCTCCTTGGTTCTAGCGCTAAGCGAGGGCCCTTTGATGGCCCCTGTGACCTGCTCTGAAGACCTTGTCAGACAAGGAGTCTGACTGGGGCGGTACATCGATGTAACCATACAAGCAGATTACTTTCGCCTCAATCCTACATGTATGTATTGACTATGTTTATTCAAAGAAATAAATAGTGTTTAAACTAAACGGTAACGCAGGTCTAAGGTGGGCTCAGCGAGGACGGAAACCTTGCGTAGAGCAAAAGGGCAAAAGGGCCCACTTGATTTATACAATCATATGATTCTCCTTAGTACATAAACATTTATTTAAATCAATTACAAAACAAGTTTTTACAACATTAGATTAACCCTTTCAACCCCAAGTAACTGACATGGACTGGTCCATGATATTTTTAGACCAATAAATTAATAACAAAATTACATTTGGATCAGTTCATTTATCAAAATGGGTAATTTTATCTAAAAATAGTAATAATTATTACTGGCAAAAAAGTGCAGATCCTGATGAGACGGCTCGTTACGAGCCGGCTCATCTGGATCTACACTTTTCATAAGCCTATTTAGAGGCCTGTGGGGTTGAAAGGGTTAATGGTTCACGAGACCTCCTCATTCCTGATGGAATCCACCGCCACAAGAATTAACGAACAGGAAATGTGGATGTAATAGTCTTGCTTGTCTTAATAGTTCTGTTCCGTCTGATCTGGCTCTATGCTGTTTGCAAAAGTGATTTTATCTGCCGCTAGCGTGCAAAGGGTTAAACAAACATATTATATTTTTATTTTAGGTTGAAAAGTGTTTTTATGAGACCGAAAACGATGACATTTTTACGATGATCGTTTCAATATGCTGAAAGAACTTCCATTTTCGCATAATAAAACATGGAACATTCTATACCTGTATGTACACTTGCAGTTTGCACGGCTGGCGATCCACATACATTTTGAATTTCTTGAAGTCTGAAATATAAATGTAACGTGTAAAATGTGTGTGATTTGTTTTTTACATAATTACATGTATTAAGACAAAAGAAGAATCGAACCGGAAGCTGAACTACCTCGATCTATTGGAACTTGGAATGAAGACCATAAAGTACAGACATGTAATACAGTACAATTATTACCTTCTAGCGTGGTTCCTGTGTGCTTAATGTTAATGTGTGGAAGTCGTGATAGGGCAGTGTTCGCCCCAGGTGCGAAAGGCCCAGCTGGAGCCGTTACGATTGTGCCCTTAGACAAGGCATTTAAATTCCACAATGCCAATTCTCTCTCATGGCGAGGTCTCGAGAGTGATTAAACTAATATTGTAAGAACTTGTTTCGCTATCGAGCAAAATTAAATTTGGATAAACTATAGTATTTCCCGCCACTATCAGAGCAGTTATGTAGACTAATATAAGTTGTTAAAGATTGACTCGAAATTAGCTTAGTTTATACAAATTTATTTTAGCTCAATTGCGAAACAAGTTCTTACAATTATTCACTCTCGATACCTCATTCCTGTTGGAATCAATCGCCACGAGGGGAGAGAAGAGGCAACGTGGAATTTAAATGTCTTGCATAAAGGCACAATTGTAATGGCTCCAGCGGGGCTCGATCTCCAGGCCTTTAGAACCTGAACCGATGAGCTACAACTGCACTGTCACGACTCGAAATTGTTGTGAAATAAATAATGCTTATATAACTTTGTATGTCAATGAACCAACAAAGAGGTAGCTAATAAATGGCGGGGCTATTTAAAACCAATAAATATAGCAACCCGAATATGTTTCATAAGATAAATAAGTTTATTGTCCTGGATCGTACAAACTTGGGAAGTGTTCTGTAAAACAGTTGTAATTCATATTTTCCTCGTTAAGAAAAGACACGTGGAAACATGCCCGGAAGACATCTAATGTCACTGACTGACCGACTCACAGGGTTAAATATCTTTAAAACATGTCATTTTCCCCCCACAACACACACGTCATTTCTTTTAGTTTTGTTTGTTTTTGTACGTTTTAACAAAGTAACCGCATAGTATGTCGGAGTGAATAAAAGTTTGTGTTAAACAATGCGTAAAAACACGGCTTTTTACATGGTGAGCTACATTACAATTAAGTGATTGCCATAGACGGTCTATTCTATCGTTTGAGGTACACATTTTAGAAAAGCAAATTTTTGCTAAAATTATATACACGTACTAAGGGCAAATTTTTGTTCGAAAACTGAAAAAAGTGGAACCCCCCCCCCCCAGGGTGCGAAGTCAGGGCCCTAGGGCGAATATTTTGCCCACGTCACCCCCGAGGATGACCCCTGGAGCTTGAGTTTGAGATGACCAACGCACGTGTACATTATACTTTTGTATTAATAAGGCAGTGTTCAACCTCAACTCAGGGTTCACGCTGTCGGTCGCCAATGGCACCAATTGCGACAAAAAAACAAATATTGGCGCTAAATTCTGTGAATTGGCGAAAATATTTGGCGCAACATTTTTTTTTTGGCACATGTTTTGTCAAATACATGGCTTATATGGCTCTTAGTTGGCTCCAAGTTTTTTAAATTGGCTCCAGTGTTTTTCAATTGGCGACAGAAGTGGCGCAGACAAACATTCAGACAGAGAGAACCCTGCAACCTTTCACCCCACTATGGCCAGCAGTAGACAGTTGCATAGACAAGTGCGCTGTTATAATGGAGAAGTCAGTTTATACAGTATGCAGGGCAAGGGTACACGGTAATCTCAATACCTTTTAACCCTTTCAACACCACAGACCTCTAAATAGGCTTTTTGCCAGTAATATTACTATTTTTAGACACAATTACCCATTTTGATAAATGAACTTGTCCAAATGTGATTTTCTGATTCATTTATTGGTTTATGAATATCATGGACCAGTCCATGTCAGTTACTTGGTGTTGAATGGGTTAATCTCAAAACTATTCCCTGTACTATTCTGAAACAGAATTTTTAGGCTTTATGTAGAAAATATAAAAAGACAACTTTATTAAAATATGTATAATATTTACATATAAAGTGTTTGTTTATTATAGTGTCACCCCTATTTAAAGGGCCAGCCATTTCTGACTTATGAGACACCTTTTTTTATGAACATCAGTACATCCCAAATCCTATGCTTGTATGCCAGACTGGTAGGCAATCGGTAACCATTATTTAACTAACTGACGGCTCACCAACCGGCCATATCAGAACGAACCCCTGATGAGATTCAAACCTTCAACCTTCTGCTCCATAGGCGGTTGCCTTAACCACTAGGCCATGGAGACGGTATGTAAATATCTAAATGACCTTGACACCCAATTATAACAAAAATGTTAAAATGGATGACAATGGAGAGGAGCGGGAGGTCAAAGGTTCGAACCTTGTCAGGGGTTCATTCTGATATGGCCTATTGGTGGGCAGCCAGCTAGTAAAATAATGGTTACTGATTGCCAATCAGCCAGGCGCCTGGCCTTAAATGGTAGGATTCAGGAAGTACTGATGTCCATAAAAGGTGTATCATAAGTCAGAAATGGCTGGCCCTTTCAATAGGGGTGACACTATAATAAACAAACACCTTTATAGCCAGAAGTCGTGATAGCAGTGGTAGCGCGCTCACTTCATGTGCGAAACCCCTCCACCCCCCAGTTCACGCCCAGTTTTAGCCGTTACGATTGTGCCCTTAGGCAAGGCATTTAATTCCTCATGCCTATTCTCTCTCCCTCATGGCGATGGATCATTATCAGGAATGAGGTCTCGATGTTTCGCAATCAAGCTATGATAAATTTGTATAAAAAAGGAACTCAATGTCGGCGAGTTCAAGCAAAAACTGATAGACCACTGACCCACCCATCTATTGTTTAGTTTAACCCATTCAACACCAAGTAACTGACATGGACTGGTCCATGATATTTTTAGACCAATAAATTAATAACAAAATTACATTTGGATCAGTTCATTTATCAAAATGGGTAAAAAAATTTCTAAAAATAGTTATATTACTTGAAAAAAGTGCAGATCCTGATGAGACGGCTCGTTACGAGCCGGCTCATCTGGATCTACACTTTTTTGTAAGCCAATTTAGAGGTCTGTGGTGTTGAAAGGGTTAAACAATATTTATTTCTTTGAATATACATAGTCTAGTATACATAATATATACATACATGTAGGATTGAGGAGAAAGCAACCTGCTTGTAAAGTTACCTCTTTCCTATGTACATACATGTAGGATTGAGGAGAAAGCAACCTGCTTGTATGGTTACCTCTTTCCTATGTACATACATGTAGGATTGAGGAGAAGGCAACCTGCTTGTATGGTTACCTCTTTCCTATGTACATACATGTAGGATTGAGGAGAAAGCAACCAGTTTGTATGGTTACCTCTTTCCTATGTACATACATGTAGGATTGAGGAGAAAGCAACCTGCTTCTATGGTTACCTCTTTCCTATGTACATACATGTAGGATTGAGGAGAAAGCAACCTGCTTGTATGGTTACCTCTTTCCTATGTACATACATGTAGGATTGAGGAGAAAGCAACCTGCTTGTATGGTTACCTCTTTCCTATGTACATACATGTAGGATTGAGGAAAGAGCAACTTGCTTATATGGTTACCTCTTTCCTATGTACATACATGTAGGATTGAGGAGAAAGCAATCTGCTTGTATGGTTACCTCTTTCCTATGTACATACATGTAGGATTGAGGAGAAAACAACCTGCTTATATGGTTACCTCTTTCCTATGTACATATATGTAGGATTGAGGAGAAAGCAACCTGCTTGTATGGTTACCTCTTTCCTATGTACATACATGTAGGATTGAGGAGAAAGCAACCTGCTTGTATGGTTACCTCTTTCCTATGTACATACATGTAGGATTGAGGAGAAAGCAATCTGTTTGTATGGTTACCTCTTTCCTATGTGCATACATGTATGATTGAGGAGAGAGCAACTTGCTTATATGGTTACCTCTTTCCTATGTACATACATGTAGGATTGAGGAGAGAGCAACTTGCTTATATGGTTACCTCTTTCCTATGTACATACATGTAGGATTGAGGAGAAAGCAACTTGATTATATGGTTACCTTTTCCTATGTACATACATGTAGGATTGAGGAGAGAGCAACTTGCTTATATGGTTACCACTTTCCAGCTATTGTTTGATTATAACATTGTCATCCCTATTTAATGTGCCCGCCAATTGTGGATTATTTCCGATGATGATATGCCCCGAGCTATGAATACCAGTGACTCACTAACCAGCTATATATCATACGGCGAGGCACAAACCTTTAACCTCCCATTCAGTAGGCAGATGATTTCACCACTAGGTCACATTGATGTTGGGATTGGGGTCTCCATGACAGAGTTGTAACCGCCGCCACCAATGCAACCCGGGTTCGATACTCGGACCGGGAAGTATGCGAGATAGTACGGTGGTCGCCAGATCGGACAGGTGAGTTTTCTGCGGGTACTCCGGTTTCCTCCCACACAAATTACCGCATGTACGCTTTCATCCGCGCCAACGAGAGTGATTAATATAAGTTGTTAGAACTTGCTTGGCAATCGTTATTAAACCTTTCAACACCACAGACCTCTAAATAGGCTTACAAAAAGTGTAGATCAAGATGAGCCGGCTCGTGACGAGCCGTCTCATCAGGATCTGCACTTTTTGCCAGTGATATGACTATTTTTAGACATAATTACCCATTTTGATAAATGAACTTGTCCAAATGTGATTTTCTGATTCATTTATTGGTTTATGAATATCATGGACCAGTCCATGTGAGTTACTTGGTGTTGAATGGGTTAAACTTAACCGTCGCTAAACTTCAAATAACTTGCCCATCACCGCTGAAGGCTCGACTCCCATGAGGTCTTTCGAATTCTTTCATGTGAGGAAACTATCTAGTGGAAGTCGTGGTAGCGCAGTGGATGAGCGTTCGCTTCAGGTGCGAAAGCTGGGTCCATGCTGCTTCCAATTCAGTAGTGGGGTGACCATCCCCTACCCAGCGGGTCCTCAGGTGGCGGATAGGGGAAACGGCCCTCAGATATGGGGGTTAGCTGTGAATCAAATAAGCAGTCCCGGACCATATGGCGGTGTACCTACCAGGACGGGGCAGGATAGCACATGGCAAAGCTACTCCTATTAAATACTCCACGTGTCCCACAACGGGTGCATCAGTCGAACATATGGACCGCCTTAAAAGTCCTAGCCTAAGGGTGAGGTAACCCCAACAGAAACCTCGAATGCTGAAGCCGGAAGTACTGGGCCGCACGGCGCATTCTAATAAACCACGGTACTACGCATAATGCAACATGAATCACAATGACAGAAAGAGTAAACCGAGATGGTGCTGGACCTGTGAAGACCCGCCAGGCAGGTACAGTGCCGGGTTCCATACCTCGAAGGAACCCATCCTTAGCTACTGGAGGTCACCCTAAGCCGCCCTGTGGAGCCAGGGGACGGCGAAGGACAGCTACTGGCCGAAACGTGAAGCAGAAACCTCTTGTGCTCATGCAGTGGAATGCTGAAGGAGTCTTTAACAAAAAGACTGAACTTGAGCAAGTACTACAGGACAAAGAAGTAAGTGTTTGCTGCATACAGGAAACACACCTGAACAAAGACAAGACGTTCAAAGTACGAGGCTACCAGTGCCTCCGAGCAGACCGACAAGACAGACACAAGGGTGGTGTGCTCACTCTAATCCGGAACAACATCAATGTGAGCGAAGTGAAAACCTACCTTGAAGGAGCAGAATACCAGGAGTTCAAGATCAAGTCAAATCAACTGAGATGAACCTCGTCAACTACTACTGCCCAAATGACAAAGCCCTTGCCCTTGACACTATTGGAGTTTCAAACAGTCGATGCATGGTTGTTGGTGACTTCAATAGTCATTCCCAGAGTTGGGGATATGCACAGTCTGATAGGCGTGGGGATGAAGTGGAGGACTGGCAGGATGAGCACAACTTGATTCTCGTCAACCAGCCCTATGATGTACCAACCTTCTACTCTAGGCGATGGCACACTACTACCTCTCCAGATCTAGCATTCTGCACAGAGGACATTCAGAAAGGTACGGTTAGAGAAGTTGGCGATCAACTTGGTGGAAGTGACCACAAACCAGTGTTCCTCACACTCAGCAGTGAAGTGATACAGACAGACCATCCCTACCCTAGATGGAACTACAAGAAAGCCAAGTGGAGTCTCTATGCTATTCGATCCAATTCTCTTACTCGAGGCATACAGGTACAAGGAAGAGATGTTAACAACGTGGTGAAAGAGTTCAACAGCTGCATACTCAAAGCTGCCCATGAAACCATACCTAGAGGTGCGAGAAGAGAATACAAGCCCTACTGGACCAATCAGTTGCAGACCCTCCAAGATGAACTCACTGAAACAAGGAACAGGGCAGAAGAACAGCCATCACAAGAAAACCATGAACAACTTCAGAAAGCAAAGGCACAGTTTCAAAAATCTAAACTGGAAGCTACACGACGAAGTTGGAGGGAGAAAACTGCTGCCCTGAACCTTGAGAAGGACGGGAGGAAGTTGTGAAGGCTCACGAAACAGCTAAATGATGAAGAAATTAACAGACAGAAAATCACGTTGGATGAGGATGGGAAACTGTTGACCGGCAAAGAGACTGCAGACTGTCTCGCCAAAGCCTACCAGAAAGAGGGCAACATCAAAGTCACACGCCAACAGCAAAGAGAGGCACGGAAAGAACAGAAGGATAGAAGTAAAAGGCATACGGAACAAGACTCCATGAAACTTCCACTTACATACCAGGAACTGTAAACAGCGCTCAGACAACTGAAAAAGAGGAAGTCACCTGGACCAGATGGAATCTCCAATGAGATGCTAACTCATCTTGGATGCTCAGCCATGCTGAAACTTCTTGACATCTTCAATCTTAGCTGGAAAGAAGGCATAGTTCCGCAGATCTGGAAGGAAGCCAATGTTATCCCAATCTACAAGAACGGCAAGGATAGAAAGAAAGCTCCCAGCTATCGCCCTATTAGTCTCACTAGCTGTGTGGTCAAGACAATGGAGAGGATAGTTAACAAGAGACTCATGTGGTACCTTGAGACAGAAAACCTCCTATCCAAGGAACAAGCAGGATTCCGACAGTTCAGATGCACAGAGGACCAGGCAACATACCTTGCTCAGGAAGTTGAGGATGCATTCCAAGGCCAGAAGGTAGTTTTTGCAACCTGGATAGACCTCCAGAAGGCTTTTGACAAAGTCTGGACTGATGGGTTGCTGGTCAAGATGCAACGATGCGGAATTGCCGACAAGATGCTCCGATGGACCAAATCCTTCCTACACAATCGCAGAGCCAGAGTACTTGTTGACAACCAGAAGAGCAAGAAATTCCTCATCCGACATGGTGTTCCTCAAGGAGGAGTGATCTCGCCTACGTTGTTCCTCATCTTCATCGATGACTTGCTTGCAGAGCTGCCACATGGTATCAAAGCAGCACTCTATGCTGACGACTTGGTCATGTGGTGTGTTGAAGAATATGCAACGACTGCCACATACAGAATGCAGATGGCCGCAGACAAGCTCACAGCATGGGCAGAAGACTGGTGCATCTCTATTAATAAGGAGAAGTCGTCAACCACACTCTTCACACTTTCCACCAAACCGAAAGCTGGAACCATCAAAGTCGGTGGAACTGCCTTGAAGACGGACAACGAGCCAACATACTTGGGGGTGACATTTGACAGACGGCAGACATGGAAGCCACATATCCAGAAAGCAGAGGCCAAAGCCAAGCGCAAGCTTGCAATCCTTCGGAAGCTTGCTGGCACCACATGGGGTGCCAATGGTCACATCCTGAAGACTATATACCAAGGTGTGGTCAGGCCTCACCTGGAATATGGATCCACCGCCTGGACATCATCAGCCAAGACCAATCAACAGACACTCGACAAGGTTCAGAACAAGGCTCTCAGGCTGATCACAGGTGCAATGAAGAGCACTCCAATCAAGGCCATGGAGAAAATTACTTCCATCCAGCCACTGCAAGAACGTCGCGACACAAGAATTCTTCTACAGACAGAGAAGTTTCGATGTCAGGAAGAACAATCGATGAAGCAGAGAGTTGAGGCACTAACGAAGAATCGTCTAAAGCGCAGCAGTTTCATCCACCAGTCCAAGAAGCTTGCTCGAAAGCACACCAGCCCTCTCCCAGCCAAGACATTGCCTCCAACGCCATTTCTATCCAAGCCATGGTTGACTAGCGATGAATCCAAGGTTACCATCTGCAGTACAATCCCATACATGACATCCAGAGATAGACAACATGATGACGTCAAACGTTCCCTCACACTAGCACACATCGACAAGAGTTATCCTGGAGAAGCATGGCTACAAGTCTACACAGATGGTTCAACCACAAGAGCAGTAGCAAACGGAGGAGCAGGCGTGTATGTCCGACACCCAGATGGACACACACAGTCAGTTGCTCTACCTACTGGAGTACACTGCAGCAACTATGGGACAGAAGTACAGGCCCTTGAAACAGCAGCATCTCTAGTACACAACACTGTAGAGTGTGCCCAGGTTGTCTTCCTGACTGATGCACTCTCAGTTCTGGATGCCCTGTCTAACAACAAAGAACCCCACCTGATGGAAGCCCTTCGAACAGTCAGCGTATCTAAAAGAACTGTCCTCCAGTGGGTACCTGCACACATAGGCATTCCTGGCAATGAAGCTGCTGACCAGCTTGCCAAGCAAGGTTCTACCGAGAGGCAACCAGACAAAGATTTGACTTACAAGGAGAAATGCACCAGAATCAAATCTGCATCAAAGCCAACAGTCGAGAAGGATGACTACCACCTTCTCACCAGACAGGAGCAAGTCACGATATTCCGGCTTAGAACAGGGCATAACCGCCTGAACTTCCATATGTGTCGGAAACTTGGACTAGCTCCATCAACTACCTGCAGCTGCAAAATAGGGGACCAGACTGCAGAACACATCCTCCAGGAGTGTCCCAATCTTCATGGGCTGAGGAAAACAACCTGGGCAACAGATACTTCTCTCCAGACGAAGTTACATGGCTGCCGGGAGGATCTGAGGAGGATGGCCCATTTCGTGTTTGCTGCCGGCTTGTCCATGTGATTCGCGAACGACAAGAAGAAGAAGAAGGTGCGAAAGGTCCGGAGTTCGAGCCCCGCTGGAGCAGTTACGATTGTGCCCTTAGGCAAGGCATTTAAATTCCACGTTGCCTCTTCTCTCTCCCTCGTGGCGATGGATTCCATCAGGAATGAGGTCTCGAGAGTGTTTAAATATAAGTTGAAAGAACTTGTTTCGCAATCGAGCTAAAATAAATTTGTATAAACTAACTATCTAGTTGGCTTGCAGAAGGACCTAGTTCTACCAGGGTGCCCGCTCGTGCCTGAACCACTGCTCAGAGGGGCACACAGGGTCTTCCTCTGCCAATAATAACCGGAGAGTCAACTATTAAACCCCCCACCCACACCAAAACAAAAACACCTTAAATTCAACCATACTGATAAGGGGTATATGATGCGTGGAGTCCGTGGTCCAGTGGTAGAGCATCGGATTTGGAATCAAAAGGTCTGGGTTCGATACTCGGTCAGACCACGTATGTAGTGTCATTGAGCAAGGCACCTCACACACATTGCTTAGTACTGGTTAACCGCTTAGGTCGGCTAAGCTTGCCCAGGAAAACATGTCTAGGTGGTTTGACATTTATTGGAACATACATCCTTTTTAAAAACTAAAAAAAAAATTTTCTTCAATTTTTTGTTTTTGAGTTGCCAAGGAGCAACCCGTTTATTTGTTTTTTCATATTTACATACACAGAAACATAAATACAATTTCATCTTATTACAGTTTAACATTTGACATACTCTTGAAGCACAGCTACAGAGTTCTAACATTATAGAGATACATGTATATCTGTTTATGTAAACATAGGAAGATGAGAAACAGAGTAGAATATAGAAGATATGTAAAAGACATATAATTTTAGAGTAGAATATAGAAGATAGCACATAAGTAAGATATACTGAGTCAAAAAAGAAACGATACCTGGTGTTTATGTGTCTATAATTTCAACATTTATTAAGAAAATTCTTTGAAAATTCATAAGATGATAGTCCAACATGTTTGAAAGAGGAGCACATAAAGCATAATGAGCCTCCGAAACTGTCTGCTGCGTGATGACGTAATTCGTCGGACAGGGGTCTAATGGAGTTTTCACACAGACGTCAGTATGGGCACCATTTGCGTCTCTCACTGCAATGCACAGCCGTCGCATCGAACGGAAGAGTGTCTGAATCTCTTGCTGGTCAATATTTGTCCACTCCTGACGCAAAACATCCCTCAGTTGGTTTAACGTTACCGGCTGACGTCGTCTGACGCGGCGGTCTAACGTATCCCACAAATGTTCTATGGGTGACAAGTCTGGTGACAAAGCAGGCCACGGCAGGGTTTCAATATTGTTCTGCTCCAATAATGTGGTGGAAATCCGAGCAGTATGACACCTGGCGTTGTCCTGTTTGAACAGTGTGACGTTTCTGTTGGCGTTAAAGAACGGCACAACAACTGGCGCAAGGATCTCATCACAGTACCGCTGGGCGTTTAGGTTCCCGTCCACCACTAACAGTTCAGTGCGACTGCCGAAGGTGATACCGCCCCACGCCATAACGCTTCCACCCCCAAACAGATCGACCTGACGTACACATGCGTCAGCGTAACGTTCACCGCGTCTGCGATATACCCGCTCTCTGCCATCCGCTCGACGCAAACAGAACCGCGATTCATCGCTAAACATCACCGAATGCCACTGTAACCGAGTCCAGCGAGCAAGTTCCGTCGTCCATTCCCGCCGTACGTCACGGTGACGTCGTGTCAGGATGGGTCCAACGTATGGCCGATAGGCACGAATGCCACGTTCACCGAGTCGGTTCCTGACTGTTTGTGCACTGATGCGATTGTTGGTCATCCCAGGAGTAACGGCAGCTGTGTGCGTAGCAGGTAGGAACCGGTCACGTAAATGTGACGTCCGAATGTGACGGTCCTGTTCACGCGTCGTCACACGTGGTCGACCAGATCTTGGACGGTCGTCCACCGATCCATGTGTTCGATATCGTCGAAGTAGACGTGTTATCGTGATCCGCGTAACCCCCGAGTCGATTTGCGACGTCACGCTGACGTAAACCGCCGTCAATCATGCCAATGGCACGTATTCTCTGATTGCGGTTTAGCCTAGGCATTTTGTTAGAGGTAACAATGGGTATGTAAGGTGTTTTTCCTCGATGATAATGCAATACCAGTACAATAAACCGGTTTTCCGATTTGTACATGTGCAGGAAGTTGTCTTTGTTTAGGAGCACGTGCAAATCGGAAATTCGGCGTTCCAGGATTATCGGGTGTTTATTTACCTGTGTTTATGATTGGCTGACGTTGCAATAAGATACCCGGTACTGATACGTAATAATATATTAAACCTTTCTATGGTTTTATCCGTTTTACGTCATTTTTAGTTTGGTATCGTTTCTTTTTTGACTCAGTATATATAAATTTAGATCACAGTTTATATACAGCAGAATAGAGGAGGATACGTAGAGAGAAGCGAAAATAGAGGACAATTCCAGCCACTCCACGCAAAAACATGGTCATAATTGTGCATATATTTACTGCCGTCAACGTATCAAGATATATTGTGGAAGTCGTGATAGCGCAGTGGATGCGCGTTCGCTTCAGGTGCGAAAGGTCCGGAGTTCGAGCCCCGCTGGAGCCGTTACGATTGTGTCCTTAGGCAAGGCATTTAAATTCCACATTGCCTCTTCTCTCTCCTTCATGGCGATGGATTCCATCAGGAATGAGGTCTCGAGAGTGATTAATATAAGTTGAAAGAACTTGTTTCGCAATCGAGCTAAAATAAATTTGTATAAAATAAAATATCAAGATATAAACTGGTCCCATGTTTTGCTATGAATACATATTTTGTCTTTTATCATTGCTGTATGTTTCTATATTTCTTTTATCATTGCTGTATGTTTCTCTATTTCTTGTATCATTGCTGTATGTTTCTCTATATCTTTTATCATTGCTGTATGTTTCTCTATATCTTTTATCATTGCTGTATGTTTCTATATTTCTTGTATCATTGCTGTATGTTTCTCTATTTCTTTTATCATTGCTGTTTGTTTCTCTATATCTTTTATCATTGCTGTATGTTTCTCTATTTCTTGTATCATTGCTGTATGTTTCTCTATTTCTTTTATCATTGCTGTATGTTTCTCTATTTCTTGTATCATTGCTGTATGTTTCTCTATATCTTTTATCATTGCTGTATGTTTCTCTATATCTTTTATCATTGCTGTATGTTTCTCTATTTCTTGTATCATTGCTGTATGTTTCTATATTTCTTTTATCATTGCTGTTTGTTTCTCTATATCTTGTATCATTGCTGTATGTTTCTCTATATCTTTTATCATTGCTGTATGTTTCTCTATATCTTTTATCATTGCTGTATGTTTCTCTATTTCTTGTATCATTGCTGTATGTTTCTCTATTTCTTTTATCATTGCTGTTTGTTTCTCTATATCTTTTATCATTGCTGTATGTTTCTCTATTTCTTGTATCATTGCTGTATGTTTCTCTATTTCTTTTATCATTGCTGTTTGTTTCTCTATATCTTTTATCATTGCTGTATGTTTCTCTATTTCTTGTATCATTGCTGTATGTTTCTCTATTTCTTTTATCATTGCTGTTTGTTTCTCTATATCTTTTATCATTGCTGTATGTTTCTCTATTTCTTGTATCATTGCTGTATGTTTCTCTATTTCTTTTATCATTGCTGTTTGTTTCTCTATATCTTTTATCATTGCTGTATGTTTCTCTATTTCTTGTATCATTGCTGTATGTTTCTCTATTTCTTTTATCATTGCTGTTTGTTTCTCTATATCTTTTATCATTGCTGTATGTTTCTCTATTTCTTGTATCATTGCTGTATGTTTCTCTATTTCTTTTATCATTGCTGTTTGTTTCTCTATATCTTTTATCATTGCTGTATGTTTCTCTATTTCTTGTATCATTGCTGTATGTTTCTCTATTTCTTTTATCATTGCTGTTTGTTTCTCTATATCTTTTATCATTGCTGTTTGTTTCTCTATATCTTTTATCATTGCTGTATGTTTCTCTATTTCTTTTATCATTGCTGTTTGTTTCTCTATATCTTGTATCATTGCTGTATGTTTCTCTATATCTTTTATCATTGCTGTATGTTTCTATATTTATTTTATCATTGCTGTATGTTTCTCTATATCTTTTATCATTGATGTATGTTTCTATATTTATTTTATCATTGCTGTATGTTTCTATATTTATTTTATCATTGCTGTATGTTTCTCTATATCTTTTATCATTGCTGTATGTTTCTATATTTATTTTATCATTGCTGTATGTTTCTATATTTATTTTATCATTGCTGTATGTTTCTCTATATCTTTTATCATTGATGTATGTTTCTATATTTATTTTATCATTGCTGTATGTTTCTATATTTATTTTATCATTGCTGTATGTTTCTATATTTATTTTATCATTGCTGTATGTTTCTCTATATCTTTTATCATTGATGTATGTTTCTATATTTATTTTATCATTGCTGTATGTTTCTATATTTATTTTATCATTGCTGTATGTTTCTCTATATCTTTTATCATTGCTGTATGTTTCTATATTTATTTTATCATTGCTGTATGTTTCTATATTTATTTTATCATTGCTGTATGTTTCTCTATATCTTTTATCATTGCTGTATGATTCTATATTTATTTTATCATTGCTGTATGATTCTATATTTATTTTATCATTGCTGTATGATTCTATATTTATTTTATCATTGCTGTATGATTCTATATTTATTTTATCATTGCTGTATGTTTCTATATTTATTTTATCATTGCTGTATGTTTCTATATTTATTTTATCATTGATGTATGTTTCTATATTTATTTTATCATTGATGTATGTTTCTATATTTATTCTATCAGTGCTGTATGTTTCTATATTTATTTTATCATTGATGTATGTTTCTATATTTATTCTATCAGTGCTGTATGTTTCTATATTTATTTTATCATTGCTGTATGTTTCTATATTTATTTTATCATTGATGTATGTTTCTATATTTATTCTATCAGTGCTGTATGTTTCTATATTTATTTTCTCTCTTTCAAATAATTTATAAAATGAGCATAAAGACAGGGACACTTTTATTTAATTTATATACAGTCAAACCTGTCTATAAAGGCCACCCTCGGGAAAGTCAAAAAGTGGCCTTTGTTGGCAGGTGGCCTCTCAATAGAGGGTTAAAATGCATTGAAAATGGCTCGATAGGAGAAAAAAATGGTGGTCTGTAGAGACAGCTTTTTCATATGCGGCTTTTATTCGGAGGTGGCCTTTAGCACAGGTTTGACTGTATGTAGTATTTGCCTAGTATCAGAATACAATTAATCAGATCTTTGGAGATGCTGTTCCCATGATAACTGGATAAATTATTTTGCAAAATCTAGTTCTTTATCCGTGTTTGCTTATCATCTACCAGCATATTACTATTGCACTGCACTCAGAACAAACAAAAATGTATTCTGACCCCAAACTTAGCTTTAATAAGTATACATTAGACAATAGACAGCAGTAAATAAATAATACTGTATCTGACATGATAAATGGACGAGTATTTCTAGTGTTGTATTTACCCAGCAGCCATTGCGTGTACATGTGACAGATGTTATTGTGCAACATTCACACATTGAGTCATGAACAACAGGTACATGTATGAAGAGTTTCTATATACTGTTTTATACAAATTTATTTTAGCTTGATTGCGAAACAAGTTCTTTCAACTTATATAAATCACTCTCGAGACCTCATTCCTGATGGAATCCATCGCCACGAGGGAGAGAAGAGGCAACGTGGAATTTAAATGCCTTGCCTAAGACATAATCGTAACGGCTCCAGCGGGGCTCAAACTCCAGACCTTTCGCACCTGAAGCGAACGCGCATCCACTGCACCATCACGACTTCCTATAGTCCAATATATATATATTTCTATATACTGTCTGTAGTCCAGTGGTAACACGCTGGACTGGTAATACAGGGATCGTAGGTTCGATCCCCCGTCTGACCCTAATACAATTAACAGTCTTTCAGATGGGACGTAAAACCGAGGTCTCGTGTCGGTGCTTTACACCGTGCACGTAAAAGAACCAGAGGAGACTCTGGAATGGGTCTCTGTCTGTATCATGCACTATTCTCCAAAATCTAAAATTACTAAAATCTTCAGGAGGCGTCGCTCATATGGGCAACCGGTAGCGACGATAAATAAACGTAAAACACACAATACTGTCTGGACAATGGCACAACCTTACAAAGAATTTTGGTCATTTTACCATCACCTTGTATGCATTGCATTGTTGAAGTCAAAGAGCTTAATTGCATTTGTTTGCTTAGTTTATACATATTATTTATGCTCGTTTGCGAAACAAGTTCTTACAGCATTAGTTAATCGCTATCGAGACCTCATTCCTGATGGATTCCATCGCCTTGACGGAGAGAAGCTATTGTGGAATTTAAATGCCTTGCTGAATGGTACAATTGTGACGGCTACAGCTGGGCGTGAATTCCGGGCCTCTCCTCATCAGTGTTGGCCGGTATTTCCCGGGGGGAGGGGTATTTAGTGGGATATACTAAGTTAAATAATCAGGTAAATACATACTTTCCATATGTCCTAGGGAAATATTCCGGGAAATTGCCAACACTGCCTCTCTCACCTGAAGCTACCACTGCGCAGGTTGGTGGTTCTACTCGGGCATCCGGAATCTTCTTCAAACATCCACAATGTGATTTGAACCTATGACGGTGAGCGACAAATGACATGAAGTCAACGTCGACCATAACTGTTTTGCCTATGTTTATTTATCATCGCTACCGATTGCCCATATGAGCGACGCCTCCTGAAGAGATTAGTCATTTTAGATTTTTGGAGGATAGTGCAATGATACAGACAGAGACCAATTCCACAGTTTCCTCTGGTTCTTTTACATGCACGGTGTACAGCACTGACACGAGACCTCGGTATAAAGTCCCATCTGAAAGACTGTTAATTGTATTAGGGTCAGACGGGGGATCGAACCTGCGATCCCTGGATTACTGTTTTGCCACAGAGACCCCTTCAACTCAATCATAGCTAAGTATACAATCGATTAGATATAATACTTCATAATATTAATTTGTTTCCTTACGCTTCAAGATGTCGGCAAACATCATGAATTTGCAGACATTGTGAACTGTCACTCATCTGTGTAGAACCGGACACAACGCTGTCAGCATCAGAGTTTGCATCCATCTCACTGTGAATCTGAAATAACCAGGCAGTCGTAATAGTGTTATAAATGGGTTTTTTCTAGAAGACATAATTATGTGCTTTTGTATAATTGGACAGAAAAAAAGTAAAAAAACAATAAAAAATATGTCATATTTATGCTTTGTGTTGCATTTTTTTTTTTTACTTTTTTCAGCACAATTTATTATTATTATTATACATGTACTATCAAAAGCACATTATATCTATAAAAATGTTTTTATTTGTTCATGTAATTCAAAAAATCTGTTCACTCTATCAAGAGAATACTTGTAATGTGTATCAACAGATACATATAAATAAATTGTGGGCAGGCGGTAGAAAATTGGATTTGAGATCGCAGGGTCCTATGTTTGATACTCGGTTATGGCACATTTCCTTAACCCTTTCAACACCACAGACCTCTAAATTGGCTTACAAAAAAGTGTAGATCCAGATGAGCCGGCTCGTGACGAGCCGTCTCATCAGGATCTGCACTTTTTTCAAGTAATATAACTATTTTTAGATTATTTTTTTTACCCATTTCGATAAATGAACTGATCCAAATGTAATTTTGTTATTCATTTATTGGTCTAAAAATATCATGGACCAGTCCATGTCAGTTACTTGGTGTTGAATGGGTTAATTAGCAGCCTAGAACTGATTGCTTGGCTAAGCTATGTCTACCAAGTACACTTCAACTCAAACAATCAATAATTGGCAGATGCCTCAGATCAATAATTGGCAGATGCCTCGGATCTGGACAAATGGTTACGGGTTCAAAACCAAAAATAATTGTTTTAAGAACATTTTCATACACCATAGGCTATACATACAAATTGCTTAGGCCATATCAAAACCAAGTTTAAAAATGACAACCATAGCCTACAGTACTGTATGACTTTGATGGGGGTCATTTTTAAACTTGCTTTGATATGGCCTATGGTGTACAGCCATAGCCTACAGTACTGTATGACTTTGATGGGGGTCATTTTTAAACTTGCTTTGATATGGCCTATGGTGTACAGCCATAGCCTACAGTACTGTACGACTTTGATAGTGATGGGGGTCATTTTTAAACTTGCTTTGATATGGCCTATGGTGTACAGCCACAGCCTACAGTACTGTATGACTTTGATAGTGATGGGGGTCATTCTTAAACTTGCTTTGATATGGCCTATGGTGTACAGCCATAGCCTACAGTACTGTATGACTTTGATAGTGATGGGGGTCATTCTTAAACTTGCTTTGATATGGCCTATGGTGTATCATAATATTCTTAAATTTTAGCCCAAAATCATTTGTTTAGATCCCAAGCGTCTGTGGAAATAACAATAACCACAACACTACAGTTACAAGCAGACAGTTGTAAGCTTAGAAGAGGGTATGAGTCCAGTTTTGTTGGTATAGCATACAAGTGAAATCATTGTCCGACCGTATAACGTTCACTGTATAACATACAAGTGAAATTATTGTCCGACCGTATAACGTTCACTGTATAACCTACAAGTGAAATCATTGTCCGACCATATAACTTTCACTGTATAACATACAAGTGAAATCATTGTCCGACCGTATAACGTTCAAGTGAATTTATTGTCCTACCGTATAACGTACAAGTGAAATCATTATCCAACGGTATAATGTTCACTGTATACCGTACAAGTGAAATCATTGTCCGACCGTTTAACGTACCAGTGAAATCATTGTCCGACCGCATAACATACAAGTGAAATCATTACGGATACATTTTGATAGCACCAGGATCATTTTGATTGACAGCTTCTATGTTTCTGCTGAAACAGACATCTAGGCTCATGATGGAACCGTATAGAAACACACATAGTGAGACTGACATACAATCCAGTTCTCGTCTACATACCCTGAAATCACCCCCCCCCCCACCAGCGGATACTACACACCACAGGAACTTGAAATGTTATCCATAAGCCACCAAAGGTCCTGTACCTCTATCCTAGGACACCCCCCTCTATTAAGTACCTGTGTACACACCAAGTCCTGTGTTTTGACTAGAATGCTTTTTTATTCATGCTGCAATGTACTTTGGGTTGCAACATGGTCCTGGGGTGCAGTAACCCAGGGGGGGTGAGGGTCAGATGACCTATTTTTTGACTCAGAGTTAGTCCTATATATAAAACCTCTACATATATTTTTCCTGTAATTTCTAAAAATGCCTGGATTGTAAAATGTCACATTTGCACTAACTTGGAGTCAGAGTGTGGCGTCCGTAGAGCGTCGGATTTGGAATCGAACGGTCAGGGTATGATACTCAGTCAGGGGTATGATACTCAGTCAGGCCACGTATGTAGTAATTGAGCAAGGCACCTCACACACATTGTTTGTACTGGTTAACCGTTATGGTCGGCTAAGTCTCCCCAGGAAAACATGTTTAGGTCCCCGCAAGGGGTTTGACATTAATGGAACATACATACATACGAGTGAGTTACTCAACTTACTGAGTGTTATTCAGTTTTGGACTGTGTGTAATTGGATCATTAAATTTGGTACGGAATGCCCATGGTACGAAACATCTATGATACTAATTGACTGTAATTCTATTTGTAGTCTGAAAGTGTATATTTTACCAGAAAATATTGTTAATTTTAGTAAAAATACATTTTCAAACGTGTGCACCTATGAAAATCGTATCCGGGTAATTGAATGCTTGATATGCGTTTTGATGACGGAGATGACATTACGAATTAAATTTGGACGAAAAAGTAACCACCCGAACAACCATATATATATATATCATCTTTATTTCCTCCATTTCTGAAGAGTATATAACATTCAAAAAAAGAAACACATAGGATATTACAAACATACAAAGGACATAAAATGATGCAAACATAAAGACATTTCATAGTGAGAACATACAAAGGACATCAAACGTATTGCAAAGATTGGAGTTTCGGAAGACATCCATTATTTTAAGCATACAAACAATATCAAACGTTATGAAACAAACAAGAACATCAAACAATATACATACAAGAGGACATCGCATTGTGCAAACATTAAGCACTAAGCTAGCAGTAATGTTTACATAATGCACGTTTGGTTATGCATATTTAGTCTTATACTAGGAAGCCTCTTAGAAACAAAGAGAAATCCAATAAGCAGCATATTTAAATGTTTACAAAGGTTGGCAGAAATTTAAGAACATACTATTTCACCGAAACGAAAAGTGAATATAAGAAAGTTATTCTAAAAACGCTGCATTCTGTAGATCATGTTTAGGAGCCAGATTTATGCTTTAGATGATCACAGCTCTCAGAAATGTTCCGTTTAAATTCATAAATTCAACATATCTGTTTAGTTCAATAAAGTGTGATATATTCAAGTCAATAAAGCCTAACATAAACAATAGTTGTTCCTCTAAGCTCACACTTTTCATGTATATAAACAAGTCAGCACAGAATTGTTCTCTGACCGAGTGCCAGTACTGTGACCTAGGTGTTGCCAAAGTAGTGCAATCGAAAACATTATGAAACAAAGGGTCATTTATAGGGGTTAAGCAGTTCTGACATTCAACGGTGGTTATAAGATTGGTTTTACAGCACAATTTTGCCATGAACATCATGTTTTCTATATCACGCGGTTGTTGCATAGCAACTCGCCAAATGTTGGCTACTGTCAGGGAACTGTGCAGACGTTTAAACCTGTCGAAGTCGGAACAAACAGACATGCGTTGTAGCCAGGCAGACTGTTCATGGTTAAATATGGTCGTTTTACAGATGCTTTTCCATTGATATTTTCCCGGGAAAGTCCCTGACTCGATAAAGCTTTCGATATATCGTACTAAATTATATTTCTGTGCTATTTTAACGATATCAACAACAAAACCACGATTTCTTACAGTACAGTTACTTTTATATTGGAAAAGTCTTTGAACGAATAACTGAAGCGACAACTCACTTGTATTTAATCGGCATAATACACCTAAAAAGTTTAATTTTTGCAAATCGAAGTACGCTTGTAGTGTAGTAAATCCTAGCAGGCCAAGTACCATATCGGACCTAGTGCGAAGCGGCAGGCATTGTATTTTCTTCAGGCAGAAGTGGTGGATTGTTTCAAGTCGTATTTGGTCGGTTTTGCTAATGTTGTTCCACAGTTCACAACCGAAAAATGCTTTAGGTAGTACTGTTGAAATGTATAGTTTTGACACTGTTATCGGGTTTATTCCGGTACTATGGAGACCACTGGTAGCTATGGAAAACAGAGTACCACGTGCAGTCTGACGCACGTCGTCGACATTTTCCGGTTTCCTGCTCGATTTGTCCTGCATAATTCCAAGATGTTTGTATTTGTTTGTTTGGCGTAATTCAATATTTGAGTAATACAAGACACTTTTTTCTTTTTTAAATCTCTGGTCTTCGTTGTGTATTAGCACGGCGCATTTAGAAGGGTTGTACGTATAGCGCCATTTGTTGGCGTATTTACGACATATATCAATTAGTTCGGAGAGACCAGACTTGCTTAACGATAGCAACACAATATCGTCTGCTTGAGTCGGGGCACAAAGCGAGATGTCGTTAATTTTCAGCCCGTATCCGGAGTTATCTAGAGTCTTGAGCAGTTCATCCAGAAGGACGGTGTATAGGAACGGAGCACAAATGGCCACATACCGTCAGTACCACGCCCCACACTCAAACTGAGAGGGTGGTCGAGTGGTTAAGGTCGTTGACTTCAAATCACCACTGTATGTTCGAATCCCAAATGGGTCGTCAACTTCTTTTGTGTGAGGAAGCTATTCATTCATTCATTCATTCATTTGTGGCGTCTGTGGTCCAGTGGAATCGAACGATTCCGGGTTCGATACTCGGTCAGGCCACGTATGTAGTGTCATTGAGGAAGGCACCTCACACACATTGCTTAGTACTGGTTAATCGCTTAGGTCGGCTAAGCCTACCCAGGAGAAACATGTCTAGGTCCCCGAGAGGGATTTGACATTAACGGAACATTCAACTGGCCTGGTTTGGGGAAGGTCGATGGTTTTACCCGACTGTCCACTCGGGCCTGTGAAATACTACTTGGGGTGATCATCCACCAATTACAACCGGAGAGAAACATACGGCCAACGGGACCACAATCTAAATGGATTCATTAGCCAATTGTACAACAATTATAGAGCTTGAAATCAAAATCATCAAATTTTGACATTAAGTATACAGTCAAACCTGCCTTAAGCAGCCAGCCAAGGGAATAACAGAAAGTGGCTGCTTAGCACAGGTGGCTGCTTAATAAAGGTCAAATGTATAATAAAAACAACATATTGGGAATCTGAAAACTGGCTGCTTAATACAGGTTGGCTGTTTAATAGAGGTGACCACTAACACAGGTTTTACTGTATAGCTGCTCTATACTCAACATGTGAGACGTGAAAGGTACTGACAAATCAGTGCTGAAGCTTCAGTGAGTGAGCGACATTTTATCGTTCACTTACAGTACCGTCGGGCTGGCAGACATAATATATAAGTATTATTATCTCGAAACAGACGGACAGCAGATGGGTCAGTATAGTCCAATGGTTAACACGTTGGACTGTGAGTCCATGGATCGCATGTTCAATCTCCCGCCTGACACTAATAATATTAAGTCTTTCAGATGGAACTTTAAATCTAGAAACTATCTACATCGCTATTGTATTTCCTTCCACGAATGTATATATACTGTTTGTATTTATTGTCGTATGAATTTCCTCACTAATGATATGCAGCTGACGTGCGCACTCGAAACTACGGGCAGGCGCATTCGCAGTGCTGGGTACCGTTTCTTACAAGAAGAGTCGTGTCCAACATATTATGCTGTTCCAAGGATGATCCAATTAAGTTACTAGCTCCGCCTCACGACAAGTCGCAAATATATAGAGAATATTAGGTTACTGTCTTATAAATTTTAATTTATTAGGCGAGTCGGAGAAAATGTATTTTTTCGGAGACGAGCCTATTAAATTTAAATTTATAACACAGTAACCTAATATTCTATTTATCCTACATTCTGAGTGTGCAACCGACACAAACACAAACAAACTAGCCATGACAGCTTACAAACTCGTTACGCACTTGGTAATATGTTGCGCATTGATATTTCTATTTATAGATAAATGATAAATGACATTTCTCTGACAACAGTAGTTTCCAGAGGGGTCTCATCGTGTGCTGTTAATTCATCCCAAACAACCTGAAAGCTTGCCTGTACACGACTTTCTTCTTGGGACATTTTCCAAACTCAGCAGACAACACAATGTGACGACAGACGCTATGTTTATTTACAAACCGTAATCTGGGTCATAAAAGTAGTCCGTCACGAAAGCTTTATTTGACACTGACTAATAAAGCAAAATTTATTAGGCATGCCGTTTTTTACGTTATTTCGCATGAAGGTAGGATAAATTCTAAATACATTTTAAATGCAACGTGTGATATTTCTTCTTTGTGAAAATATAAGTAAAGAATCTTGTTAATAATTTCCATCGGGTATGTACCGCATTGGGCGTGTTTAATATTAGTGTAAAGGTATTCCACCTCCACATGCTTTAACCACGCCCAATATAGTTCTTACCCCGATACACACTCTTCTCCACCCCCACCCCCGATTAATTCCGTATATACATTCGTATGATCTTTATAGATCTAGCCTACTCTTGACGTTTAGGCAATCGTGTACTTTGCATGCCTGTGTAAAGTACAATACCCGGGACCTCGTATCGCAAAGGAACAACATTCCAACCACAGTATATAACTATATATCTACTTCCTAAAATCATTTGACTTTTAGACAATAGTGTTCACCACCCCAAAAGAAAAGTCATTGAACATTTTATGTATGCACTTTCAAGTACTGTTTGGAGAGGAATTAATATAAGTTTTCTGAAAACTTATTTTCCAATCCATTCCAAACCATTCACAATTTATGTAATTTGTAACATTTTTTGTGTTATACATGTACATTTATTGGAATAAATACTGTTTAAACCAAGTACTGTTTCTCTGAATATGTTTTTAGTTATCAAATATGTCGTAATGTCATGCGACAGGTATTGGTGAAAATTCACGTTCCCCACACTTCACTTCTCCGCTTCTTTGTGATATATACTCACAAATACGTGTTGTAAAATGACAGAACATTTTAGTGCAAAGATCGTGATCTGACGTACTCGACTGTCAGTCCATTTAACTCTCTGTAGCTATATCCCTGCGTCAGAGGCCAGAATAGTTGTCAAAGTTGCTCCGAGGCATCGCAACTTGAATAGTTGATGTAGATATACACGACTGACTCTCCCTCTGGACTCACTGACTATAGTGTAGTTAGGATTTCATTTCAAGCCATTATGTTTCAGAGCATAGATCGGAATAGGGATTCATAAAAAAAACTTGGAACTATTTTGGAAGGAATTTGTCGTAAAATGTTTTTATAATAAGTACAGGAATTTGACGACTGTGATAATTCGTATTTTTTGTTTGTATTAGAATGGGTAAGTCACTGTTGATGTAACTAAGTAGAGACATACACATATGAACAGACCAGAACAACATTTTATTATCAGACGTGCACATAGTATTCAAAGCGACATCACAACAAGCAAATACACTGCATTTTTTCACGTATAAATGCATTGCTATTACAAATTCTTCTGAATACATCGAACACTATATTATAACATTGAATCAATTTAATAGTGTTTTTGTGGATACGTGACAGTAGGATTTCATGTAGCGGTCATCCATGCTCCTTAATTGACATGTGTTGTCATAGAAGTCAATATTAAACACGTTATTAAGATTAGTCTACAAATAAATATGCTTAGGCACTCATGTGAGATATCACGGTAAATATGTAGCATAACTCGTGTTATACAGGATAAATGCTTTGTATTACGCATCAATGTCTACCCTATTTACATTATTTTGTTATGTCAACAAGCTGCGTATACGACGTTTGTTTATTTGTTGAAATATTCAGATTTTGAGGCAAATAGTTGAGAACAAATAATATCATATAATAGCAAATTACATTCTGCAAGATTGGCGGTACAAACCGGGTACACGTTCGTGCCTAACATTAGGCGTAGACGTGGTCGTGATCCACAACACATAGTTGGCTTTAATCTTATAATAATAGTACATAATCATATAAAAAATGCAATCTTTAAACACTGTTTTATTTAAGTTTATTTAACGTATTTGAGCGACGGGCAGTTTACCTAACATCACTTTCCTGGGCAGACTCTTTCGCTAGTACTGCTCTATCACGACATCCTGCGTTAATAACTTAATAAATATACTGTAATAAAATAGTTTGAAATATAAAATATATATTTAGCACCTTACCGTACATTATGAAATGCAAATTATTATTTGACAACATATTCAATGTATTATTCCTCTTTCGCAAGTCTTTCCTCCGAGTTTCTGGGGAATATAACGTACTAAATTAGTATATTCAATTTTTACATAGATACAGTTAGATGACCGAGTGCATGGGAAAGATCGTTGACTTCAAATAACTTGCCTCTCACCGCTGTAGGTTGGAATCCAGATGTAACGGGTGTCGAATTATTTAGTTTAAACAATATTTATTTCTTTGAATACACATAGTCTAGTATACATAATATGTACATACATGTACATGTAGGATTGAGGCGAAAGCAATGTGAATATGACTGTTAGTTAGTTTAGTTTAAACAATATTTATTTCTTTGAATATGCATAGTCTAGTATACATAATATGTACATACATGTACATGTAGGATTGAGGCGAAAGCAATGTGAATATGACTGTTAGTTAGTTTAGTTTAAACAATATTTATTTCTTTGAATATACATAGTCTAGTATACATAATATGTACATACATGTACTGTAGGATTGAGGCGAAAGCAATGTGAATATGACTGTTAGTTAGTTTAGTTTAAACAATATTTATTTCTTTGAATATACATAGTCTAGTATACATAATATGTACATACATGTAGGATTGAGGAGAAAGCAATGTGAATATGACTGTTAGTTAGTTAGTTTAGTTTAAACAATATTTATTTCTTTGAATATACATAGTCTAGTATACATAATATGTACATACATGTAGGATTGAGGCGAAAGCAATGTGAATATGACTGTTAGTTAGTTTAGTTTAAACAATATTTATTTCTTTGAATATACATAGTCTAGTATACATAATATGTACATACATGTACATGTAGGATTGAGGCGAAAGCAATGTGAATATGACTGTTAGTTAGTTTAGTTTAAACAATATTTATTTCTTTGAATATGCATAGTCTAGTATACATAATATGTACATACATGTACATGTAGGATTGAGGCGAAAGCAATGTGAATATGACTGTTAGTTAGTTTAGTTTAAACAATATTTATTTCTTTGAATACACATAGTCTAGTATACATAATATGTACATACATGTACATGTAGGATTGAGGCGAAAGCAATGTGAATATGACTGTTAGTTAGTTTAGTTTAAACAATATTTATTTCTTTGAATATACATAGTCTAGTATACATAATATGTACATACATGTAGGATTGAGGAGAAAGCAATGTGAATATGACTGTTAGTTAGTTAGTTTAGTTTAAACAATATTTATTTCTTTGAATATACATAGTCTAGTATACATAATATGTACATACATGTAGGATTGAGGAGAAAGCAATGTGAATATGACTGTTAGTTAGTTTAGTTTAAACAATATTTATTTCTTTGAATATGCATAGTCTAGTATACATAATATGTACATACATGTAGGATTGAGGAGAAATCAATGTGAATATGACTGTTAGTTAGTTTAGTTTAAACAATATTTATATCTTTGAATATACATAGTCTAATATACATAATATGTACATACATGTAGGATTGAGGCGAAAGCAATGTGAATATGACTGTTAGTTAGTTTAGTTTAAACAATATTTATTTCTTTGAATATACATAGTCTAGTATACATAATATGTACATACATGTAGGATTGAGGCGAATTCTTTCATGTGAGGAAGCTATCCAACTGGCTTGTGGTAGGTCGCCGGTTCTACCTGGGTGGCTGTCCGTGCCTGAACTGCTGTGCAAAGTACAATAGCCGTAGAGTCGTAGAGACTTAACCCCCCCCCCAAACAATCAAACAAAATATACATTCTCTTTCTCTCTTTCACGTGGCGATGGATTCCACCAGGAATGAGGTCTCGAGAGTGATTAATATAAGTTGTAAGAACTTGTTTCGCAATCGAGCTAAAATAAATGCGTATAACTATGTAATGCATATTTCAGTATATTAATGTAGCAACAAAGCGTCATACAGCCGTATCACTATGAACCGAGTAAATAAATGATGCTATTGCACTTGCTACTTCAGCAGCCGTATCACTATGAACCGAGTAAATAAATGATGCTATTGCCCTTGTTACTTCAGCTTCTAGGATCACTATGAACCGAGTAAATAAATGATGCTATTGCCCTTGTTACTTCAGCAGCCGTATCACTATGAACCGAGTAAATAAATGATGCTATTGCCCTTGTTACTTCAGCAGCCGTATCACTATGAACCGAGTAAATAAATGATGCTATTGCCCTTGTTACGTCAGCAGCCGTATCACTAGGAACCGAGTAAATAAATGATGCTATTGCACTTGCTACTTCAGCAGCCGTATCACTATGAACCGAGTAAATAAATGATGCTATTGCCCTTGTTACTTCAGCAGCCGTATCACTATGAACCAAGTAAATAAATGATGCTATTGCCCTTGTTTCTTCAGCAGCCATATCACTATGAACCGAGTAAATAAATGATGCTATTGCCCTTGTTACTTCAGCAGCCGTATCACTATGAACCGAGTAAATAAATGATGTTATTGCCCTGTTACTTCAGCAGCCGTATCACTATGAACCGAGTAAATAAATGATGCTATTGCCCTTGTTTCTTCAGCAGCCGTATCACTATGAACCGAGTAAATAAATGATGCTATTGCCCTTGTTACTTCAGCTTCTAGGATTTTAGTGTTGGCACCCTTGTTGCTATGTGACTACTCCGTACAGACCGGGGTCGGGAGCTTCATGCCCGGATCATCACCAGCGACACCAAACCTCGCTATCGACATGTGCCAGAGACAAGCCGTTCCTAAGCAACTGAATATCTCTCATACTGGAACACATGCTGATTCCGTGTATAGTTGGTGCACGTGAGTACATGTTTTAAGTCGGTGGTTCTACCCTGGCCTGAAATACTGCTTGAAGGGCCACCGGGGTTTTCCTACAGCATTAACAGCTGTAAGTCGTGATAACGCAGTAATATGTACAGCGTTCGCTTCAGGTGCGAAAGGCCCGGGGTTCGCGTCCAGCTGTATCCGTTACGATTGTGTCCTTAGGCAATGCATTTAAATTCCACATTGCATCTTTTCTCTCACTCGTGGCAATGTATTCTATCAGGAATGAGGTCTCGAGAGTGATTAATATAAGGTGTAGGATCTTGTTTCGCAATCGAGTTAAAATAAATGTGTATTAATAGCTGCAAACACAATAGGCCTATATCTGGTTTCATTAACCAACTATGCAACCATTGTATTATGAAAATAATCCAATTGCACCAAATCTAGGCAAAGTACACAGCTATGCTTTCATTAAAAAGCACACCATTCGATTAAAATATATTGAATCTTTAACCTGTCAATCACGACTAAAGTCGCTTTTGCAAACAGCATAGAGCCAGATCAGACGGAACATCAGGCCCTATGCTGTTTGCTATTTGGATAGTGGAGCTAAAACACTTGTCTGAATAGCAAACAACATAGAGCCAGAACAGACGGCACGTCAGGCTCTATGATGTTTGCTATTTGGATAGTGGAGCTAAAACACTTGGCTGAATAGCAAACATCATAGAGCCAGAACAGACGGAACAGCAGGCCCTATGCTGTTTGCTATTCGGATAGCTGAGTTAAAACACTTGGCTGAATAGCAAACATCATAGAGCCAGAACAGACGGCACATCATGCTCTATGCTGTTTGCTATTCGGATAGTTGAGCTAAAACACTTGGCTGAATAGCAAACAACATAGAGCCAGAACAGACGGAACAGCAGGCCCTATGCTGTTTGCTATTCGGATAGTTGAGCTAAAACACGTGGCTGAATAGCAAACATCATAGAGCCAGAACAGACGGAACATCATGCCTTATGCTGTTTGCTATTCGGATAGTGGAGCTAAAACACTTGTCTGAATAGCAAACAGCATAGGGCCTGAGACCATTACGGTGCGGCTGATCTGGATCTTTGTTGTTTGTAAATTCCGTCCAATTTATTCGACGTTAAGGGTTAAAACGTGAAAGATACACGTCAAACCGCAACAGGTGAGCGACCTTTGCTCCATCACTTACCATATCTTCGGACGAGCAGATTCGGATAAACTCGGATTAACTCGAAGCACGGCGATGTAGTCCAGGAATAACAGGGTTATGTTTACCATAGACAGTAGTCAAACATTAAAAACGTGGGCTTCTCATAAAAAACAACCATATACTGGAATAGCGGTATACGGAAAAGTGAAAACTGACAGAGTCAATCAAATCTGTTATATCGTTTGAAAAGAAATGGAGCAAATATTGAGCAGTATCTGAAGCAAATATAGCGTATACAAACTCTCCACCGGCATGACACTGTCATATGAAATGTAGCTTTAATTACATTCTAATTAGCCCCGTCCCATTAAATGTCACGCGCAAATTAATATCTGCGTGGTGGAAGCTGTCATTCTCAATTAATGTATTAGTAACTTACTGAAGTAACCCAGTAAACATTTATTTCTCATAGAACAGCATATATATATCACATTGTTTAACAATAAAGGTCTGATCCGTGTATACAGTCAAACATGTCTTACGTAGACAGCCAAGGGAATCGTAGTGGTAGGCGTTCGCTTCGGTTCACATTGTTTAACAATAAAGGTCTGATCCGTGTATACAGTCAAACATGTCTTAATCAGCCAGCCAAGGGAATCGTAGTGGTAGGCGTTCGCTTCGGGTCACCGTGTTTAACAATAAAGGTCTGATCCGTGTATACAGTCAAACATGTCTTAAGCAGCCAGCCAAGGGAATCGTAGTGGTAGGCGTTCGCTTCGGGTCACCTTGTTTAACAATAAAGGTCTGATCCGTGTATACAGTCAAACATGTCTTAAGCAGATAGCCAATGGAATCGTAGTGGTAGGCGTTCGCTTCGGGTGAGAACGGCCCGGTGTTCGAGCCCCAATGGAGCCGTTACGATTGTGCCATTAGGCAAGGTATTTCTAAAATTCCACATTGCCTCTTCTCTCTCCCTTGTGGCGATAGATTTCACCAGGATAGAGATCTCGAGAGTGATTAATATAAGTTATACGAACTTGTTTCACAATCGAGCTGAAATAAAATGTGTATAAACTGAGGGAATCACAGAAAGTGGCTGCTTAGCACAGGTGGCTGTTTAATATACGGCAAATGTATAATAAAGCAGCCTATTGGGAATCTGGAAACTGGCTGCCTAATGGAAGTGACCACTAACATAGGTTTGACTGTACTATGGAATGCTCTTGTGGTTAGCTATTTTATTTCCGTCTTCCCCATATTGAATTTAATTGGGCTATTAATACTATACTGACGCCAAAATAAACTGTTTTTTTATGGTTTCAGTATTATGTTGTAAACAGCAAAAAGTACATAATGTTAACCAATAAATTGAATTACATCAAATCGTAGTCTACGTTACCTGGTGTTGTGTGTGTGTGTGTTTTACGTTTATTTATCGTCGCTACCGGTTGCCCATATGAGCGACGCCTCCTGAAGAGATTAGCAATTTTAGAGTTTGGAGTGCAATGATACAGACAGAGCCCCATTCCAGAGTCTCCTCTGGTTCTCTTACGTGCACGATGTAAAGCACCGACACGAGACCTCGGTTTAACGTCCCATCTGAAAGACTGTTATTTTTATTAGGGTCAGACGGTGGATCGAACCTGCGATCACTGGATTACCAGTCCAGCGTGTTACCACTGGACTACAGATCCGTCTGTTACCTTATGTTTCTTTGTATACGTTTATTGAGTCCCCATGTATCCCAGACGTATATTAGTTGTTATATTAAATAGTGTAAGATATAGCAGACACATCCAATCCAAATCCAGAAGCATCACTGGGTCTTGGTTTATACAAATTTATTTTAGCTCAATTGCGAAACAAATTCTTAAAACAATATTAATCACTCTCGAGACTTCATTGCTGATGGAATCCATCTCCACGAGGGAGAGAGAAGAGGCTTGTGGAATTTAAATGCCTTGTCTAAGGGCACAATCGTAACGACTCCAGCGGGACTGGAACTCCGGGCTTTTCGCACCTGAAGCTAACGTGCTACTACTGCGCTATCAGGACTTCCACTGGGTCTTGGGGAGGGGTGGGGGTCACTAATTATTATATACCAAACTTTTTATTATATACCAAACTTATATAGCGCTCTTTTCATTTAAAAATAAAACGTTCAAAAGCGCTTTACAGCCTAAAATATCACAAATATTGATAAAAACTTCCACATACAATGAGATAAAACAAGACAAAATTAGCAAACACAATTACAATGGATTCTAAATATGCTATAAAATATTAGGATCTAAAATTATAACAATTAAAATATAGGTAATAATTAAATAAAATGTGTTCATTTGCAGTCTTAATCCTGATTGAGCACAGACACAGTTCGATATTTATGTTCCATATGAACATTTAAAAAGGTGTGTCTTCAAAGCCTTTTTGAAAGAACACAATGTTGTTGCACTTCTAAGATTTGATGGAAGAGAATTCCAAAGAATTCCAAATGTTGTTAGAACTTGTTGCCCAACCCATTTTGCTTTTTCATTGCTTTGTCATGATTATGAATGTACTGTAAATGTCAAACAGTAAATAAACAACATGATTAAACTAAGCTGTTTAAGTTTAAACTTTATTTATTTTACAACGATTGCGAAACAAGTTTTAACAACTTATATTAATCTCTCTCGTTGGCGTGGATGAAAGCGTATATGTGGTCATTAGTGTGGGAGGAAACCGGAGTACCCGGAGAAAACCAACCTGTCCGATCTGGTGACCACCGAACCATCTCACATACTATCCGGTCCGAGGATCGAACCCGGGTTACATTAGTGAGAAGCGAGTGCGCTAATCAGACAGCATCACTGGTTATTTCACGTGCTCGGCGTATAGCACTGTGATACATGAAACTTCGATTTATAGTCCCATCTGAAATCCTATTAATATTATTATGGTCAGACGGGTTAATAAAATCTGAGATTCCTGGATACAGTCCAATATTTTATGTCAACATTACATAATTATTCGTCTGAATTGGCAATCTTTTTACGACATCGTAAAAATGTGTCACTGTGGTTTTTGAAGTGTGTTTCTACCTCACGTTAGTTATACTTCCGGTATTTATTGTCGCAAATCTATAATCAATATATTACGTAGCGTAGTGGTTACGGTCTCGTTTACCTCAAACACTTGCCCCCTCACCGCTGTAGGAATCCCATTAGTGGTGTCAAATTATTTCATGTGAGTTAACTATCGAGCCTGCGGAAGGTCGGTTGTTCTACCCGGATGGCCATGCGTGCATGAAATATTGCTCGGAGGGGCACCCGTGGTCTTCCTCCACCAATAATAGCTGAAGAGTTGCCAAGTCGCTAAGCGGTCACTTTAAACACCCAAATCAAATAAAACAATCGCTTACGATTCAAAATAAAATTGCCCCTGAAAATCCTGTCCTATGTACCTATTAATTAAAGCTATGCCGATTAAATTTCTATATCAAATAGTGTAAACATTTCGAAACTGTTGCCATATTATTTTATTCTTTATTTCAGTCTCATCAATGTACAGTATATAACAAACATAGCATATAGTTTACATATTAAAAAGTACATTGCCACTCAATTCAGAGTTACAAGAGACTATGCATATATACATCATTCATCTATAACATATTGCACTACTATAGTATATACATGTACATGTGATAACTACATGTGTGAGATAAAGCTGAAAAGCAGTCGCTAATTGAAATTTAAAATCTTATTAAGATGTAATGGAATGAAAAATACTGAACGCAAAATAAGCACTACTGCGCAAACTAAAAAATGTTTTAAAAGATCAAATACCAATTCCAATCAGATTGGGATTAGCCTAATTAGCAAATGCTTTTCAGTTGTAATAAAATATGAAGACGACATATAAAACACTCAATAGACATTATTTACATAGATAAGAGGTACGTCGTTGTAAAATACTAAAACAGGTTTTGGCAGCTAATCTAATAATGGGTGCATTTGTGAATATGAACTTAAGTTGTTCTTGACTAGACATATTAACAAAACCAGGTTGTATAAGTTGAGCTTTATCAAATAATATGCTTCTTAAATCATCATAAAGGTTACATTCAAGGATAACATGTGACACATCTTCAATTGTGTTACAGAATGTACATGTTCTGTCTTCTACTGGTAATATGTACAATGTTTACAATCTCATTACTTTGTTTGAAAAAGATAATACAATGATATTTGGTGAACTCATGATAATTTTATAATTTTATAATTTATATATACTAAATATATAATATAATATATAATTTATATATACTGAATATATAATATAATATATATACTATATATATACTAAATATATAATATAATATATACTATATATATACTAAATATATAATATAATATATAATTTATATATACTAAATATATAATTTATATATACTAAAGTCGTGGACTATAAAATGTGAGGGATGATGTGAACACTAGGAATTTCTTATCATATATAGGCCTACGTGCAGTTCTTGAATTGACAGCTAAGAAATACTGACGTGATACGTTACATATTATAGAACGTCATAAATTTATGTTGGCGCGACGTTTCAAAAATTCCTTCAAAAACATATGTTTATGTGCGTCACTAAACATGTCACAACTTTCCCAATTGGAAACATATTGAGTTGAAATGTTCAAGATTTGCTCTGGAGACATTGTGTTATAGACCTGATATATCAATTTCATTTTTGTTAATTAAGTTCTAGTATCCCACTTGTAATATTACGTCATGTATCCACAGCCTACACGAAAGCGTCCTGCCATGCCTGGGAAGAACTCTGCCATCAGCAAACAGCGCTAGTGATTGGTTCCTGAAGCTGATTTACAATGAGACGAGAGCGATCAGGATGTCAAAGAGCATATGTGCTAGATTTCAACGTATGTTGTGCTAAAGTGTTTGTATTATTATTGACTATGCGCGCAATGAGAGACATTTCTAATTTTCTATTATCTCCCTTTGCGGATAAAGTCTGTTTTATCTCAAAATGTATTCAGTCCATTTAGTTGGAATCCTTTGTTTTTACTGTTGTTCCCTAATCAGTTGTTGCGGTATGATAAATGCCCTGTTTGTATCTATTTTCGTGTAAATCTCCTCAATAATGATATGCAACTGACATGCGCACGCGAAGTTACGGACATGCGCATTCATAGTGCTGGACAGAGTTCATTTCAAATTCGTTGAATAATTAATATAAATATAACAAATGAATCGCCTCCACACACATTAGACACGCCAACTGCTGCAGTTCATAATCCGATGGAAACTATTTAACTCAGTCGATTCATTACATAAATATATCGGTTCATTTTACTTTCAGACATATCTAATCTAACGTGTGTAGAACATGACATGCCAGCAGTGGGGAAATGTGTGCAATATACCACGAAGTCAGCGAAACAACAATTCTATGGCGAATTCGTTCCAGGTCAAACTCTCTCCGAAAAAAGCAAGAAAATGGCTTCTATATACTCATGCATGTATGCACGAGTTCATTATTTGTTTTCTTATTTTTGTTTATTATTGGCACTGGATGTCACCGGGTGCCATCCGAACAGTATCATAGTTCAGGCACAAAAGGTCCACAATTGACATTCATTTAATGCACCTAAATATATAGTGTCAAGCACTAAAGGTCCACAATTGACATTCATTTAATGCACCTAAATATATAGTGTCAACCACTAAAGGTCCACAATTGACATTCATTTAATGCACCTAAATATATAGTGTCAACCACTAAAGGTCCACAATTGACATTCATTTAATGCACGTAAATATATAGTGTCAACCACTAAATGTTATTGTTTGTACGTTGGGGCTGGAACGATGTGAGTTCTTGCTAGCCTAACGTTTTAGCTTGAACATTATAGGATATATCTGTAACTTTACTAAGTTTTAAACTGGCTAGCAAACTCACTGTGATTATGAGGCTATAACCAGCGACAGTGTGTACTGTTCATAATGTATAGAGATAGTCTATGTTTGTTTCAACATTGCATTTTCCTCTAAGCACCTTGTATATTTGCTAGAGACTTTAGAATGAGCACATCAACATGTATACAAGTACATGCTAAGTATATATAGATTCCCTGTCGGTGCCTGAAACACTACTCGAAGGGACACTCGGGGTCTTCCGCCACCAACAATAGCCAAATAGTCGCCATAATCTATTACTATAATTTTATTATACTAATTATCAGGCATTGTCATCCTTTCACCTGTGTTTTGTTATTTTTTTAAAAAAATAATGAAAAATAATAGTGCATTTTAGATGTTCAAATGGCCAATATAGGCATTTCTTCTTCTTCTTGTCGTTTGCGAATCACATGGACAAGCCGGCAGCAAACACGAAATGGGCCGTCCTCCTCAGATCCTCCCGACAGCCATGTAACTTCGTCTGGAGAGAAGGTATAGGCATTTAAATTTGGAATGACTGGACATTCCCTTTTTAAAATGGACAGAGGTATATGATCATAAGCTCACATACTGCCCGAGCAAGTGCTGCATCAGGTGAGAAGCGACCTTTATCTAACCAGTGCGCTAATCAGGCAGCGAAATAAAATAATATTGAAAAACTACAAAATGCAACCTTCCATGCAAAACAATTTTGCATTCCACTGTATATTGTACGTATTTTAACCAGTATTTCAGTAGCAACAGCGGGATGCTTCCACAAGGAATTGACAGCATGTTCGAACCCAAAGAGAAAACTTATGTATGATTTTTACATTATGCTGAGTGGAAAATGTCGAGAAATCGCAGGAATCCCAGAACCAATTGCAACTGTCACGACTAAAGGTTAGTTTGATTCTAAATGCCCGTACCTAATAAGCTTACAGGCTGTGAATAAATACTCTACCGTTTATTCATTTAAATTTGCTTTACGGCTTTTCAACACTTTATATAATTAGATTTAGGGTATCCCCGGAGAGAGGTAGGGGGAGACAGATGGCAAGGGAGAGAGTTGAGAGGAAGGGGAGATAGCGAGGAAAGAGAGAGAGGGGGATAGAGAGGAAGATTAGGGGGGAGAAAGATGTCAAGGGAGAGATTGAGATGAAGGGAGAGATCGAGGGACGAGAGGGAGGGGAGACAGATGCAAGGGAGAGAGTTGAGAGGAAGGGGAGATAGCGAGGAGAGAGGGAGACAATTACAAGGGATAGATTTGAGAGTAAGGGGAGATAGCGAGGAGAGAGGGGGGATGAGAGAGGATGGAGAGACAGATGTCAACGAGAGAGAGTTGAGAGGAATGGGAGATAGCGAGGAGAGAGGGGTATGATGGAGGATGGAGAGACAGATGGCAAGGGAGAGAGTTGAGAGGAAGGGAAATAGCGAGGAGAGAGAGAGGGGGTGAGAGAGGAGGGAGAGACAGATAGCAAGGGATAGAGTTGAGAGGAAGGGGAGATAGAGAGGAGGGAGAGACAGATGGCAAGGGAGAGAGTTGAGCGGAAGGGGAGATAGCGAGGGGAGAGATGGGAGGAGAGAGGATGGAGAGAGATAGAGGGCATAGTCTGGAATACATCAGCGGCAAAACAGAATCTGAGTGTATGTTTTATTGTATTGTATTTCAAAGATAATATACAATGATTTTCAAATTCAATTATTTAAATATGCTTCTTAGTACATTTTTGAAGAAATACAACGTTAGGATATAGAGTGTTATCATGTATAAATATGACTTAAGGTATATTATGATTCTCTCTCTATCAGGCGCGTAGCTGCCTATATGCCTTGTAGGCCCGGGCCTACACATAGCTCCTAAAACCCAGACGAAATAAAGGGTAGTGGGTTGAGGCAATATGGGTACAATTAAAATGAGCAATCTCTATAATATTATTTCTTTCTACGAAAATGCATGCCCCCAGCTGTGCTCACTTGTTGTTTCCTACATCTATTTAATGGTCCAGCTACGCGCATGTATATATACTGCATATATAGTATATATACAAGCTCTAAAATAGTCTCGGAACAATAATAATGCATATAATAATGACAAAAAAGCACCTCCGTTGTCGAGTGGTTAATATCACTGACTTGTACTTGTATACCACTGTAACCTATCATCACTGATGGTCACTGGTTCGAGTCCCGCTCAGGCTGTGTCTGTTTATATGAAACCGTTGACAGCTTCTTACCGAGGTTATGCTCCAACCGCTGGAGCCTGCCCAGGAAAATGGTAAGCTGCCCGTCGCTCATGTGGGTGACCGGTAGCGACGATAAATAAACAAACGTATTATTGTTTTTATCAGGATTAGCCGTTTTTAGGTGTCTTTTGGCCAATTGAAACCTGTTATCAATCAATTGATGTAAAAACCCATTGCTTAACCATATTTTATTGCAAATCTATAGTAAATATGTCATACACATAAAGGTACAATATACAGCATGAAAATACAAATGGTTTGGGCCACACGTTTTACCAACATTAGACAACGGCCCGCATCAGACAATTGGTTGTTATATTTGTATATATATAATAACTATGTACATATTACATGATTTAGTATTGTTTCGGAACATGTGATGTATCCATGGACGAGAATTTTTATAAATAAATATTATATCTTGGAATGAACAAACTCCAAAAAAAAAAATCAATAAATTTAAAATTAAATGTTTCGTGGATTTCATGACGACTCGTATGGAAGTAAATATTAAAATACGATATCACTGTGTGTTAAAAGTAGTTTCTTTGTTTAGCTCCGGTTGTCCCTACAGAAGACAAAGCTCAATCGCTGCAACCAGCTGTTGGTTCTCCGCTGCCGCCATCTGTTGGTTCCTCGCTTCCACCAATTGTAGACGCTATTACAGAAAACGAATTGTCGGGGAAAACAAGCCTCTCGCGAGAAAATTCTACGGATACAGACAGTGGTTCGTCACGAACTTCCGGTGTGCTGTGTATTACCACACTGCTCACACTTATAGCTACCCTTACATTGGCAATAGTGTGACCGATGTGGTGTGTTTTACTGGTTCAAAAATAAAATAATATAAACAAAGAAATGCCGAAGATAAAATACAATGTACATTTAATCGTTACATGTGAATTGTTTTCTTTGTTTGAAACATAACACATTGTACGGCGTCAACATGTCGCTTCGTATAATGCACAACAAGCATATCGTTTCTCTCAGCGATGTTATCAACTTAAAATTAGTTAATTAAAAGACGTCCAAAACTGGAGAATAGCACTCGGAGATACCCGCAATGGTATTTGGCACAAGATCAAATGCTTGCTTTCCCAGTGGTATGTAGTCCGTGGTAGTGGACAGATCGCCTAACTCCCTGACTTTCAGCCTTGATATGTTTATCCCAAAATAGAATCACTTCCACACCTACTCCCTGACTTTCAGCCTTGACATATTTATCCCAAAATAGAATCACTTCCACGTCTACTCCCTGACTTCCAGCCTTGACATATTTATCCCAAAATAGAATCACTTCCACACCTACTCCCTGACTTCCAGCCTTGACATATTTATCCCAAAATAGAATCACTTCCACATCTACTCCCTGACTTCCAGCCTTGACATATTTATCCCAAAATAGAATCACTTCCACATCTACTCCCTGACTTCCAGCCTTGACATATTTATCCCAAAATAGAATCACTTCCACATGGACCAATCGTCTACCGTGACTCAACACACTTTCTAATCGGTCACCTGGTGTTTTGTGATATTTGGAGCCAACTCAACTCAAGTCAAGTAATACTAAACTTAATAACTATGTAATGTAGGCATACACTATAATAATATGCATTTTATTGCAGATGATTATACAGCAATTCATTGCATAGAGATCTGTAATAAAATGCATCAAATAAGACTCTACGGATATTGATAGTATATGGTTGCTAGTTTGCTCGATATCCTGTAAAACACCAGGTGACCGATTTAGAAAATGTTGTTGAGTGTACATATCGACAAGTTATGGGTTATAACAAGTTATAACTATAGTTTACGCACCGTCCTAGGGGGTCCGGGGGCATGCCCCATCCGGAGACCCCCCCGTTATATGGTCTCAGGTGACTTGCCTGTGACTATGAACATCAGCTACAATCAATATATGTTGGCATTTCGTTCATGTCTGCTTTCTTGTGAATGATCAATGTCGTTGCCCCCCTTACGATCCAGTTTTTATTGCATTTTACGCATTTATTTAATTTTCATGAACTGTCAAAATAAATCTTACGCACGTGCGTACATGCGTAAGTCTAGCTACGCGCCTGAATGGGGTTTAATAAATATTGAACTTACATCACGCCGAGTACTACTTCACTCTGGGGTATACATTTCAATATATTACATTATTACGCGACATACTATATAAATGTAAATTCGTAATTTTGAACTTGTTTTAATCATTCCTGAGCCAGGTGGGCAACATTATCGTGGAGAGGCGGGCAACAGCTTTGACTGTTGCCCTCCTGTACCCGAGAATAATAGCGTATAGCTATATCTGATCACGATCTCTATTGATTCCTACGTTGCCCAGTTATTTGGGAAAGCTACCTGAGTAGCAAACAGTATAGACCCTGATCAGACGGTAAGTTCTGTGCAAGCTGATTGGGCATTGGTCTAAAAATATCATGGAACAGTCCATGTCAGTTACTTGGTGTTGAATGGGTTAAAGCAAGTTTATGTTGTATTTGTTTTGTTGTAAACAGCCAGCTATAAGTAACCAGTCACTAATAAATTTGCTACAAAGTAAATATACAATTGTTTATTTCAGACATTATTATGTTGCTTAATTGAATGTGTTATCCAAAACAAATTACATATTACTGTCCAATACTATTTTAAATGCTACACAAACTAGCCGAAAACAGAAAAAAACAACAAATTGCGAAATTATTATAGTATTTATATAGTATATTAGGTAATAAAACAATTATTTCATAGATGTTTGCATCGAGAGCGGCATCGGGCAACAGTGCCAATGTCATCCCCAATACCTCGGGGCAATAGTTTGGACAGTTTCCCAAACACCTATGAAATAATTGTATACTAGTGTACACATTGAATATTCGTGATTACTTCCCTTTTATTCACATCACCATTTGCAAAAAACAATAATAGTATATGTTATATTTCGGTTTTTACGCCTGCATCATCACCATTTCGGGCTATATCGCCGGCGGGCAGTTTACTTAACAACACCTTTCCTGGGCTGGAGCCTCTTGGAGGCTGGTTAACCAGTACTTGGGTGCACCAACCTCCGTAAGAAACTGCCAACGTTTTCATATAAAATAAATGATACACGGTCTGAGCGGGGCTCGAACCCGTGACCATCAGTCTGATATGTTACAGTGGTATACAAGTCAGCGACCGTAACCACTCGACCACGGAGGCGGACTAGCAATACTAGACAACACATTCCATTAACTAGTGTAGGTTAGTAACTCTATTCATTTTGGTTGCAATCATTAATAAATATCGAATATAGTATTTGTAATTTCAAAGTAATAAAATGTTGGTTGCCTGTAACGGGTTCAGCGTGTACACAGTCAAACCTGTCTTAAGCAGCCAGCTAAGGAAGTCACAGAAAGCAAAGATGGCTGCTTAATAGAGGTCAAATGCATAATAAAGTCTACATCCGTTATGTCGTATTCCGTCGGACCGAACAAAATACTTCGACATAACCGAAGTTTGACTAAACGAAATTCGATATAAAAAGAGCCAGTTATATGTAAAATGTAGGGTTATCAATATTAAGTTTACCATCATCATTAAAAGATTCAACTTCATCTATAAGTGTATTCCTGATAGTATTGAAGACATCAGAAAAATAATTTTGAAAATCATTTATTGGTATATCAGCACCAGATAATGGTCTTTTCTTTTTGAAGTATTTAAAATTATTTATCGTTATGTTGACCCGTAAACAATGGTGGCCAAGTATAAAGTTTTATCAACATTGCAGTGGCTCACTTTCGATTCAAGTATGTCATTAATTGAGTCACGTGCTAATATGCCTATTAATAGGATTAATGATAATCAATACTTACACGGAATACCCCCCAAGTTTCCCCAGGCATTGATATTATCAGAAACTTAATACGGCACAATTAATGATGATTGATTATGATAAGTAACTAAAGGTGTTTAAAATCCTTCTTTTCAAGTTTCTTGTTTTCTTCAAGAGTTTTCTTTATTGTTGCCTTAATATCATTCCTTCCGATGTCGCCCAGTTCTCGGAGTAGATCCTCATACAAATGTTGATTGCTTGCTTCAAGCATTTGTCTCCGGGATGACCTCTCTTTCCTCCAATACAGGAAGCAATTATAATTACCGGTTACAACGTTGCGCATGTCGTTTTCCAAGTTTTGTTCGCGTACTTGGTTAGGCACTCCGAGTCCAATCAGTAACTTGGTGGCATCAGAAGGGGACATGGACCACGCCAGAGTCATTAATGACTCGTTAGACAACAATAAGTCATAGGCTGAAAATTAATGAAGCAATATCTAATTTACATTAACATGTGCCAGAACTTGCGATAATTTGTCATCGTTTCCGGTTGCACACCCGTATCAAGTCCCATAAAAAGTACATAGTTAGTACAGTCAAACCTGTCTTAAACAGCCAGTCAAGGGAGTCAGAGAAAGTGGCTGCTTAACACAGGTGGCTGCTTAATAGAGGTCAAATGAATAATAAAACAACGGATTGGGAATATGGAAACTGGCTGCTTAATACAGGTTGGCTGCTTAATGGAGGTGACCACTAACACAGGTTTGACTGTATATTGATTTTGCTGGAAAGTGTTGTTTCTTTCTTTGTATTTGGATTGAAAATCGCACCAATAGCTTACGTCATACGGCAACTCTCCAGCTTTTATTTCAGGCACGGGGTAGAACCACCAATCTTCCACCAGTAGTTTACAGATAGTAAAGAATTCGACACCAACAGTTGGATTTCAGAAGTCTGACATTTCCTTCTTTTGTTCTAAATCTATATTTTTAAATGTCTGTTTTGGAATGACGGGTGTCTCTATTTACCTATAGACATGATTTACATGCTGAATACTGTGTTTCTAGGCATTATGAAGTTGCATGATTCTGAAACAAGAATTAATACATACCTGTTCTATTTTGGTCACTTTGTGAAGAATCAACATTCCCAATGGCCATATCACCTAAATTGGAAATTAAAAACCACATGAGCATTGCGGTGGCGGTTATCTGTGTTAATATTATATTAAGCTGCATATTATACTGACACCATTTGTGTTTTTTATGTTTATTTATCATCGCTACTGGGTGCGCAGATGAGCGTCGCCTCCTGGAGAGATTAGTCATTTTAGATTTTTGGAGGATAGTGCAATGATAGACTAGAGACCTATTCCAGTGTCTCCTCTGGTTCTTTTACGTGCACGGTGTAAGGCACCGACACGAGACCTCGGTTTAACGTCTCATCTGAAAGACGGTTAATTTTATTAGGGTCAGATGGGGGATCGAACCTGCTATCCCTGGAATACTGTGTTACCACAGGACTACTGATCCGTCTGTAATACTGCACTTTTATATTGCGCGTTACCTTTTCGTTACAAACTTTAGAATTATGGCTCTTACTATCTTGCACTCATTTATTCATGTGCTCATCCTCTGCTATTGATGATGTTGCAAACAGTGTTGTACCAATTCACGTCTAGTAGTAGTAGTATTATGTATGTATATTTGACGATGTACGATGTACAATACATTTTCTGTTCCGTTCTGTTCATATTACAGGAGGGTATAATCTGTTTTGTGCATTTGTTACGGTTCGCAGAGTCGCATTCCATTAAATGGTTAGGTAATTGAAAAATACACATTCCTTTTATTTTCGAATAAATAAACCCACAGTATATGCCTGAATTTTGAGGGATTAAATATAGGATCTTTAAGTAAATAATTTATGATCGGGAATTTCAAGGGGGTGTGGCGTTAGCCGGTGCACCCCTCACCCCCTTGCAGGCAAGAGTACACCGCACATGGGCGTATGAACATGTATCATGTCTGTAACTGGATACGCCCCTCAGGTACACATGTATCATATCTGTAACTGGATACGCCACTGACGCACACATGTATCATACCTGTATCTGTATACGCCCCTGACATACACATGTATCATACCTGCATCTGTATACGCCCCTGACATACACATGTATCATACCTGCATCTGTATACGCCCCTGACGTACACATGTATCGGACATGCAACTGTATATGCCCCTGACGTACACATGTATCATACATGCAACTGTATACACCCCTGATATACACATGTATCATACATGCAACTGTATACACCCCTGACATACACATGTATCATACATGCAACTGTATACGCCCCTGACGTACACATGTATCATACATGCAACTGGATACGCCCCTGACGTACACATGTATCATACCTGCAACTGTATACGCCCCTGACATACACATGTATCATATCTGCAACTGTATATGCCCCTGACGTACACATGTATCATGTCTGTAACTGCATACGTCCCTGACGTACACATGTATCATGTCTGTAACTGGATACGCCCCTGACATACACAGGTATCATACATGCAACAACTGCATACACCCCTGACGTACACATGTATCATACCTGCAACTGTATACGCCCCTGATGTACACATGTATCATACATGCAACTGTATACGCCCCTGACATACACATGTATCATACATGCAACTGTATACGCCCCTGACATACACATGTATCATACCTGCAACTGTATACGCCCCTGACATACACATGTATCATACATGCAACTGTATACGCCCCTGACATACACATGTATCATACATGCAACTGTATACGCCCCTGACATACACATGTATCATACATGCAACTGTATACGCCCCTGACATACACATGTATCATACATGCAACTGTATACACCCCTGACATACACATGTATCATACATGCAACTGTATACGCCCCTGACATACACATGTATCATACATGCAACTGTATACACCCCTGACATACACATGTATCATACATGCAACTGTATACACCCCTGACATACACATGTATCATACATGCAACTGTATACACCCCTGACATACACATGTATCATACATGCAACTGTATACACCCCTGACGTACACATGTATCATACATGCAACTGTATACACCCCTGACATACACATGTATCATACATGCAACTGTATACACCCCTGACGTACACATGTATCATACATGCAACTGTATACACCCCTGACATACACATGTATCATACATGCAACTGTATACACCCCTGACGTACACATGTATCATACATGCAACTGTATACGCCCCTGACATACACATGTATCATACATGCAACTGTATACACCCCTGACATACACATGTATCATACATGCAACTGTATACACCCCTGACATACACATGTATCATACATGCAACTGTATACACCCCTGACATACACATGTATCATACCTGCAACTGTATACACCCCTGACATACACATGTATCATACATGCAACTGTATACACCCCTGACATACACATGTATCATACATGCAACTGTATACACCCCTGACGTACACATGTATCATACATGCAACTGTATACACCCCTGACATACACATGTATCATACATGCAACTGTATACACCCCTGACGTACACATGTATCATACATGCAACTGTATACACCCCTGACATACACATGTATCATACATGCAACTGTATACACCCCTGACATACACATGTATCATACATGCAACTGTATACACCCCTGACATACACATGTATCATACATGCAACTGTATACGCCCCTGACGTACACATGTATCATACATGCAACTGTATACGCCCCTGACGTACACATGTATCATACCTGCAACTGTATACGCCCCTGACATACACATGTATCATACTGCAACTGTATATGCCCCTGACGTACACATGTATCATGTCTGTAACTGCATACGTCCCTGACGTACACATGTATCATGTCTGTAACTGGATACGCCCCTGACATACACAGTATCATACATGCAACTGCATACACCCCTGACGTACACATGTATCATACCTGCAACTGTATACGCCCCTGATGTACACATGTATCATACATGCAACTGTATACGCCCCTGACATACACATGTATCATACATGCAACTGTATACACCCCTGACATACACATGTATCATACCTGCAACTGTATACGCCCCTGACGTACACATGTATCATACATGCAACTGTATACACCCCTGACATACACATGTATCATACATGCAACTGTATACGCCCCTGACATACACATGTATCATACATGCAACTGTATACGCCCCTGACATACACATGTATCATACATGCAACTGTATACGCCCCTGACATACACATGTATCATACATGCAACTGTATACGCCCCTGACATACACATGTATCATACATGCAACTGTATACGCCCCTGACATACACATGTATCATACATGCAACTGTATACACCCCTGACATACACATGTATCATACATGCAACTGTATACACCCCTGACATACACATGTATCATACATGCAACTGTATACACCCCTGACATACACATGTATCATACATGCAACTGTATACACCCCTGACGTACACATGTATCATACATGCAACTGTATACACCCCTGACATACACATGTATCATACATGCAACTGTATACACCCCTGACGTACACATGTATCATACATGCAACTGTATACACCCCTGACATACACATGTATCATACATGCAACTGTATACACCCCTGACATACACATGTATCATACATGCAACTGTATACACCCCTGACGTACACATGTATCATACATGCAACTGTATACACCCCTGACATACACATGTATCATACATGCAACTGTATACACCCCTGACATACACATGTATCATACATGCAACTGTATACACCCCTGACATACACATGTATCATACATGCAACTGTATGCACCCCTGACATACACATGTATCATACCTGCAACTGTATACACCCCTGACGTACACATGTATCATACATGCAACTGTATACACCCCTGACGTACACATGTATCATACATGCAACTGTATACACCCCTGACATACACATGTATCATACATGCAACTGTATACACCCCTGACGTACACATGTATCATACATGCAACTGTATACACCCCTGACGTACACATGTATCATACATGCAACTGTATACACCCCTGACGTACACATGTATCATACATGCAACTGTATACACCCCTGACGTACACATGTATCATACCTGCAACTGTATACACCCCTGACATACACATGTATCTTACCACAACTGTATACGCCCCTGACGTACACATGTATCATACCTGCAACTGTATACGCCCCTGACATACACATGTATCATACATGCAACTGTATACGCCCCTGACGTACACATGTATCATACATGCAACTGTATACACCCCTGACGTACATGTATCATACATGCAACTGTATACACCCCTGACATACACATGTATCATACATGCAACTGTATACACCCCTGACGTACACATGTATCATACATGCAACTGTATACACCCCTGACATACACATGTATCATACATGCAACTGTATACGCCCCTGACGTACACATGTATCATACATGCAACTGTATACGCCCCTGACATACACATGTATCATACATGCAACTGTATACGCCCCTGACGTACACATGTATCATACATGCAACTGTATACACCCCTGACATACACATGTATCATACATGCAACTGTATACACCCCTGACGTACACATGTATCATACATGCAACTGTATACACCCCTGACGTACACATGTATCATACATGCAACTGTATACACCCCTGACATACACATGTATCATACATGCAACTGTATACACCCCTGACATACACATGTATCATACATGCAACTGTATACACCCCTGACATACACATGTATCATACATGCAACTGTATACACCCCTGACATACACATGTATCATACATGCAACTGTATACACCCCTGACATACACATGTATCATACATGCAACTGTATACACCCCTGACGTACACATGTATCATACATGCAACTGTATACACCCCTGACATACACATGTATCATACATGCAACTGTATACACCCCTGACGTACACATGTATCATACATGCCAACTGTATACACCCCTGACGTACACATGTATCATACATGCAACTGTATACACCCCTGACATACACATGTATCATACATGCAACTGTATACACCCCTGACATACACATGTATCATACATGCAACTGTATACACCCCTGACGTACACATGTATCATACATGCAACTGTATACACCCCTGACATACACATGTATCATACATGCAACTGTATACGCCCCTGACATACACATGTATCATACCTGCAACTGTATACGCCCCTGACATACACATGTATCTTACCAACAACTGTATACGCCCCTGACGTACACATGTATCATTAACTGATACCCCTGACTACACATGTATCATTGAACTGATACCCCCTGACATACACAGTATCATACATGCAACTGATACACCCCTGACGTACACATGTATCATACCTGCAACTGTATACGCCCCTGACGTACACATGTATCATACATGCAACTGTATACGCCCCTGACATACACATGTATCATACATGCAACTGTATACGCCCCTGACATACACATGTATCATACATGCAACTGTATACACCCCTGACATACACATGTATCATACCTGCAACTGTATACGCCCCTGACGTACACATGTATCATACATGCAACTGTATACACCCCTGACATACACATGTATCATACATGCAACTGTATACACCCCTGACATACACATGTATCATACATGCAACTGTATACACCCCTGACATACACATGTATCATACATGCAACTGTATACACCCCTGACATACACATGTATCATACATGCAACTGTATACACCCCTGACATACACATGTATCATACATGCAACTGTATACGCCCCTGACGTACACATGTATCATACATGCAACTGTATACACCCCTGACATACACATGTATCATACCTGCAACTGTATACACCCCTGACGTACACATGTATCATACATGCAACTGTATACACCCCTGACATACACATGTATCATACATGCAACTGTATACACCCCTGACATACACATGTATCATACATGCAACTGTATACACCCCTGACATACACATGTATCATACATGCAACTGTATACACCCCTGACATACACATGTATCATACATGCAACTGTATACACCCCTGACATACACATGTATCATACATGCAACTGTATACACCCCTGACATACACATGTATCATACATGCAACTGTATACACCCCTGACATACACATGTATCATACATGCAACTGTATACACCCCTGACATACACATGTATCATACCTGCAACTGTATACACCCCTGACATACACATGTATCATACATGCAACTGTATACACCCTGACTACACATTATCACCAACTGTATACACCCCTGACGTACACATGTATCATACATGCAACTGTATACGCCCCTGACATACACATGTATCATACCTGCAACTGTATACACCCCTGACATACACATGTATCATACCTGCAACTGTATACGCCCCTGACTACACATGTATCATTGAACTGATACGCCCCTGACGTACACATGTATCATACTGCAACTGATACGCCCCTGACATACACATGTATCATACATGCAACTGTATACACCCCTGACATACACATGTATCATACATGCAACTGTATACGCCCCTGACATACACATGTATCATACATGCAACTGTATACCCCCTGACATACACATGTATCATACATGCAACTGTATACGCCCCTGACATACACATGTATCATACATGCAACTGTATACACCCCTGACATACACATGTATCATACCTGCAACTGTATACGCCCCTGACATACACATGTATCATACATGCAACTGTATACGCCCCTGACATACACATGTATCATACATGCAACTGTATACACCCCTGACATACACATGTATCATACCTGCAACTGTATACGCCCCTGACATACACATGTATCATACATGCAACTGTATACCCCTGACATACACATGTATCATACATGCAACTGTATACGCCCCTGACATACACATGTATCATACCTGCAACTGTATACGCCCCTGACATACACATGTATCATACATGCAACTGTATACGCCCCTGACATACACATGTATCATACATGCAACTGTATACGCCCCTGACATACACATGTATCATACATGCAACTGTATACGCCCCTGACATACACATGTATCATACATGCAACTGTATACGCCCCTGACATACACATGTATCATACATGCAACTGTATACACCCCTGACATACACATGTATCATACATGCAACTGTATACACCCCTGACATACTCATGCAACTGTATACCCCCTGACTACACATGTATCATACCATGCAACTGTATACACCCCTGACATACACATGTATCATACATGCAACTGTATACACCCCTGACATACACATGTATCATACATGCAACTGTATACACCCCTGACGTACACATGTATCATACATGCAACTGTATACACCCCTGACATACACATGTATCATACATGCAACTGTATACACCCCTGACGTACACATGTATCATACATGCAACTGTATACGCCCCTGACGTACACATGTATCATACATGCAACTGTATACACCCCTGACGTACACATGTATCATACATGCAACTGTATACACCCCTGACATACACATGTATCATACATGCAACTGTATACACCCCTGACATACACATGTATCATACATGCAACTGTATACACCCCTGACATACACATGTATCATACCTGCAACTGTATACACCCCTGACGTACACATGTATCATACATGCAACTGTATACACCCCTGACGTACACATGTATCATACATGCAACTGTATACACCCCTGACATACACATGTATCATACATGCAACTGTATACACCCCTGACGTACACATGTATCATACATGCAACTGTATACACCCCTGACGTACACATGTATCATACATGCAACTGTATACACCCCTGACGTACACATGTATCATACATGCAACTGTATACGCCCCTGACGTACACATGTATCATACCTGCAACTGTATACGCCCCTGACATACACATGTATCTTACCAACAACTGTATACGCCCCTGACGTACACATGTATCATACCTGCAACTGTATACGCCCCTGACATACACATGTATCATACATGCAACTGTATACGCCCCTGACGTACACATGTATCATACATGCAACTGTATACACCCCTGACGTACACATGTATCATACATGCAACTGTATACACCCCTGACATACACATGTATCATACATGCAACTGTATACACCCCTGACGTACACATGTATCATACATGCAACTGTATACACCCCTGACATACACATGTATCATACATGCAACTGTTATGCCCCCTGACGTACACATGTATCATACATGCAACTGTATACGCCCCTGACATACACATGTATCATACATGCAACTGTATACGCCCCTGACGTACACATGTATCATACATGCAACTGTATACACCCCTGACATACACATGTATCATACATGCAACTGTATACACCCCTGACGTACACATGTATCATACATGCAACTGTATACACCCCTGACGTACACATGTATCATACATGCAACTGTATACACCCCTGACATACACATGTATCATACATGCAACTGTATACACCCCTGACATACACATGTATCATACATGCAACTGTATACACCCCTGACGTACACATGTATCATACATGCAACTGTATACACCCCTGACATACACATGTATCATACATGCAACTGTATACACCCCTGACATACACATGTATCATACATGCAACTGTATACACCCCTGACGTACACATGTATCATACATGCAACTGTATACACCCCTGACATACACATGTATCATACATGCAACTGTATACACCCCTGACGTACACATGTATCATACATGCAACTGTATACACCCCTGACGTACACATGTATCATACATGCAACTGTATACACCCCTGACATACACATGTATCATACATGCAACTGTATACACCCCTGACATACACATGTATCATACATGCAACTGTATACACCCCTGACGTACACATGTATCATACATGCAACTGTATACACCCCTGACATACACATGTATCATACATGCAACTGTATACGCCCCTGACATACACATGTATCATACCTGCAACTGTATACGCCCCTGACATACACATGTATCATACCTACAACTGTATACGCCCCTGACGTACACATGTATCATACCTGCAACTGTATACGCCCCTGACATACACATGTATCATACATGCAACTGTATACGCCCCTGACATACACATGTATCATACATGCAACTGTATACACCCCTGACGTACACATGTATCATACATGCAACTGTATACACCCCTGACATACACATGTATCATACATGCAACTGTATACACCCCTGACGTACACATGTATCATACATGCAACTGTATACACCCCTGACATACACATGTATCATACATGCAACTGTATACGCCCCTGACGTACACATGTATCATACATGCAACTGTATACGCCCCTGACATACACATGTATCATACATGCAACTGTATACGCCCCTGACGTACACATGTATCATACATGCAACTGTATACACCCCTGACATACACATGTATCATACATGCAACTGTATACACCCCTGACATACACATGTATCATACATGCAACTGTATACACCCCTGACATACACATGTATCATACATGCAACTGTATACACCCCTGACATACACATGTATCATACATGCAACTGTATACACCCCTGACATACACATGTATCATACATGCAACTGTATACACCCCTGACGTACACATGTATCATACATGCAACTGTATACACCCCTGACGTACACATGTATCATACATGCAACTGTATACACCCCTGACGTACACATGTATCATACATGCAACTGTATACACCCCTGACGTACACATGTATCATACATGCAACTGTATACACCCCTGACGTACACATGTATCATACATGCAACTGTATACACCCCTGACGTACACATGTATCATACATGTAACAACTGTATACACCCCTGACGTACACATGTATCATACATGTAACAACTGTATACACCCCTGACGTACACATGTATCATACATGCAACAACTGTATACACCGCTGACGTACACATGTATCATACATGCAACTGTATACACCCCTGACGTACACATGTATCATACATGCAACAACTGTATACACCCCTGACGTACACATGTATCATACATGTAACAACTGTATACGCCCCTGACGTACACATGTATCATACATGCAACAACTGTATACACCCCTGACGTACACATGTATCATACATGCAACAACTGTATACGCCGCTGACATACATATATATCTTACATGCAACTGTATACAAGTACTCACCCATCATGTCGTCCAGTTCTCTAGGTGGTATAGGAACGGCATCCACATTGTCGGAAGGTAACCCCGAACCTGCAACGATAGAGAACATTACCACGAGTGCAGCCATCTAGTGGCTCGGTGTCAGGCTCGAATGTGTCCTCCAAGACACATATTATTCAAGGATTATGATATTAGGTCTCCGAAACGTTATAGACACACCCGACTTATACATTAACATCTCACAAAATGCAAAATGTAGTCCAGTGGTTAACACGTTGGAATGGTAATCCAGGGATCGCAGGTTCGGTCCCCCTTTATAAACAATACATTATAGATCCCTGTTTGTTACAGAGCTATCTCTCTTACGATAAAACATATCTGCAAAAGGTAAGAGAAATTATATATTACAGACGAATCTGTAGTCCAGTGGTAACACGCTGGACTGGTAATCCAGGGATCGCAGGTTCGATCGCGCATCTGACCATAATAAATTAACAGTGTTTCAGATGGGACTTTAAACCGAGGTCTTGTGTCGGTCTTTACACCGTGCACGTAAAAGAACCAGAGGAAACTTTGGAATGGGTCTGTCTGTATCATTGCACTATCCTCCAAAAATCTAAAATGACTAATCTCTTCAGGAGGCGACGCTCATATTGGTAACCGGTAGCGACGATAAATAAACGTAAAACACAAGAGAAATTATAATGTGAAAGAATGGTACCTGATGCTGTTACAGTCTCCTCTCTTATCGATCCTGAAACAGAATACAACCAATGTGTGTACATAAACGGAGAGTGTATCTCGTTTAATATAATAAAACAACCCATTTATTTACAAATTAAAAAGTATGCGCATATTAGTTAAAACCATGGAACAACGCCATGTTGGCACTCAAACATACTTTCGTTCAAGCACGGATTAGCACCCGGGTTGAACCTGCGACCTTCCGCAAATCAGCTTGAAATATTTCGACACCCCCATTGGGATTCTAACCTGCAGAGGTGATTATTTTTATTATTATTTAAGTTTATTTAACGTCGCTATCGGTTTCCCATTTGAGCGATGGGCAGTTTACCTAACAACACCTTTCCTGGGCAGGCTCCAGCGTTTAACCAGTACTTGGTGCACCAACCTCCGTAAGAAACTGCCAACTTGTTCATATAAATGAGACACGATCTGAGTGGGGCACGAACCCATGACCATCAGAGATGATAGGATACAGTGGTATACAAGTCAGCGACCTTAACCACTCGACCACGGAGGCGGTTGCAGAGGTGAGGGGCAATTGAGTTGAAGTCAAGGACCAAGTTCAGACAATCCAATCTCGGGTAAGTAAATTAAGAATGCAATAAGGTGACATCAGTTACTGCCCCTGAATACTGTCTATTATTAAGTGGTTTCCTATGTTTATCGTTGTTTTACAGACGGATCTGTAGTCCAGTGGTAACACGCTGGACTGGTAATTCAGACAGGGATTACAGGTTTGATCCCCCCTCTGACCCTAATAAAATTAACAATCTTTCAGATGGGACATTAAACCGAGGTATCGTGTTGGTGCTGTACACCGTGCACGTAAAAGAACCAGATGATATTCTGGAATGGGTCTGTCGGTATCATTGCACTATCCTACAAATATCTGAAATGACTAATCTCTTCAGGAGGAGTCGCTCATATGGGCAACCGGTAGCGACGATAAATAAACGTAAAACACACAAAGGCACATTTCAGTGGCGGATCCAGGTTGTCAAGAGGGGTGGGGTGGCATTGTAACCAAGAGGCCAAGTGCCAGTTAAACATATTGCATTTCAAACTGTATGGGAACAAGTGGGTCTCGATCTTAAAATAAATCTTCTGGTATTTACCTATTACCATGGTAAGTTTGTTGCTTCTATCCAGAAGTGAACAATTGTTATGGCTATCACTCTAACTAAAATGGGACTGACTAGAAGTTATTCACATTCAAACCTTAGGTCATCTAATACCGGTATGCCCATGGTACCATTGTATCAAAACCGGTCATCGAATACCGGTATGCCCATGGTACCATTGTTTCAAAACCGGTCATCTAATACCGGTATGCCCATGGTACCATTGTTTCAAAACACTATGTTATAAACTACAGCAAACATATAATTGACCATCTTTACCTTCCAATTCACTTTCAGCATCCGCACTGCCCATTGTAAAACAGCTGGTATTACTTGTGGTACTAAGCTGCCTGTATGTTTCGCATCCTCTCACACTCACAAACGAACCAGTACTGGAGCAGCTTCTGCTTAGATTTTTAACGGTCGGCACATCGTGGATATTGACCGTGTGCTTCACTACACCCGATACCTTGAACTTGATGGTGGCGTTGCCTTCAGTAGACGCAACATATGTTGGTTTTAGGCTGAGAAGCTTTCTACATTCACTCATTGTCGCGTTGTATTCTACTGTGCGCTCTCCCTGTTTACCATTAAATCAACAATACTGAGAATATCATATACATATATGATCATACATGAGATGTGATTTCATACCATGACTGTCCGATTAGCGCAGCGGTTAGCCCGCTCGCTTCTCACCAATGCAACCCGGGTTCGATGCTCGGACCAGGAAGTATGTGAGATGGTACGGTGGTCGCCAGATCGGAGAGTTGGGCTTTCTTCGGGTCAGACTCTGGTTTCCTCCCACACAAATGACCACATTTACGTGTCCATACGCGCCAACGAGAGTGCTTAATATAAGTTGTTAGAACTTGCTTCGCAATCGTTGTAAAATAAATAAAGTTTAAACTTTAATTTCATACAATATTTTATTTTAAATAGCAAAATTCCAAAACGAGTTTCATACAATATGGTCATCATCAGTGATGACAGATCACAGTAGTATACATCAAAGAAGCTATGTCATTACGTACTATGTAAATTACTACTATATGTTTCTTTAATGTATTTGTTTATATATGTATTTATATAACATGTTTTGTGATGTCTTTGCCGTATTTCTATCGCTGTAAATGGCCAAAGGCAATATAGTTGCTTATTATGCCAACACCTTTGAAACTTGAAATTCAAATAGTTAATACAAAGCGACATTACATCGCAAAACGCAAATAAAATGCATTTTTTCACGTATAAATGCATTGCTACTACAAATTCTTCCGAATACATTCCAACACTAACATTGAATCAATAAACGGTGTTTTTGTGGATTGAAAAAGGATTTCATATAACGGTCATCCATGCTCCTGGATTGACGTTTGTTTGTCATCGGAGTCAATACTAAACGCGAGATAATGTCGCTTAGAGATAATTTAACTAAGAATAGCCGGTACAAATAAATAGGCACACATATATCGATAAATCGTGTTATTCAGGATACACGTATTGTATTGTATGACCAGATTGAACTGATAAAAATTAATCTTCGGCAAGTTTCTTCGAGCGTTTCCGTATATTTTTTCAACAAAATAATGTTATAAATAATTAAATATCGATACCAGATTATCAAATGGCCCATGGTATAGTGGAAAGTGATATGAACTTGTAAATCTGACATCGCTGGTTCGAATCTAGCATACGGCATAATAATTTTTATTCGTATTTCATAATTGTTCACATTTGTTTTTTAATTTCTTTTGTCGTTTCCTGTATTTCTTTTAATTTAATTGCTTTATATTTTCATATTTTTATTCATTCATTCTTATGTATATTTTTAACTTTTTTATTTCATTTCTACTGACAAAATTCAGCATTTAAACATTGGAAACGTGATTTATGTGCGCATATTTAATTACATATTTTATTGAAGAAAAATAAAAAAATAAAAAGTGCCATTCACCAGGCTCGAACCCGTAACCTGTAACTGCCAAGATCACGGACGTATCCACTACACTATTAATCGAGATGGTAATGCCTGTGTTTCTAAAGTGTTATATTCACATTCAATGAGATCGGTTTGATTCGGAAATCGACGGAAAGAATACGGAAACAAACGGCATATGCAAATACATCAGTTCAATCTGGTCATATAATATTACGCATGGATGTTTACATTATTTTGTTATGTCAACAAACCGCGTATATGCCGCTTGTTTATTAGTTGAAATACTCAATATTTCAGTGTGGCAAATATTTGGAAACACATTATACCATATAATAGGAAAATACATTCTGTAGAAATGTGTGTTTTCACAGATGTAGTGTCGCTTTATACAACATGAAGTGGATATGTAGTAAACCATTCCATTTAGTGCCACCCACTAACTGCACATATAACTTACACGCTATTAGTTAATTCAAGCTTAGGAAAGAGGTAACCATACAAGCAGGTTGCTCTCTCCTCAATCCTATATGTATGTACATAATAGTTATACTTGACTAAGAAATAAATATTGTTTCAAATAATTCAAGTTTAACTTCTAAACGTCTTAAGTCACACCAACAGCTTAGATCATATGGCTGCTCTACAAACATAATTGGAGGAAGACCCCGGTTGCCCCACCGAGTAGTAGAACCACTGAACTTCCGCAAGTCACACGTAAGAAATCGACACCATCACATGAAAGAAATCGACACCCTCACATGAAAGAAATCGACACCCTCACACGTAAGAAATCGACACCCTCACACGTAAGAAATCGATACCCTCACATGAAAGAAATCGACACCCTCACACGTAAGAAATCGACACCCTCACATGAAAGAAATCGACACCCTCACATGAAAGAAATCGACACCCTCACATGAAAGAAATCGCCACCCTTACACGTAAGAAATCGACACCCTCACATGAAAGAAATCGACACCCTCACATGAAAGAAATCGCCACCCTCACACGTAAGAAATCGACACCCTCACATGAAAGAAATCGACACCCTCACATGAAAGAAATCGACACCCTCACATGAAAGAAATCGACACCCTCACATGAAAGAAATCGACACCCTCACATGACAGAAATCAACACCCTCACATGAAAGAAATCGACACCATCAGTTGGATTCGAACCTACAGCGGAGATGGTTTTAAGTAATTTGAACGTAACAACATTAACCACTCGGCCACAGAGGTGACTATCAAAACAAATATAGCTAAGGCTTGTTTATGAACTACGAAACATTACCTCTTCTAGCGGTGAAGTTGGTTCCAATGCACCAGAAAGGACAAACTGGATTTCACATCTACCGTTCTGCAACTGTAGTTCAGTTTCCGGCGAACATGCGCCTGCTATGCAGCTATACTCGACATAAACCTGCAAAGTGTAAGTGTCTAATTTTAGTATATTACTAAAGCGCTGACTTATTAGAACGATTTACGGAGCTTTCGTCAACCTACGGTTTCGTCAAACTGGTGTTATGTACTACCTGGACTGGATGTTTCGGCAAGGTAGTGGTAATTGTCTGTGATTTCAAGACCTTGGTCACCTAATTTAAAGTCAAAGTTATTAAGGTTCCTTGCTCCAAAAACAATTACTTTTGTTTTATTAGGGTTTACTACTAATTTCCATTGGGCACAGTAATTATTAAAATGATTCAGGCAGTTTTGAAAGTCGACAGGGTTATTGGAAACAATGACGGTGTCGTCTGCGTAAAGCAGAAGTAGTAGTTTAAGCCAAGTTTCATCACTGAACGTGTCCTCAAGCTGTATGCCAACGGCACCGTTTGCTTCCAGGTGTGACTGTAGGTCGTTTAAATATAAAGAAAAGGCTTAAGTTTTCACCCTGTCGGACACCGATTTCTGAAGAAAAGAATGGCGATTGGTTACCATTATGGGTTACACATGATTTTATATTCTGATACATATTATATATAACCTGGAACAACTTACCATTGATAAAATTTTGCAAAAGCTTGTGCCATAAACGAAATGCCATATTTTATCAAAACATTGTGAAAAATCTATAAAGGAACAGAATAGCTTCTGTTTTCGTTTCTTAAGTATTTCAACAAGGGAGTGTAATGTAAAAATATGGAAACTATTGGAACAATATAAACTCTTGTTTGGTCCCAATTAAAGATAATATCATCAGGACTGCTAAGTACTTTTATTCTCTCAGGTACATGTGTACAACATGAGGGTATATAACAGAAACAAATATTTAGCCAGGTGGTGCTTCCGGGAATGACCTGAAATGAAAGCAGTTGTATAAACAATCATTTCATGCATAATAATGTATAGAAATATGCTGGGGGATTCTTCTTCATGTATCCAAATTTTACATACAAATACATTATTATTCACGACATAGTTCCACTATTACATCTAAATGATATAAAATGAAAGAAAAATATAATATTTAAAGATTGTGGGATATAATAATTAATATACTTATTCTCTGTCGGATTGTTTGTCATTTGGGGATGAAAGGTCAATCGAGTGTTATTGGCCTGGTGACGTGTAATGAATGAAAATAATTTTACTATCATACTGACTCACGTAGTAGACAAAATAATCCCATCGTGCGGACTAGTATTTATGAGTTGGGTAAATTGTTCTCGTAATGAGTCTAATATTTTTCCCACGGTCATAGAGTACGGGATAAAATGTATCTATAGTTTTGTGATTATAGCTTTTGTTGGATTTTCTTCCCGTTTGTGGAAAATAATGAGGTTTTGTATAATATTCGGCAAGAGTATATGTATCAGGCGTTTTTAAATATCATAATATGAATCTAATGATGAATTTCAGTTGAGTTAATTATACTTTCGTTATGGATTATCAATTTTTGCGAACCATAAAGTGGTAAGTATATGTAATGAGATTTGAATAATTAATGCAATACCTATCAAATATCGTAATATGTCCAACTTGCGAAGCTTTAAAGCAGCATTACATCGTAAAAAAGGATGTTTTGTGTAAAATATAAATACTAATGTGTGTGTGTTAACAAAAATCGAAATAGTCGCTCAGAAACGATAACATTCCAATAAATTTAAACCGTCGTATACGCGAATTTGTTTATCAACACACGAAATGTAAACACGCACAGCGCGCATGCGTGAAACAACAGAGGATGTAGAAAACAACGTATATATTTTGAACATGAAATACTATCTATCTTCCTCTAATGTCGAACCACTCGCAGGGATGTAGAAATGTCCCTAAAAGATTTAGCTAACAGAGGTATGAATCAACATATCAAGTAATTTAATTAAAAAAGACAACGTGGGACAAATGGGGACGATGCATTCCGAATGTAAACAAGTGCGGACGATGCGTTCCGGTTGTAAACAAGTGCGTGACCGATCGACTCGGAAAGTCTTACTTTCGGTTTCGAGTTTGTTTTATCGCAAAAAACACTGTTTACCAAATGAACATAAGAATACAAAGTATAATGTTAGAATGTGTAGCAGCATTGCTACCCATACGTAAAAATTGAATTTTTTAAAATATCTTTTATTTCATACGATGTAATGCTGCTTTAAAAAATTATTAACAAAATTTAGACATGATAATACGAGTAAATTTACTAAGATTTACCAGGGCAGTTTCAGATGATGTATTTAATATCTTGGAGAAACAATGTATGTTATCAGACAACACAAAGTCGTGCAGATAGGTATTCCGATCTTGTGTAAAGTAATCACATTTGAGCAGATAGTGTTGCTCAGAGCCAACTTCCCCGTTATTACATAACCTACAAATACTATCTAGGAAGGCTGTTCCTCCCCATCTGGATGTTTCCAGAGGGAGGCGATTGTTACAGGTACGATATCTGAAGAGTGTCAAATAGTCTTGTTTAGTGATAATGTTGAAATATTTTTCATATTCTAATGCCTGTTTAAAAGAATTATAAATGTTACCCTTGTTTGATAGTTGCATTTGGCTATGCCAATGCTGCTTATATTGGTCTATTAATATTTTCTGTATTTGCTTATGGGTACTTTTATTAATTAAGGTATTTTGGTTAAGCCAAAGATCAGGTCTACCTACAGAATTTAGGATTTCTTTTATTTTACTGATCCATCGGAAATTTGTATCAGGTTGATTAATCATGTACCTATATATCAATAATGACAACTTGTTTTCGTTTCCAAGTAATATCCTCGTCCAAAAAGATATCATTTTTGTATGTGCAATGATAGATATAGGGTATCTACCAAGTTCTCCAAATAACATATACCTAGGTGTACTTTTTCGGGCGTTGGTTATTCGCCTGAGAAATGAATTATGCACTTTTTCTTGTAAATCTAGATTTTCGTAGCCAAATACCTCTGATCCATATGTTAGTATGGGTACTACAGTGTGATCGAATAGTTTAATAATTAAATCTGGCGGTAAATCTGCATTATTAGACTTAGTAAAAAGTAAGTGCATTGCTTTATTTGCCTGTTGGGTAACATGTTTTCTAGCCTTCAAAAAAGATCCATTACTAGAGAGTGTAACACCAAGGTAGTGGTAATTGTCTGTGATTTCAAGACCTTGGTCACCTAATTTAAAGTCAAAGTTATTACGGTTCCTTGCTCCAAAAACAATTACTTTTGTTTTATTAGGGTTTACTACTAATTTCCATTGGGCACAGTAATTATTAAAATGATTCAGGCAGTTTTGAAAGTCGACAGGGTTATTGGAAACAATGACGGTGTCGTCTGCGTAAAGCAGAAGTAGTAGTTTAAGCCAAGTTTCATCACTGAACGTGTCCTCAAGCTGTATGCCAACGGCACCGTTTGCTTCCAGGTGTGACTGTAGGTCGTTTAAATATAAAGAAGAGGATCGGGCTTAAGTTTTCACCCTGCCGGACACCGATGTCTGAAGAAAAGAATGGCGATTGGTTACCATTATGGGTTACACATGATTTTATATTCTGATACATATTATATATAACCTGGAACAACTTACCATTGATAAAATTTTGCAAAAGCTTGTGCCATAAACCGAAACGCCATATTTTATCAAAACATTGTGAAAAATCTATAAAGGAATAGAATAGCTTCTGTTTTCGTTTCTTAAGTATTTCAACAAGGGAGTGTAATGTAAAAAGTTCCCTGACAACGGTGCTGATTCTGTCCACACACTCTGTATTAATTTTGTCAAATTCATCCGCAATATGGCACTTACACCGTCTCCGTGGCCCAGTGGTTAAGGCGTCCGTCTACGGAGCGGGAGGTCGAAGGATCGAATCTCGTCAGGGGTTCGTTCTGATATTGCCGGTTGGTGAGCCGCCAGCTAGTTAAATAATGGTTACCGATTGCCTACCAGCCTGGCGTCTGGCATACAAGCATAGGATTCGGGAAGTACTGATGTTCGTAAAAAGAGGTGTCTCATAAGTCAGAAATGCATGAATATGGAGTCAGAGGTCAAACATTAAGGTGGTTTAAGAGTTTTCTAGATAATAGACTCCAGTCAGTTGTCCTTAATGGTATTAGTTCAGAGGCCATTCCAGTGTCCTCTGGAGTCCCACAGGGATCCGTACTTGGACCCCTGCTTTTCCTAGCCTACATAAACGACCTCCCACAAAACATCAGTTCCAAAGTCCGTATCTTTGCAGATGATACTGCAGTCTATCTATCACTGACATCTGCAAATGAATCGGTCACACTCCAAAACGATCTTAAGAGATTAGAAGAGTGGGAGTTGGAGTGGGACATGTAATTTAACCCCTCCAAATGTCAAGTTATCCACGTCACCAGAAGGAAACATCCTATTCCCAGTAAATATAAACTCCATGGAGTCCTACTTGAGTCGGTCACCTCAGCCAAATACCTTGGCGTGGATATCTCAAATAACCTGTCGTGGGACACTCACATAAAAATGCTCAACAAAAAAAGCAAACCAAACATTAGGATTTCTACGTAGAAACCTCCAGGTCAAATCTGAACCCCTTAAGTCGATGGTTTACCAGACACTAGTGAGACCCCAGCTTGAATATGGTTCCGAGATCTGGTCGCCCCATACCCAAACATTGATATACCAAATTGAAGGTGTCCAGCGAAGAGCAGCCCGTTGGATAAAGGTTGACTTCTATCGTACCTCTAGTGTTACAGACATGCTACATTCCCTTAATCTACGCAGACTAGATCAACGGCGTAGGCCTATTGACAATAGGTTATCCCTTATGTATAACATTCATAATGATCTTGTTGCTATTCCCATTGAAAATTACCTAGTTCCCCTCTCCCGTCCTGCTCGCCATTGCCATTCCTTAAGCTATAGGTTAATTACAGCAACTACAGACTACTACAAGTTTTCCTTTTTTCCAAGAATAATCTACCTCCTGACAATGTCCATCTCCCTACCATAGAGCAATTCAATACGGCAGTTTGCCATATTGATCATGCCAGTCCCTAGTTGTTCTGCGCAGCTGCTTTTAAACTTTTACCACAACTTACTTTCATTACCTTCTTAAATTATACTTTTAACTACTCATACTTTTAACTTCTTTGCGGTTTTTGACGCGCAACATGTCTACGTCCCCGCGAGGTGTTTGACATTAGCGGAAGATAGATACACGTAGATAGAATGGCTGGCCCTTTAAATAGCGGTGACACTATAATAAACAAACACTTTACTTTTTACTTTTACACAGTGTGCGAATATTACGACATAAGCAGAAATCATACTAGCTCGAACATTTCGACCCGCGAAGTTATCCACGTATACAGTAATATATATATAGTAACCATGGAGGATTAGACCGTATATTCGGTATTCACATTTATTATCTTCGTCTACGCCATATTTGTCCTTTGAGTATCTAATGGCAGTCGTGATAGCGCAGTGGGAGCGCGTTCACTTCAGGTGCGAAAGGCCCGTGGTTCGAGCCCTGCTGGATCCGTTACGATTGTGCCCTTAGGCATCTAAATTGCACATTGTCGCTTCTCTCTCCCTCGTGGCGATGGATTCCATCAGGAATGAGGTCGCGAGAGTGATAAGAACTTGTTTCACAATCGAACTAAAATAAATGTGTATAAACTAATGACATACCAGTTACGCGTAAAGATGTCCGTTGCATACGTTAGGCATACCCAGAATGCGCCAGGAGAAACTATTTAAGGAAATTCTTCATCAAAATATTACAGGTTCGATCCCCCGTCTGACCCTAATAAAATTAGCAGTCTTTCAGATGGGACATTAAACCGATGTCTCGTGTCAGTGCTGTACACCATGCACGTAAAAGAACCAGAGGAAACTCTGGAATGGGTCTCTGTCTGTATCACTGTATCCTCCAAAAACCTAAAATTACTAATCTATTTAGGAGGCGTCGCTCATATGGGCAACCGGTAGCGACGATAAATAAACGTAAAACACACAGAGAAGGCCATCATACTAGCATGATCTCCTGCTCAACTGAGTTCACTCTCAAACAGAGTTATAACCTACGTTTCTGGTTCAAATCTCGAATGAGCTTAAGATTTGAGTTGAGTTTTGAGCTGAGACAATGCATCAGATTAGGCTCAACTAATATAGGTCTGATCATCCGACTTGCATTTGAAACTGTGCATGTGGTCATTCGTGTGGGGGGAAACCGAATTACCCAGAGAAAACCCACCTATCCGATCTGGATTTGGCGACAATCGTACCATCTCAGTTACTGCAAAATAGGCCCCACGAGTAGGTATGTTAGCACAGTATACAACGTATTATATATATATATCCTATGTCTTGTACCTCTATCCTAGGACATCCCATCTAGCATACAACTTATTATATATGTCTTGTACCTCTATCCTAGGACCTCCCATCTAGTATACAACTTATTATATATGCCTTGTACCTCTAACCCAGGACATACCATCTAGTATGCAACTTATTATATATGCCTTGTACCTGTATCCTAGGACATCCCATCTAGTATACAACTTATTATATATGTCTTATACCTCTATACTAGGACCTCCCATCTAGTACACAACTTATTATATATGTCTTGTACCTCTATCCTAGGACCTCCCATCTAGTATACAACTTATTATATATGTCTTGTACCTCTATCATAGGACCTCCCATCTAGTATACAACTTATTATATATGCCTTGTACCTCTATCCTAGGACCTCCCATCTAGTATACAACTTATTATATATGTCTTGTACCTCTATCATAGGACCTCCCATCTAGTATACAACTTATTATATATGTCTTGTACCTCTATCCTAGGACCTCCCATCTAGCATACAACTTATTATATATGCCTTGTACCTGTATCCTAGGACATCCCATCTAGTATACAACTTATTATATATGTCTTATACCTCTATACTAGGACATCCCATCTAGTATACAACTTATTATATATGCCTTGTACCTCTATCCTAGGACATCCCATCTAGCATACAACTTATTATATATGCCTTGTACCTCTATCCTAGGACACCCCATCTAACAGAATAAAAGATACATCTGTATTGCAAATTAGTACAAGTAGCGAAAAGGTACCTGTTCTTCTGCCTTTCGTGTCTTCTTCACACTTTCTGTCTTTTTCGTCAGTGCAACATCAAAGCTGAGTGCGTAACGACCTTGCTCAATATGTGTTTTTGACAGTAAGCAAACAAAGTTGACCATTACCGATGACGTCATACTGTAGAATCTGAATGATAGTTCGAGTTTAAAGTTCAATCATTAGTCTGAAGATTAAATGTCATACCTCAATTCAAACTATGGCTCTCACAGCAAATGCCATACGCAGACGCAAGCAGACCTACTCAGTATACACAGTTTGTTTGTTTTACGTTTATTTATCGTCGCTACCGGTTGCCCATAGTAATGTCATGTATATGGATATTATCAGGATTTATGTATGTTATACATATGACAGTAATGTTATTGTGATTTGTAAATTGTATTCATCATTATGGAAAAAGTTGTTGGGACACCGAGAAATAACTATGAATATGAATGCATGGACATGTAAAACGAAAGTAGACAAGGTCAAAATAGTGAATATTCTATGTTTTTGACAAACATGTTATCTTATATCAATTATTTTCTACGTAAATGGTTTTACTCACAATTTGTCTCACCACAACTTAATATCACACGATTTAACTATCATTAATATCCCTTCCGACTATATAAATATAACAATTAACAATATGCCACTTCACCAATTCGTAACCATATATAACTTCCGGGTACAATACACAGTAACAATTCAGGCGTTACTTATAAATATGTAAATTAAAATGTACATACTCCTCGGATAAACATACTGGCGGACAGGAGAAAAGAATTTTTACGTAGCTGAGTTTTGTGTTCTGCCATTTGTGTAGTATAAATATGCATTTGAATCCGTAATTCAGGCCCGTAGCCACACTGGGGCATACAACATTTCCAAAGCAAAACAAAAGAAAAATTAAATAAATAAAATGCAAAAATATCAATTTGCTGTATAAAATGTTGACTCCTAGAGAGCTGAAGGGTCAGTAAATAATTATACGTCTAAGCTCATTAAATCTGATATCGCTTCTATACCCCACACTTTTAAGGGAGAACATGCCACCGGATCCCCATATATTGCCTCGGTTGAAATTTGCCTTTGGCTACGGTACTGTCACATGTGAGGCTGTGACCCAATCCCTCCCCATCGGCAACATAATATGTCATATATTGGGGGCATATATTATTTTATATTAGTGTAGCAGCTCTTTTTATCTGAAGGGGTCACATCTAATATATAATAAAGTCCATGTGTGTGTTTTACGTTTATTTATCGTCGCTTCCGGTTGCCCATATGAGCGACGCCTCCTGAAGAGATTAGTCATTTTAGATTGTTGGAGGATAGTGCAATGATACAGACAGAGACCCTTTCCAACGTCTCATTTGGTTCTTTTAAGTGCACTGTGTAAAGCACCGACACGAGACCTTGGTTTAAGCTCCTATCTGAAAGACGGGGGATCGAACCTGAGATCCCTGGCTTACCAGTCCAACGTGTTAACAGACTGGACTACAGATCCGTCTGTATAAAGTCCATGTTGATAATTAATCTATTCATGAGGGTTCGATGGGTCAGTAGGGTATCCTGGGGCTTGTTACTAATTTGTCTCAAACACTCTCTCATACTATAGGTGGTTGCCAGGCAAATAGCAATACAACACTTGTGTCCATAATCCTCTTACATTGTATAATTGACAATACAATCATGTAGGTTGAACACAAATAAATTATTGATTGATACAGGTAGAACATCACTCATTTATTTAGTAAACTTTTACTCTAACGGTAGGCAGATATGGCACCATCATTACTTTCCAAAAGGCCCAAGTCCCAAAGGGCCTACTTTAAATAGACGGATCTGACGAAATTATGACTCATATTTTGGGAGATCGAACAAATAACCCGGACAATCTGGGGTCGCTCAGCCACAGTAATCAGTAGTACGTATGAGGGAGAGGGAGGGCGGCATCACCACTTGACATATAACATCTTTAATTACGAGAATTGAACCCGACTAAATGTTGGGACACCGAAATAACTATGAATATGAATGCATGGACATGTAAAACGAAAGTAGACAAGGTTAACTGTTAAAATAGTGAATATTCTATGTTTTTGACAAACATGTTATCTTATATCAATTATTTTCTACGTAAATGGGTTTACTCACAATTTGTCTCACCACAACTTAATATCACACGATTTAAATATCATTAATATCCCTTCCAACTATATAAATATAACAATTAGCAATATGTCACTTCTCCAAGTCTTCCGGGTACAGCATACGGTAACAATACAGGCGTTATTTATAAATACGTAAATTAAAATGTACATACCCCTCGGATAAACATACTGGCGGACCACAGGGATTCGGCACGTTTGGGGGTACTAGTATATATATATTTAAGTACAGGGATTATACTCCGTGGGATGTCAGATTTCGCATCGATCAGTAAAATGGCCCTATCTGAAACAATTTTCACTGTTAAAACTCTCCCGTCGAAGATTTGTTTGGTTGCTGACAGAACCCGTGTCCTAGTATGGAAATGTGACCTGCTATGGCCAATGTCTGTGGCAATTGTTTGCAACGTATACATGCACGCATCTTAAAGTTGTGTTTTATTTGAAGAACAATATAAAGACTCGGGATAGGCGTTATATTTGGACAGATGTGTACAAAATTGTTTCAGATAGGGCCATTTTACTGATCGATGCGAAATCTGACATCCCACAGAGTAGAATCCTTGTACTTAAATATATATACTAGTGCCCCCAAACGTGCCGAATCCCTGTGTGGCGGACAGGTGAAAAGAAATTGTACGTAGCTGAGTTTTGTGTTCTGCCATTTTTGTAGTATAAATATGAATTTGAATCCGTAAATGATATCAGACCTGTAGCCACACTGAGGAAGTTGTCTCGGTTAAAATTTACAAAGCAACCAACAAATAAATAGAAAAAAAATACAAACATATCCTTTTGCTGTAACATGATTCGCAAACGAGCTAAAATAAATTTGTATAAACTAAAGAAAACAGATTTACGAACAATGACGAACATTTTACGAACATTGACAAACATATGACGAACATTGACAAACAAACATTTGACGAACATTGACGACCATTTGACGAACATTGACACACATTTGACGAACATTGACGAACATTTGACGAACATTGACGAACATTTGACGAACATTGACGAACATTTGACGAACATTTGACGAACATTGACGAACATTTGACGAACATTTGACGAACATTGACGAACATTTGACGAACATTGACGAACATTTTACGAACATTTAGAGCAATGTATAATACTTAAATTAAGTGATACTGAATAATTCCCTTTGTCTTGTTGCCACCGTGTCCGATCCAAAGGTCCAGTTCCATGCCACAATCAACGATCGGTGGCTCTGTGATTCTTAATATATACTGAGTCAAAAAAGAAACGATACCTGGTGTTTATGTGTCTATAATTTCAACATTTATTAAGAAAATTCTTTGAAAATTCATAAGATGATAGTCCAACATGTTTGAAAGAGGAGCACATAAAGCATAATGAGCCTCCGAAACTGTCTGCTGCGTGATGACGTAATTCGTCGGACAGGGGTCTAATGGAGTTTTCACACAGACGTCAATACCGAGTATGGGCACCATTTGCGTCTCTCACTGCAATGCACCGCCGTCGCATCGAACGGAAGAGTGTCTGAATCTCTTGCTGGTCAATATTTGTCCACTCCTGACGCAAAACATCCCTCAGTTGGGTTAACGTTACCGGCTGACGTCGTCTGACGCGGCTGACGTCGTCTGACGCGGCGGTCTAACGTATCCCACAAATGTTCTATGGGTGACAAGTCTGGTGACAAAGCAGGCCACGGCAGGATTTCAATATTGTTCTGCTCCAATAATGTGGTGGAAATCCGAGCGGTATGACACCTGGCGTTGTCCTGTTGGAACAGTGTGACGTTTCTGTTGGCGTTAACGAACGGCACAACAACTGGCGCAAGGATCTCATCACAGTACCGCTGGGCGTTTAGGTTCCCGTCGGTTCGATGCTCGGTCGCTGCACGCGTATACTGTGGTGTCCGTGACATCTTTCACACATTGCTATATAGCTGAAGAAACAGGTGCCACGCAAATGGCATCCGTGGTCCAGTGGTAGAGCGTCGGATTTGGAATCGAACGGTCCCGGGTTCGATACTCGGTCAGGCCACGTATGTAGTGTCATTGAGCAAGGCACCTCACACACATTGCTTAGTACTGGTTAATCGCGTAGGTCGTCTAAGCCTGCCCAGGAAAACATGTCTAAGTCCCTGCGAGGGGTTTGACATTAAAGGAACATACACACATACATATAAATAATAATCTCGAACAAACACAGTTTGATAATTGGCTGTAGAAAACAAATACCGTAGTGGCCTTACCTTTGATTGGCATCATAGTGTCACCTCTGAAAGGACCAGCCATTACATCATTACCTCCCGAATCATATATTTTCATGCCGGAGTTAGGCTGTTTGGCGATCAGTAACCATTATTTTACTGGCAGGCGGCTCATCAACCGGCCATATCAGAATGAGCCCCTGACGATGTTCGAACTTTTGAATACAGACACCTTAACCACTAAAGCGAAGGAGACGATGATCGTAGGAGTGGACTAATATGCTGACGTGGTGGTAGTGCATAGGTAGCGCGTTCGCTTCACGTGCGAAAGGTCCGGTGTTCGAGCCCCGCTGGAGCCTTTATGGTTGTACGATTGTACCCTTAGGCAAGGCATTTAAATTCACATTGCCTCTTCTCTCTCCCCCGTGGTAATGGATTCCGTCCGGAATGAGGTATCGATAGTGGTTAATAGTTGTAGGAACTTGTTTCGCAATCGAGCTAACATAAATTTGTATAAACTAATATTGCTGAAACTCCGTGATTCCAACAAGTATAAACGTGTTGGTTCCATATCGCATACCGGTAGACTTAATTTTCAAAGTAATTGAGAAGTGAAACATCAATGTTCAGTCCTGGTTATTAGTCCTATAGATACTGACACCAAAAAGACACTGTGCACTTGCCTTAGAGGTAAAATTTATATCATTTTAGAGAAAAACAGTCAAATTTGGTATCAAAATGTTGCGAAATATTGGGTAAATTAGTGCGAAGTGTGAATGAATATTTTCTTCACTCATGATAGTAAAATCCATAATTCTAAAATTTGTAACGAAAAAGTAACTTAATATAAAAGTGCACAGTTTTTTCATAGTGCCAGTACAGCAGTACAGACGGATCTGTAGTCCAGTGGTTTACACGTTGGACTGGTAATCCAGGGGTTGCACGTTCGAACCCCGTATGACCCTAATCAAATTAACAGTCTGTCAGGTGCGACTTTAAACCGAGGTCTCGTTTCGGTGCTCTACACCGTGCACATAAGAAAACCAGAGTAGTCTCTAGAATGGGTCTATGTCTGTATCATTGCACTATCCTCCAAAAATCTAAACTGACTAATCTCTTCAGGAGGCGTCACTCATTTGGGCAACCGGTTGACAACATGGTGCCAATATATGATCAAGTTCAATGTATAGTTACTTTGTTTATGAACACAACGAAGTACTAACTTGTTATTGAGATCACCACTATGCGCAACCAGGAGCGCCCGTGTTCCGCGCTATGCGACAACGATTAGAAACAAGAGACCACCACTATGCGCAACCAGGAGCGCCCGTGTTCCGCGCTATGCGACAACGATTAGAGACCAGAGACCACCACTATGCGCAACCAGAAGCGCCCGTGTTCCGCGCTATGCGACAACGATCAGAGACCACCACTATGCGCAACCAGGAGCGCCCGTGTTCCGCGCTATGCGACAACGATTAGAGACCAGAGACCAACACTATGCGCAACCAGAAGCGCCCGTGTTCCGCGCTATGCGACGAACGATTAGAAACAAGAGACCACCACTATGCGCAACCAGGAGCGCCCGTGTTCCGCGCTATGCGACAACGATTGGGTTGGGGGGTGTTGGTTGGGTGGTTGGGGGGGTGTTGGTTGGGTCAGAGACCACCACCATGCGCGACAAGGAGCTACCATGTTCCGCGCTATGTTACAAAAATAACAACAATGGGACAAAGACATACAGCGAGTTGTCTCTAGTGTTGAGGGATACTGGTCGGGGAAATTATGAAGATATATCGATGAGCACATAGACGATTGTGTACAACATCACGAACTTCGCATTAGGACGAAGCGATCCTGTAGTGTAGTCCAGTCACGCAGGCTACATGCGTGTCGTCATGTAGTCATCATTGACTAATGTCTCTGCTCGTCGCTTGACGGCCTCGATCTGGCTGATGTTCCAGAGTCGTGTCCGAACCCTTGCTGTGCTGGCAGACTCAAGAATATGCCTGACATGGGTATGGTAACTCTGTTGCCTTGATGTCCTGCTTGCAGCTTGACAGGTTTCATCTGAGTCTAGGGAGGTGTTGGCCTTCTTGGCAGTGGCGACTACCTGTGCATTACGATGTTCACTTCCAAGTAGGCCTACTATGGCGACGGTCTTGGCCAAGATGGGGTTTAAAGTTTAAGCTTTATTTATTATACAACGATTGCGAAGCAAGTTTTAACAACTTATATTAATCGCTCTCGTTGGCGCGGATGAAAGCATAAATGTGGTAATTCGAGTGGCAGGAAACCGCAGTACACGGAGAAAACCCACCTGTCCGATCTGGCGACAACCGTACCATCTCACATACTTCCCAGTCCAAGGATTGAACCCGGGTTACATTGGTGCGAAGCGAGTGTGCTAACCACAGAACTAATCGGATATATATCAATATACATACCGGTAGCGACGATAAATAAACGTAAAACACACACATCACAGTGCCATTATTAGTCAATATTCGGGAAATCTACGTCGACCTCGAGGCTAGAATACCTGTTGTAATGTATATAGTAGTCACTATATAGACCAAGATCACGGAATATGTTGTACTGTCTATCACTGTATGGTGTGTGTGTGTTTTACTTTAATTTATCGTCACAACCGGTTGTCCATATGAGCGACGCCTCCTAGCTGGAGTGATTAGTCATTTTAGATTGTTGGAGGATAATGTAATGTTACAGACAGAGACCCATTCCAGAGTCTCCTCTGTTCTTTTACGTTTTACACGAGACCTAGGTTTAATGTCCCAACTGAAAGACGGTTAATTTTATTAGGGTCAGACTGGAGACCGAACATGTGATCCCTGGATTACCAGTCAAGCGTGTTACCACTGGATAACAGATCCGTCTGTGCCGTCTGAGGTCTTTGTTGATAATGCGCATTCAATTTATGTTGACGAGGACCCTTATTGCGCATACGTCTACAGACGCTTACCATGTGTGATCCGTGGCTACAGTAAACCTCTGGGGGGCCAGAACCCATTGGTCTCCACAAGGGATGAATTGTCATCAGCCTCCACGTTTAAATGGATGATATAATTTGGATTTCGTCGGCATGGAAACATTCGGACCATTATCACATTTTAGTACGTCTAGTGACATATTTCACAATGTTCGCCTCTGATACGCCCATTTCGTACCCTCCAACAAAATAGTGTTGTGTCCGCTTGTTCTGGAATTCAGTGAACCCCTCATCACCACGTCCTCGTTGTGTTACCCTAGACGGAATACCGTTACAACAGGGCTTGGACGGCGTTTCAATAGTTTTAATTTTGTCAGCAAAAGTCACTAATCTTTTCACAGTCATTGGCAGGGCGGGGTTCGACATAAAAGGAAGATAGATAGAGAACACTGCACGAAGGAGCCAAATGTTACAATATAATCTGTCTGAGTAGCAACATTGCACACCAAGGGAACGAACTCTGAAATGTCAGTGTCGTTACACCAATTGACATGTTTATGTGGGATAAAGCAGTTTCCGTACATATCATGATTTCCACTTATTTGACGGCGCATATTGGAAAACTACTTCATCGGAGTGAATGATGTAGCATTGTAGTGTACGAATACCTTACATAAACAATGAATATCGTCACTGTACTCCCGGTCCAAGTTAAATGCGCGAGACGAAAAGTATCGAAGACATGTAGACTACGTATCAAAAACTGACGATAATAGAATTGATATAGAGTTTAAATAGTGGATAGCAAGAGTTGCTGCCCTTAGTAGAATATTAGACATTTGCTGACAAACGTGTACTTATTGGAACAGGAAGAAATAAATCATCGACAGATGCAAAAATGAGCCATTTATTTTTCCCTAGTACAGTTTTCACAACACAAGTCTTGTTTGTGACTAGGTAAAATGTTATTTGTAGGAGAATTTATATAGAATCGACCAGAGGCGAACGGGAAACTAGGGCGAAACGACTCGTAGTGCGAACGTGTATTTAATGAAAAATAATAGTGCATTTTAGATGTTCAAATGGCCAATATAGGCATTTAAATTTGGAATGACTGGACATTCCCTTTTTAAAATGGACAGAGGTATATGATCCAAAGCTCACATACTGCCCGAGCAAGTGCAGTATTAAGGGAGATGGCAAGGGAGAGAGTTGAGAGGAAGGGGAGAGAGAGGGGGATGAGAGAGGAGAGAGGGAGGGGGAGACAGATGGCAAGGGAGAGATTTGAGAGGAAGGGGAGAGAGCGAGGAAAGAGAGAGAGAGAGGGAGGAGAGAGGAGAGAGGGAGACAGATGGCAAGGGAGAGATTTGAGAGGAAAGGGAGAGAGCGAGGAAAGAGGGGGATGAGAGAGGAGAGAGGGAGGGGGAGACATATGACAAGGAGAGATTTGAGAGGAAGGGGATATAGCGAGGAGAGAGGGGGGGAGGATGGCAAGGGAGAGATTTGAGAGGAAGGGGAGAGAGCGAGGAAAGAGAGAGAGAGAGGGATGAGAGAGGATAGAGGGAGGGGGAGAAGAGCAAGGGAGAGAGTTGAGAGGAAGGGGGATAGCGAGGAGAGAGAGGGAGAGACAGATGACGAGGGAGAGAGTTGAGAGGGGAGGTAGCGAGGAGAGGGGGGATGAGAGAGGAGGGGGAGACAGATGGCAAGGGAGAGATTTGAGAGGGGAGGAAAGAGGGAGGGATAGACAGATGACAAGGGAGAGAGTTGAGAGAGGAAGGGGATATAGCGAGGAGAGGGGGAATGAGAGAGGAGAGGGGGAGACAGATGGCAAGGGAGAGATTTGAGAGGGGGAAAGAGGGAGGGGGAGACAGAATGGCAAGGGAGAGAGTTGAGAGAGGAAGGGGAGATAGCGAGGAGAGAGAGGGGGAGAATGGAGAGACATATGCCGAGGGAGAGAGTTGAGAGGAAGGGGAGATAGCGAGGAGAGGGAGGGGATGAGAGAGGAGGGAGAGACAGATGACAAGGGAGAGAGTTGAGAGAGGAAGGGAAATAGCGAGGAGAGTGGGGGAGAGAGAGGAGGGAGAGAAAGATAATATACAATGATTTTCAAATTCAATTATTTAAATATGCTTCTTACATTTTTGAAGAAATACAAGGTTAGGATATAGAGTTATCATGTATAAATATGACTTAAGGTATATTATGATTCTCTCTCTATCAGGCGCGTAGCTGCCTATATGCCTTGTAGGCCCGGGCCTACACATAGCTCCTAAAACCCAGACGAAATAAAGGGTAGTGGGTTGAGGCAATATGGGTGCAATTAAAATGAGCAATCTCTATAATATTATTTCTTTCTACGAAAATGCATGCCCCCAGCTGTGCTCACATGTTGTTTCCTACATATATTAAATGGTCCAGCTACGCGCCTGTATATATACTACATATATAGTATAGCTCTAAACTTGGAACAATAATAATGCATATAATAATGACAAAAAAGTATTTCCGTTGTCAAGTGGTTACGGTTATATAGTATACATGTATATACAAGCTCTAAAATAGTCTCGGAACAATAATAATGCATATAATAATGACAAAAAGCACCTCCGTTGTCGAGCGGTTAATATCACTGACTTGTACGTGTATACCACTGTAACCTATCATCACTGATGGTCACTGGTTCGAGTCCCGCTCAGGCTGTGTCTGTTTATATGAAACCGTTGACAGCTTCTTACCGAGGTTATGCTCCAACCGCTGGAGCCTGCCCAGGAAAATGTTAAGCTGCCCGTCGCTCATATGGGTGACCGGTAGCGACGATAAATAAACAAACGTATTATTGTTTTTATCAGGATTAGCCGTTTTTATGTGTCTTTTGGCCAATTGAAACCTGTTATCAATCAATTGATGTAAAAACCCATTGTTTAACCATATTTTATTGCAAATCTATAGTAAATATGTCATACACATAAAGGTACAATATACAGCATGAAAATACAAATGGTTTGGGCCACACGTTTTACCAACATTAGACAACGGCCCGCATCAGAAAATTGGTTGCTATATTTGTATTTATATAATAACTACGTACATATTTTACATGATTTAGTATTGTTTCGGAACATGTGATGTATGGACGAGAAATTTTATAAATAAATATTATATCTTGGAATGAACAAACTCCAAAAAAAATCAATAAATTTAACTAAATGTTTCATGGATTTCATGACGACTCGTATGGAAATAAATATTAAAATACGATATCACTGTGTGTTAAAAGTAGTTTGTGGTTTCTTTGTTTAGCTCTGGTTGTCCCTACCGAAGACAACACTCAATCGCTGCAACCAACTGTTGGTTCTCCGCTGCCGCCATCTGTTGGTTCCTCGCTTCCACAAATTGTAGAGGCTATTACAGAAAACGAATTGTCGGGAAAAACAAGCTTCTCGCGAGAAAATCTACGGATACAGACAGTGGCTCGTCACGGACTTCCGGTGTGCTGTGTATTACCACATTGCTCACACTTGTAGCTACCCTTACATTGGCAATAGTGTGACCGATGTGGTGTGTTTTACTGGTTCAAAAATAAAATAATATAAACAAAGAGATGCCGAAGATAAAATACAATGTACATTTAATCGTTTCATGTGAATTGTTTTCTTTGTTTGAAACATAACACATTGTACGGCGTCAACATGTCGCTTCGTATAATGCACAACAAGCATATCGTTTCTCTCAGCGATGTTATCAACTTAAAATTAGTTAAAAGACGTCCAAAACTGGAGAATAGCACTCGGAGATACCCGCAATGGTATTTGGCACAAGATCAAATGCTTAATTTCCCAGTAGTATATAGTCCGTGGTAGTGGACAGATCGCCTAACTCCCTGACTTCCAGCCTTGATATGTTTATCCCAAAATAGAATCACTTCCACGTCTACTCCCTGACTTCCACGTCTACTCCCTGACTTCCACGTCTACTCCCTGCACTTCCACGTCTACTCCCTGACTTCCACATCTACTCCCTGCACTTCCACGTCTACTCCCTGCACTTCCACGTCTACTCCCTGCACCTCCACGTCTACTCCCTGCACTTCCACGTCTACTCCCTGCACTTCCACATCTACTCCCTGACTTTCAGCCTTGATATGTTTATCCCAAAATAGAATCACTTCCACATCTACTCACTGACTTCCAGCCATGACATATTTATCCCAAAATAGAATCACGTCCACGTCTACTCCCTGACTTCCAGCCGTGACATATTTATCCCAAAATAGAATCACTTCCACACCTACTCCCTGACTTTCAGCCTTGACATATTTATCCCAAAATAGAATCACTTCCACATTGACCAATCGTCTACCGTGATTCAACACACTTTCTAATCGATCACCTGGTGTTTTGTGATATTTGGAGCCAACTCAACTCAAGTCAAGTAATACTAAACTTAATAACTATGCAATGTAGGCATACACTATAATAATATGCATTATATTGCAGATGATTATACAGCAATTCATTGCATTCATCTGTAATAAAATGCATCAAATAAGACTATACGAATATTGATAGTATATGGTTGCTAGTTTGCTCGATATCCTGTAAAACACCAGGTGACCGATTTAGAAAATTTTGTTGAGTGTACATATCGACAAGTTATGGGTTATCATATCCACGCACGCACGCAGCACTCACACAGAGGTAGCCAAAAACAAAACCCCCGTTCCAAACATGGGCGTTAATGATTGGAATGGGGTTTAATAAATGTTGAACTTACATCAAGCCGAGTACTACTTCACTCTGGGGTATACATTTCAATATATTACATTATTACGCGACATACTATATAAATGTTAATTCGTAATTTTGAATTTATCATTCCTGAACCAGGTGGGCAACATTATCGTGGAGAGGAGGGCAACAGTGTTGACTGTTGCCCTCCTGTACCCGAGATTCCGAATAATAGCGTATAGCTACATCTGATCAGGATCTCTACTGTTTCCTACATTGCCCAGTTTTTTGGCAAAGCTACTTGAGTAGCAAACAGCATAGACCCTGATCAGACGGTAAGTTCTGTGCACGCTGATTGGGCTCTATCCTGTTTGCAAAAACGATTATACTTGGTTCCAGTACTAGAAGGGGTTTAAAGCAAGTTTATGTTGTATTTGTTTTGTTGTAAACAGTCAGCTATACGTAACCAGTCACTAATAAATTTGCTACAAAGTAAATATACAATTTCAGGCATTACTATGTTGTTTAATTGAATGTGCTATCCAAAATAAATTACATATTACTGTCCAATACTATTTTAATTGCTACACAAACTAGCCGAAAACAGAAAAAAAACAAATTGCGATATATAGTATTTATATAGTATATCAGGTAATAAACAATTATTTCATAGATGTTTGCATCGAGAGCGGCATCGGGCAACAGTGCCAATGTCATCCCCAATACATCGGGGCAATAGTTTGGACAGTTTCCCAAACACCTATGAAATAATTGTATACTATTGTACGCATTGAATATTCGTGATTACTACTTCCCTTTTATTCACATCACCATTTGCAAATAATAGCAATAATAGTTATATGTTATATTTCGGTTTTTACGCCTGCATCATCACCATTTCGGGCTATATCGCCGGCGGGCAGTTTACTTAACAACACCTTTCCTGGGCTGGAGCCTCTTGGAGGCTGGTTAACCAGTACTTGGGTGCACCAACCTCCGTAGTTCATAAGAAACTGCCAACTTTTTCATAGAAATGAGACACGGTCTGAGCGGGGCTCGAACCCGTGACCATCAGTGATGATATGTTACAGTGGTATACAAGTCAGCGACCGTAACCACTCGACCACGGAGGCGGACTAGCAATAATAGACAACACATTCCATTAACTAGTGTAGGTTAGTAACTGTATTCAGTTTGGTTGCAATCATTGATAAATATCGAATATATATGTATTTGTAATTTCAAAGTAATCAAATGTTGGTTGCCTGTAACGGGTTCAGCGTATACACATTCAAACCTGTCTTAAGCAGCCAGCTAAGGGAGTCACAGAAAGCCCAGATGGCTGCTTAATAGAGGTCAAATGCATAATAAAGCAACATAAAGTCTACATCCGTTATGTCGAATTCCGTCGGACCGAACAAAATACTTCGACATAACCGAAGTTTGACTAAACGAAATTCGATATAAATAGAGCCAGTTATATGTAAAATATAGGGTTATGAATAATAAGGTTAGCATCATCATTAAAAGATTCAACTTCATCTATAAGTGTAGTCCTGATAGTATTGACGGCATCTGAAAAATAATTTTGAAACTCATTTATTGGTATATCAGCACCAGATAATGATCTTTTCTTTTTAAAGTATTTAAAATTATTTATCGTTCCGTTGACCCGTAAACAATGGTGGCCAAGTATAAAGTTTTATCAACATTGCAGTGGCTCACTTTCCATTCAAGTACGTCATTAATTGAGTCACGTGCTAATATGCCTATTAATAGGATTAATGATAATCAATACTTACACGGAATACCCCCCAAGTTTCCCCAGGCGTTGATATTATCAGAAACTTAATACGGCACAATTAATGATGATTGATTATGATAAGTACCTAAAAGTGTTTAAAATCCTTCTTTTCAAGTTTCTTGTTTTCTCCAAGAGTTTTCTTTATTGTTGCCTTAATATCATTCCTTCCGATGTCGCCCAGTTCTCGGAGTAGATCCTCATACAAATGTTGATTGCTTGCTTCAGGCATTTGTCTCCGGGATGACCTCTCATTCCTCCAATGCAGGAAGCAATTATAATTACCGGATACAACGCTGCGCTTGTCGTTTTCCAAGTTTTGTTCGCGTACTTGGTTAGGCACTCCGAGTCCAACCAGTAACTTGGTGGCATCAGAAGGGGACATGGAACACGCCAGAGTCATTAATGACTCGTTAGACAACAATAAGTCATAGGCTGAAAATTAATGAAGCAATATCTAATTTACATTAACATGTGCCAGAACTTGCGATAATTTGTCATCGTTTCCGGTTGCGCACCCGTATCAAGTCCCATAAAGAGTACATAGTTAGTACAGTCAATCCTGTCTTAAGCAGCCAGTCAAGGGAGTCAGAGAAAGTGGCTGCTTAACACAGGTGGCTGCTTAATAGAGGTCAAATGAATAATAAAACAACGGATTGGGAATATGGAAACTGGCTGCTTAATACAGGTTGGCTGCTTAATGGAGGTGACCACTAACACAGGTTTGACTGTATATTGATTTTGCTGGAAAGTGTTGTTTCTTTCTTTGTATTTGGATTGAAAATCGCACCAATAGCTTACGTCATACGGCAACTCTCCAGCTTTTATTTCAGGCACGGGGTAGAACCACCAATCTTCCACCAGTAGTTTACAGATAGTAAAGAATTCGACACCAACAGTTGGATTTCAGAAGTCTGACATTTCCTTCTTTTGTTCTAAATCTATATTTTTAAATGTCTGTTTTGGAATGACGGGTGTCTCTATTTACCTATAGACATGATTTACAGGCTGAATACTGTGTTTCTAGGCATTATGAAGTTGCATTATTCTGAAACAAGAATTAATACATACCTGTTCTATTTTGGTCACTTTGTGAAGAATCAACATTCCCAATGGCCATACCACCTAAATTGAGAATTAAAAACCACATGAGCATTGCGGTGGCGGTTATCTGTGTTAATATTATATTAAGCTGCATATATACTGACACCATTTGTGTGTTTTACGTTTATTTATCATCGCTACTGGTTGCGCAGTTGAGCGTCGCATCCTGGAGAGATTAGTCATTTTAGATTTTTGGAGGATAGTGCAATGATAGACTAGAGACCTATTCCAGTGTCTCCTCTGGTTCTTTTACGTGCACGGTGTAAGGCACGGACACGAGACCTCGGTTTAACGTCTCATCTGAAAGACGGTTAATTTTATTAGGGTCGGATGGGGGATCGAACCTGCTATCCCTGGAATACCGTGTTACCACAGGACTACTGATCCGTCTGTAATACTGCACTTTTATATTGCGCGTTACTTTTTCGTTACAAACTTTAGAATTATGGCTCTTACTATCTTGCACTCATTTATTCATGTGCTCATCCTCTGCTATTGATGATTTTGCAAACAGTGTTGTACCAATTCACGTCTAGTAGTAGTAGTATTATGTATGTATATTTGACGATGTACAATACATTTTCTGTTCTGTTCTGTTCATATTACAGGAGGGTATAATCTGTTTTGTGCATTTGTTACGGTTCGCAGAGTCGCATTCCATTAAATGGTTAGGTAATTAAAAAATACACATTCCTTTTATTTTCGAATAAATAAACCCACAGTATATGCCTGCATTTTGAGGGATTAAATATAGGATCTTTAAGTAAATAATTTATGATCGGGAATTTCAAGGGGGTGTGGCGTTAGCCGGTGCACCCCTCACCCCCTTGCAGGCAAGAGTACACCGCACATGGGCGTATGAACATGTATCATGTCTGTAACTGGATACGCCCCTGAGGTACACATGTATCATACCTGTAACTGGAAACGCCCCTGACGCACACATGTATCATACCTGCATCTGTATATGCCCCTAACATACATCTGTATCATACCTGCATCTGTATACGCCCCTGACGTACACATGTATCATACATGCAACTGGTTACGCCCCTGACGTACACATGTATCATACATGCAACTGGATACACCCCTGACGTACACATGTATCATACCTGCAACTGTATACGCCCCTGAGGTACACATGTATCATGTCTGTAACTGGATACGCCCCTGACGTACACATGTATCATGTCTGTAACTGGATACGCCCCTGACGTACACATGTATCATACATGCAACAACTGCATACACCCCTGACGTACACATGTATCATACATGCAACTGTATACGCCCCTGACGTACACATGTATCTTACCTGCAACTGTATACGCCCCTGACGTACATATGTATCATACCTGCAACTGTATACGCCCCTGATATACACATGTATCATACATGCAACTATATACGCCACTGACATACACATGTATCATACATGCAACTGTATACGCCCCTGACGTACACATGTATCATACCTGCATTTTTATACACCCCTGACGTACACATGTATCCTACCTGCAACTGTATACACCCCTGACATACACATGTATCATACATGCAACTGTATACACCCCTGACGTACACATGTATCATACCTGCAACTGTATACACCCCTGACATACACATGTATCATACATGCAACTGTATACACCCCTGACATACACATGTATCATACATGCAACTGTATACACCCCTGACATACACATGTATCCAACCTGCAACTGTATACACCCCTGACGTACACATGTATCCTACCTGCAACTGTATACAACCCTGACATACACATGTATCCTACCGGCAACTGTATACACCCCTGATATACACATGTATCATACATGCAATTGTATACACCCCTGACGTACACATGTATCATACCTGCATCTATATACACCCCTGACGTACACATGTATCCAACCTGCAACTGTATACACCCCTGACGTACACATGTATCCTACCTGCAACTGTATACACCCCTGACATACACATGTATCCTACCTGCAACTGTATGCACCCCTGACATACACATGTATCCTACCTGCAACTGTATGCGCCCCTGACATACACATGTATCATACATGCAACTGTATACGCCGCTGACATACACATGTATCATACCTGCAACTGTATACACCCCTGACATACACATGTATCATACCTGCAACTGTATACACCCCTGACATACACATGTATCATACATGCAACTGTATACACCCCTGACGTACACATGTATCATACTTGCAACTGTATACACCCCTGACATACACATGTATCATACATGCAACTGTATACACCCCTGACATACACATGTATCATACCTGCAACTGTATACACCCCTGACATACACATGTATCATACATGCAACTGTATACACCCCTGACATACACATGTATCCTACCTGCAACTGTATACACCCCTGACATACACATGTATCATACATGCAACTGTATACACCCCTGACATACACATGTATCATACATGCAACTGTATACACCCCTGACGTACACATGTATCCTACCTGCAACTGTATTCACCCCTGACGTACACATGTATCATACATGCAACTGTATACACCCCTGACGTACACATGTATCATACATGCAACTGTATACACCCCTGACGTACACATGTATCATACCTGCAACTGTATTCACCCCTGACGTACACATGTATCATACATGCAACTGTATACACCCCTGACGTACACATGTATCATACATGCAACTGTATACACCCCTGACGTACACATGTATCATACCTGCAACTGTATACACCCCTGACATACACATGTATCATACATGCAACTGTATACACCCCTGACGTACACATGTATCATACCTGCAACTGTATACACCCCTGATGTACACATGCATCATACCTGCAACTGTATACGCCCCTGACATACACATGTATCTTACCAACAACTGTATACGCCCCTGACGTACACATGTATCATACCTGCAACTGTATACGCCCCTGACATACACATGTATCATACATGCAACTGTATACGCCCCTGACGTACACATGTATCATACATGCAACTGTATACACCCCTGACGTACACATGTATCATACATGCAACTGTATACACCCCTGACATACACATGTATCATACATGCAACTGTATACACCCCTGACATACACATGTATCATACATGCAACTGTATACGCCCCTGACGTACACATGTATCATACATGCAACTGTATACACCCCTGACATACACATGTATCATACATGCAACTGTATACGCCCCTGACATACACATGTATCATACATGCAACTGTATACGCCCCTGACGTACACATGTATCATACCTGCAACTGTATACACCCCTGACGTACACATGTATCATACATGCAACTGTATACACCCCTGACATACACATGTATCATACATGCAACTGTATACACCCCTGACGTACACATGTATCATACATGCAACTGTATACACCCCTGACGTACACATGTATCATACCTGCAACTGTATACACCCCTGACGTACACATGTATCATACATGCAACTGTATACGCCCCTGACATACACATGTATCATACCTGCAACTGTATACACCCCTGACGTACACATGTATCATACCTGCAACTGTATACGCCCCTGACGTACACATGTATCATACCTGCAACTGTATACGCCCCTGACATACACATGTATCATACATGCAACTGTATACACCCCTGACGTACACATGTATCATACCTGCAACTGTATACACCCCTGATGTACACATGTATCATACCTGCAACTGTATACACCCCTGACATACACATGTATCATACATGCAACTGTATGCACCCCTGACATACACATGTATCATACATGCAACTGTATACACCCCTGACGTACACATGTATCATACATGCAACTGTATACGCCCTGACGTACACATGCAACTGTATACAACCCTGACGTACACATGTATCATACCTGCAACTGTATACACCCCTGACATACACATGTATCATACATGCAACTGTATACACCCCTGACATACACATGTATCATACATGCAACTGTATACACCCCTGACATACACATGTATCATACATGCAACTGTATACACCCCTGACGTACACATGCAACTGTATACAACCCTGACGTACACATGTATCATACCTGCAACTGTATACGCCCCTGACATACACATGTATCATACCTGCAACTGTATACACCCCTGACATACACATGTATCATACATGCAACTGTATACACCCCTGACGTACACATGCAACTGTATACAACCCTGACGTACACATGTATCATACCTGCAACTGTATACGCCCCTGACATACACATGTATCATACCTGCAACTGTATACACCCCTGACATACACATGTATCATACATGCAACTGTATACACCCCTGACGTACACATGCAACTGTATACCCCTGACTACACATGTATCATACATGCAACTGTATACGCCCCTGACATACACATGTATCATACATGCAACTGTATACACCCCTGACATACACATGTATCATACATGCAACTGTATACACCCCTGACGTACACATGCAACTGTATACACCCCTGACATACACATGTATCATACCTGCAACTGTATACACCCCTGACATACACATGTATCATACATGCAACTGTATACACCCCTGACATACACATGTATCATACATGCAACTGTATACACCCCTGACATACACATGTATCATACATGCAACTGTATACGCCCCTGACATACACATGTATCATACATGCAACTGTATACACCCCTGACATACACATGTATCATACATGCAACTGTATACACCCCTGACATACACATGTATCATACCTGCAACTGTATACACCCCTGACATACACATGTATCATACATGCAACTGTATACACCCCTGACATACACATGTATCATACATGCAACTGTATACACCCCTGACATACACATGTATCATACATGCAACTGTATACACCCCTGACGTACACATGTATCATACATGCAACTGTATACGCCCCTGACATACACATGTATCATACATACAACTGTATACACCCCTGACATACACATGTATCATACATGCATCTGTATACACCCCTGACGTACACATGTATAGTACCTGCAACTGTATACACCCCTGACATACACATGTATCATACATGCAACTGTATACGCCCCTGACATACACATGTATCATACATGCAACTGTATACACCCCTGACATACACATTTATCATACCTGCAACTGTATACACCCCTGACGTACACATGTATCATACATGCAACTGTATAAGCCCCTGACGTACACATGTATCATACATGCAACTGTATACGCCCCTGGTGTACACATGTATCATACATGCAACTGTATACACCCCTGACGTACACATGTATAGTACCTGCAACTGTATACACCCCTGACATACACATGTATCATACATGCAACTGTATACGCCCCTGACATACACATGTATCATACATGCAACTGTATACGCCCCTGACGTACACATGTATAGTACCTGCAACTGTATACACCCCTGACGTACACATGTATCATACATGCAACTGTATACACCCCTGACATACACATGTATCATACATGCAACTGTATACACCCCTGACGTACACATGTATTATACATGCAACTGTATACACCCCTGACGTACACATGTATCATACCTGCAACTGTATACACCCCTGACGTACACATGTATCATACATGCAACTGTATACGCCCCTGACATACACATGTATAGTACCTGCAACTGTATACACCCCTGACGTACACATGTATCATACCTGCAACTGTATACGCCCCTGACGTACACATGTATCATACCTGCAACTGTATACGCCCCTGACATACACATGTATCATACATGCAACTGTATGCACCCCTGACGTACACATGTATCATACCTACAACTGTATACACCCCTGATGTACACATGTATCATACCTGCAACTGCATACACCCCTGACATACACATGTATCATACATGCAACTGTATGCACCCCTGACATACACATGTATCATACATGCAACTGTATACACCCCTGACGTACACATGTATCGTACATGCAACTGTATACGCGCCTGACGTACACATGCAACTGTATACAACCCTGACGTACACATGTATCATACCTGCAACTGTATACACCCCTGACATACACATGTATCATACATGCAACTGTATACACCCCTGACATACACATGTATCATACATGCAACTGTATACACCCCTGACATACACATGTATCATACATGCAACTGTATACACCCCTGACATACACATGTATCATACATGCAACTGTATACACCCCTGACATACACATGTATCATACTGCAACTGTATCATGCAACTGTATACAACCCTGACATACACATGTATCATACCTGCAACTGTATACGCCCCTGACATACACATGTATAGTACCTGCAACTGTATACGCCCCTGACATACACATGTATAGTACCTGCAACTGTATATGCCCCTGACATACACATGTATCATACATGCAACTGTATACGCCCCTGACATACACATGTATCATACATGCAACTGTATACACCCCTGACGTACTCATGCAACTGTATACACCCCTGACGTACACATGCAACTGTATACACACCTGACATACACATGTATCATACCTGCAACTGTATACACCCCTGACGTACACATGTATCATACATGCAACTGTATACACCCCTGACATACACATGTATCATACATGCAACTGTATACACCCCTGATGTACACATGTATCATACATGCAACTGTATACGCCCCTGACATACACATGTATCATACATACAACTGTATACACCCCTGACATACACATGTATCATACATGCATCTGTATACACCCCTGACGTACACATGTATAGTACCTGCAACTGTATACACCCCTGACATACACATGTATCATACATGCAACTGTATACACCCCTGACGTACACATGTATCATACATGCAACTGTATACACCCCTGACATACACATGTATCATACATGCAACTGTATACACCCCTGACGTACACATGTATCATACATGCAACTGTATACGCCCCTGACATACACATGTATCATACATGCAACTGTATACACCCCTGACATACACATGTATCATACATGCAACTGTATACACCCCTGACGTACACATGTATAGTACCTGCAACTGTATACACCCCTGACATACACATGTATCATACATGCAACTGTATACGCCCCTGACATACACATGTATCATACATGCAACTGTATACACCCCTGACATACACATGTATCATACCTGCAACTGTATACACCCCTGACGTACACATGTATCATACATGCAACTGTATACGCCCCTGACGTACACATGTATCATACATGCAACTGTATACGCCCCTGGTGTACACATGTATCATACATGCAACTGTATACACCCCTGACGTACACATGTATATACCTGCAACTGTATACACCCCTGACATACACATGTATCATACATGCAACTGTATACGCCCCTGACATACACATGTATCATACATGCAACTGTATACGCCCCTGACGTACACATGTATCATACCTGCAACTGTATACACCCCTGACGTACACATGTATCATACATGCAACTGTATACACCCCTGACATACACATGTATCATACATGCAACTGTATACACCCCTGACGTACTCATGCAACTGTATACACCCCTGACGTACACATGTATCATACCTGCAACTGTATACACCCCTGACGTACACATGTATCATACATGCAACTGTATACGCCCCTGACATACACATGTATAGTACCTGCAACTGTATACACCCCTGACGTACACATGTATCATACCTGCAACTGTATACGCCCCTGACGTACACATGTATCATACCTGCAACTGTATACGCCCCTGACATACACATGTATCATACATGCAACTGTATGCACCCCTGACGTACACATGTATCATACCTACAACTGTATACACCCCTGATGTACACATGTATCATACCTGCAACTGCATACACCCCTGACATACACATGTATCATACATGCAACTGTATGCACCCCTGACATACACATGTATCATACATGCAACTGTATACACCCCTGACGTACACATGTATCGTACATGCAACTGTATACGCGCTTGACGTACACATGCAACTGTATACAACCCTGACGTACACATGTATCATACCTGCAACTGTATACACCCCTGACATACACATGTATCATACATGCAACTGTATACACCCCTGACATACACATGTATCATACCTGCAACTGTATACACCCCTGACATACACATGTATCATACATGCAACTGTATACACCCCTGACGTACACATGCAACTGTATACAACCCTGACATACACATGTATCATACCTGCAACTGTATACGCCCCTGACATACACATGTATAGTACCTGCAACTGTATACGCCCCTGACATACACATGTATAGTACCTGCAACTGTATATGCCCCTGACATACACATGTATCATACATGCAACTGTATACGCCCCTGACATACACATGTATCATACATGCAACTGTATACACCCCTGACGTACTCATGCAACTGTATACACCCCTGACGTACACATGCAACTGTATACACCCCTGACATACACATGTATCATACCTGCAACTATATACACCCCTGACGTACACATGTATCATTCCTGCAACTGTATACACCCCTGACATACACATGTATCATACATGCAACTGTATACACCCCTGATGTACACATGTATCATACATGCAACTGTATACGCCCCTGACATACACATGTATCATACATACAACTGTATACACCCCTGACATACACATGTATCATACATGCATCTGTATACACCCCTGACGTACACATGTATCATACATGCAACTGTATACGCCCCTGACATACACATTTATCATACCTGCAACTGTATACACCCCTGACGTACACATGTATCATACATGCAACTGTATACGCCCCTGACGTACACATGTATCATACATGCAACTGTATACACCCCTGACGTACACATGTATCATACATGCAACTGTATACACCCCTGACGTACACATGTATCATACCTCCAACTGTATACACCCCTGACATACACATGTATCATACCTCTAACTGTATACACCCATGACATACACATGTATCATACCTGCAACTGTATACGCCCCTGATATACACATGTATCATGTCTGTAACTGGATATGCCCCTGACGTACACATGTATCATGTCTGTAACTGGATACGCCCCTGACGTACACATGTATCATACATGCAACAACTGCATACACCCCTGACATACACATGTATCATACATGCAACTGTATACGCCCCTGACGTACACATGTATCTTACCTGCAACTGTATACTTCCCTGATGTACACATGTATCATACATGCAACAACTGTATACGCCCCTGATATACACATGTATCATACCTGCAACTGTATACACCCCTGACATACACATGTATCAAACCTGCAACTGTATACGCCCCTGACATACACATGTATCATACATGCAACTGTATACGCCCCTGACGTACACATGTATCATACATGCAACTGTATACGCCCCTGCCATACACATGTATCTTACCTGCAACTGTATACGCCCCTGACGTACACATGTATCATACCTGCAACTGTATACGCCCCTGACATACACATGTATCATACATGCAACTGTATGCACCCCTGACATACACATGTATCATACCTACAACTGTAGGTTGTACGCCCCTGCCCCTGTATAGAAGTACTCACCCATATTGGCGACCAGTTCTGTAGGTAGTATAGGAACGGCATCCACATTGTCGGAAGTTGACCCCAAACCTGCAATGATACAGAACATTACCACGAGTGCAGCCATCTAGTGGCTCGGTGTCAGGCTCGAATTTGTCCTCCATGACGTTATAGACACACCCGACTTATACATTAACATCTCACAAAATGCAAAATGTAGTCCAGTGGTAACACGCTGGACTGGTAATCCAGGGATCGCAGGTTCGATCGCCCGTCTGACCATAATAAATTAACAGTCTTTCAGATGGGACTTTAAACCGAGGTCTTGTGTCGGTCTTTACACCGTGCACGTAAAAGAACCAGAGGAAACTTTGGAATGGGTCTGTCTATATCATTGCACTATCCTCCAAAAATCTAAAATGACTAATCTCTTCAGGAGGCGACGCTCATATTGGTAACCGGTAGCGACGATAAATAAACATAAAACACAAGAGAACTTATAATGTGAAAGAATAGTACCTGATGCTGATACAGTCTTCTCTATTATCGTTCCTGAAACAGAATACAACCAATGTGTGTACATAAACGGAGAGTGTATCTCGTTTAATATAATAAAACAACCCATTTATTTACAAATTAAAAAGTATGCGCATATTAGTTAAAACCATGGAACAACGCCATGTTGGCACTCAAACATACTTTCGTTCAAGCCCGGATCAGCACCCGGGTTGAACCTGCGACCTTCCGCAAGTCAGCTTGTTAGCTTCCCCTCACATAAAATATTTTGACACCCCCATTGGGATTCGAACCTGCTGAGGTGATTATTTTTATTATTATTTAAGTTTATTTAGCGTCGCTACCGGTTTCCCATTTGAGCGATGGGCAGTTTACCTAACAACACCTTTCCTGGGCAGGCTCCAGCGTTTAACCAGTACTTGGTGCACCAACCTCCGTAAGAAACTGCCAACTTGTTCATATAAATGAGACACGATCTGAGTGGGGCTCGAACCCATGACCATCAGAGATGATAGGTTACAGTGGTATACAAGTCAGCGACCTTAACCACTCGACCACGGAGGCGGTTGCAGAGGTGAGGGGCAATTGAGTTGAAGTCAAGGACCAAGTTCAGACAATCCAATCTCGGGTAAGTAAGAATGCAATAAGGTGACATCAGTTACTTCCCCTGAATACTGTCTATTATTAAGTGGTTTCCTATGTTTATCGTTGTTTTACAGACGGATCTGTAGTCCCGTGGTAACACGCTGGACTGGTAATTCAGACAGGGATTACAGGTTTGATCCCCCGTCTGACCCTAATAAAATTAACAATCTTTCAGATGGGACATTAAACCGAGGTATCGTGTTGGTGCTGTACACCGTGCACGTAAAAGAACCAGATGATATTCTGGAATGGGTCTGTCGGTATCATTGCACTATCCTACAAATATCTGAAATGACTAATCTCTTCAGGAGGAGTCGCTCATATGGGCAACCGGTAGCGACGATAAATAAACGTAAAACACACAAAGGCACATTTCAGTGGCGGATCCAGGTTTTCAAGAGGGGTGGGGTGGCATTGTAACCAAGAGGCCAAGTGCCAGTTAAAAATATTGCATTTCAAACTGTATGGGAACAAGTGGGTCTCGATCTTAAAATAAATCTTCTGGTATTTACCTATTACCATGGTAAGTTTGTTGCTTCTATCCAGAAGTGAACAATTGTTATGGCTATCACTCTAACTAAAATGGGACTGACTAGAAGTTATTCACATTCAAACCTTAGGTCATCTAATACCGGTATGCCCATGGTACCATTGTTTCAAAACACTATGTTTTAAACTACAGCAAACATATAATTGACCATCTTTACCTTCCAATTCACTTTCAGCATCCGCATTGCCCATTGTAAAACAGCTGGTATTACTTGTGGTACTAAGCTGCATGTCTGTTTCGCATCCCCTCACACTCACAAACGGACCAGTACTGGAGCAGCTTGTGCTTAGATCTTTAACGGTCGGCACATCGTGGATATTGACCGTGTGCTTCACTACACCCGATACCTTGAACTTGATGGTGGCGTTGCCTTCAGTAGACGCAACATATGTTGGTTTTAGGCTGAGAAGCTTTCTACATTCACTCATTGTCGCGTTGTATTCTACTGTGCACTCTCCCTGTTTACCATTAAATCAACAATACTGAGAATATCATATACATATATGATCATACATGAGATGTGATTTCATACCATGACTGTCCGATTAGCGCAGTGGTTAGCCCGCTCGCTTCTCACCAATGCAACCCGGGTTCGATGCTCGGACCAGGAAGTATGTGAGATGGTACGGTGGTCGCCAGATCGGACAGTTGGGCTTTCTCCGGGTACTCTGGTTTCCTCCCACACGAATTACCACATTTACGTTTCCATACGCGCCAACGAGAGTGCTTAATATAAGTTGTTAGAACTTGCTTCGCAATCGTTGTAAAATAAATAAAGTTTAAACTTTAATTTCATACAATATTTTATTTTAAATAGCAAAATTCCTATCAATGAAACGAGTTTCATACAATATGGTCATCATCATCAGTGATGACAGATCACAGTAGTATACATCAAAGAAGCTATGTCATTACGTACTATGTAAATTACTACTATATGTTTCTTTAATGTATTTGTTTATATATGTATTTATATAACATGTGTTGTGATGTCTTTGCCGTATTTCTATCGCTGTAAATGGCCAAAGGCAACATAGTTTCTTATTATGCCAACACCTTGAAACTTGACATTCAAATAGTTAATACAAAGCGACATTACATCGCAAAACGCAAATAAAATGCATTTTTTCACGTATAAATGCATTGCTACTACAAATTCTTCCGAATACATTCCAACACTAACATTGAATCAATAAACAGTGTTTTTGTGGATTGAAAAAAGATTTCATATAATGGTCATCCATGCTCCTGGATTGACGTTTGTTTGTCATCGGAGTCAATACTAAACGCGAGATAAAGTCGTTTAGAGATAATTTAACTAAGAATAGTGTACAAATATATAGGCACAAATGTGAGATATATATCGATATATCGATAAATCGTGTTATTCAGGATACACTCATTGTATTACGCATGTATGTTTACATTATTTTGCTATGTCAACAAACCGCCTATACGACGCTTGTTTATTAGTTGAAATACTCAGTATTTGAGGCAAATATTTGGAAACAAATTATACCATATAATAGGAAAATACATTCTGTAGAAATTTGTGTTTTCACAGATGTAGTGTCGCTTTATACAACATGAAGTGGATATGTAGTAAACCATTCCATTTAGTGTCACCCACTAACTGCACATATAACTTACACGCTATTAGTTAACTCAAGCTTAGGAAAGAGGTAACCATACAAGCAGGTTGCTCTCTCCTCAATCCTACATGTATGTACTTAATAGTTATACTTGACTAAGAAATAAATATTGTTTCAAATAATTCAAGTTTAACTTGGTGACTTCCTTTGTTTTGTTTGTATATTTGTGACTTAAAGTCACACCAACAGCTTAGATCATATGGCTGCTCTACAAACATAATTGGAGGAAGACCCCGGGTGCCCTACCGAGTAGCAGAACCACCAAACTTCTGCAAGCCACACGTAAAACATCGACACCTTCACATGAAAGAAATCGACACCCTCACATGCAAGAAATTGACACCCTCACATGAAAGAAATCGACACCCTCACATGAAAGAAATCGACACCCTCACATGAAAGAAATCGACACCCTCACATGAAAGAAATCGACACCCTCACACGTAAGAAATCGACACCCTCACATGAAAGAAATCGACATGAAAGAAATCGACACCCTCACATGAAAGAAATCGACACCCTCACATGAAAGAAATCGACACCCACAGTTGGATTCGAACCTACAGCGGAGATGGTTTTAAATAATTTGAACGTAACAACATTAATCACTCGGCCACAGAGGTGACTATCAAAACAAATATAGCTAAGGCTTGTTTATGAACTACGAAACATTACCACTTCTAACGGTGAAGTTGGTTCCAATGCACCGGAAATGACAAACTGGATTTCACATCTACCATTCTGCAACTGTAGTTCAGTTTCCGGCGAACATGCGCCTGCTATGCAGCCATACTCGACATAAACCTGCAAAGTGTAAGTGTCTAATTTTAGTATATTACTAAAGCGCTGACTTATTAGAATGATTTACAGAGCTTTCGTCAACCTACGGTTTCGTCAAACTGGTGTTATCTACTACCTGGACTGGATGTTTCGGCAATCTGATAATACAGTATATCACACCTTTTAATGGTTATAGCTCAATACTATAGAATACTATTGATTAGAGTAACATCAAAGCCAATATCAAGTGGGATTGTGTATTCATGATGATGATTTGAAAACGCAGTCACTTTAATTTAGTTCACTAAATGTGTTTGTTTTACAATAAATAAATTTAAAATAAATTTGAATATTGTTTGCTTACAACCACAGGCACCAGACATTTTTTTTTTGGCCTATGGTCGTATAGTAAGTAATATATAATATATTATCTACTTACTATATGACCATAGGCCAAATATATAAAAATAAATTGTGTCTAGTGCCTGTGCTTACAACTAAACGCGCTCTATCGTTATAACTGCAATTATAAGCAAAAGGAAATTATGATCCAATTAATTGCACGTGGCAGGCATCTAAGACCCCAATCTAGTCAGGAACCTAGACAGACAGATACTTTTATTCTCTCAGGTACATGTGTACAACATGAGGGTATATAACAGAAACAAATATTTAGCCACGTGGTGCTTCCGGGAATGACCTGAAATGAAAGCAGTTGTATAAACAATCATTTCATGCATAATAATGTATAGAAATATGCTGGGGGATTCTTCATGTATCCAAATTTTACATACAAATACAATATTATTCACGACATAGTTCCACTATTACATCTAAATGATATAAAACGAAAGAAAAATATAATATTTAAAGATTGTGGGATATAATAATTAATATACTTATTCTCTGTCATATACTTACCACTCTATGGTTCGCAAAAATTGATAATCCATAACGAAAGTATAATTAACTCTACTGAAATTCATCCTTATATTCATATTATGATATTTAAAAACGCCTGATACATATACTCTTGCCGAATATTATACAAAACCTCATTATTTTCCACAAACGGGAAGAAAATCCAACAAAAGCTATAATCACAAAATTATAGATACATTTTATCCCGTACTCTATGACCCTGGGAAAAATATTAGACTCATTACGAGACCAATTTACCCAACTCATAAATACTAATCCGCACGATGGGATTATTTTGTCTACTACGTGAGTCAGTATGATAGTAAAATTATTTTCATTCATTACACGTCACCAGGCCAATAACAATCGATTGACCTTTCATCCCAAAATGACAAACAATCCGACAGACAGACACAATCGAACTAAAATAAATGTGTATAAACTAATGACATACCAGTTACGCGTAAAGATGTCCGTTGCGTACGTTAGGCATACCCAGAATGCGCCAGGAGAAACTATTTAAGGAAATTCTTCATCAAAATATTACAGGTTCGATCCCCCGTCTGACCCTAATAAAATTAGCAGTCTTTCAGATGTCTCGTGTCAGTGCTGTACACCATGCACGTAAAAGAACCAGAGGAGACTCTGGAATGGGTCTCTGTCTGTATCACTGTATCCTCCAACAATCTAAAATTACTAATCTATTTAGGAGGCGTCGCTCATATGGGCAACCGGTAGCGACGATAAATAAACGTAAAACACACAGAGAAGGCCATCATACTAGCATGATCTCCTGCTCAACTGAGTTCACTCTCAAACAGAGTTATAACCTACGTTTCTGGTTCAAATCTCGAATGAGCTTAAGATTTGAGTTGAGTTTTGAGCTGAGACAATGCATCATATTAGGCTCAAATAATATAGGTCGTGATAGCGCAGTGGATGAGCGTTCGCTTCGGATGCGAAAGGTCCGGAGTTCGAGCCCCACTGGAGCCGTTACGATTGTGCCCTTAGGCAAGGCATTTAAATTCCACATTGCCTCTTCTCTCCTTCATGGCGATGGATTCCATCAGGAATGAGGTCTCGAGAGTGATTAATATAAGTCGAAAGAACTTGTTTCGCAATCGAGCTAAAAGAAATTTGTATAAACTAATATAGGTCTGATCATCCGACTTGCATTTGAAACTGTGCATGTGGTCATTCGTGTGGGGGGAAACTGAATTACCCAGAGAAAACCCACCTATCCGATCTGGATCTGGCGACAATCGTACCATCTCAGTTACTGCAAAATATGCCCCACGAGTAGGTATGTTAGCACAGTATACAACTTATTATATATATATATATCCTATGTCTTGTACCTCTATCCTAGGACATCCCATCTAGCATACAACTTATTATATATGCCTTGTACCTCTATCCTAGGACCTCCCATCTAGCACACAACTTATTATATAATATATATGCCTTGTACCTCTATCCTAGAACCTCCCATCTAGTATTCAACTTATTATATATGTATTGTACCTCTATCCTAGGACCTCCCATCTAGTACACAACTTATTATATATGCCTTGTACCTCTATCATAGGACCTCCCATCTAGTACACAACTTATTATATATGCCTTGTACCTCTATCCTAGGACCTCCCATCTAGTACACAATTTATTATATATGCCTTGTACCTCTATCCTAGGACCTCCCATCTAGTACACAACTTATTATATATGCCTTGTACCTCTATCCTAGGACCTCCCATCTAGTACACAACTTATTATATATGCCTTGTACCTCTATCCTAGGACCTCCCATCTAGCACACAACTTATTATATATGCCTTGTACCTCTATCCTAGGACCTCCCATCTAGTACACAACTTATTATATATGCCTTGTACCTCTATCCTAGGACATCCCATCTAACAGAATAAAAGATACATCTGTATTGCAAATTAGTACAAGTAGCGAAAAGGTACCTGTTCTTCTGCTTTTCGTGTCCTCTTCACACTTTCTGTCATTTTCGTCAGTGCAACATCAAAGCTGAGTGCGTAACGACCTTGCTCAATATGTGTTTTTGACAGTAAGCAAACAAAGTTGACCTTTACCGATGACGTCATACTGTAGAATCTGAATGATAGTTCGAGTCTAAAGTTCAATCATTTGTCTGAAGATTAAATGTCATACCTCAATTCAAACTATGGCTCTCACAGCAAATACCATACGCAGACGCAAGCAGACCTACTCAGCATACAAAGTTTGTTTGTTTTACGTTTATTTATCGTCGCTACCGGTTGCCCATATTAATGTCATGTATATGGATATTATCAGGATTTATGTATGTTATACATATGACAGTAATGTTATTGTGATTTGTAAATTGTATTCATCATTATGGAAAAAGTTGTTGGGACACCGAAATAACTATGAATATGAATGCATGGACATGTAAAACGAAAGTAGACAAGGTTAAAATAGTGAATATTCTATGTTTTTGACAAACAGGTTATCTTATATCAATTGTTTTCTACGTAAATGGTTTTACTCACAGTTTTTCTCACCACAACTTAATATCACACGATTTAAGTATCATTAATATCCCTTCCAACTATATAAATATAACAATTAGCAATATGTCACTTCACCAATTCGTAACCATATAGAACTTCCGGGTACAATATACAGT
>CM026403.1:57641070-57691398 GCA_014843695.1 Archivesica marissinica
TTACCATTTTTGCTGAGCGGCTGGCCACTGTACAACTCGGGGCTGTTTTTTTACCTTAGTATGTGGTTATTTTCAACAGTCTGTGTCTCAAATGAGATGTTTATCAACGTTCCCCGACAAGCGCCAACCTGTTATACTCAGTAGTGTGTGCTGGGAGTACCCAGTATATGTGGATGCATACGTTACTACCCGAAATCATCGTTAGACGAAACTAGTACGTGAATTCGTGTTTACTCTCTAATATTCATTTGTTATCAGTAGTTATAAATACGGATAGAATACAGTTACAAAACAACCTACCATAGTAAACAGAGTATGTCGAAGGTAGTATATTGCCAAAATACACTAAACCGGTGGTTTTATAACGAACGGTTTTAATGTTTGTTTACCTGTTTATAAGAATCTGGGTCAAGACGGTGTCCAAAGCGTGTTTCCGTGTATTACTCCCAACCATATAGGCACAGGACCCAAATTTAAAAAAAAACCACAGTAAACATTACTTCTATAATTATGACCATAGGGCAACTTTTATTGTTTGTGTCTTGTGCCTGTGCCCCCAGCTGACTGCCCTCGTGGTTCACATATTCTCAGAAATTCAGTAGCAAGTAATGGGCGCCGTATATAATGGCCACATGTGGGGAAACGAGCCGATACCAAAATAGTGTGACGTCCAGTGGTAGAACTTTGGTTTTGGAATCGAACGGTCCCTGGGTCAGATACTCCCGGACTGGATGCATGTTTTTCTCACCTGGGCTACAGTTGTCAATTTAGTGCAAAGATCGTGATCTGATGTACTCGACTGTCAGTCCATTTAACTCTCTGTAGCTATATCCCTGCGTTAGAGGCCAGAATAGTTGTCAAAGTTGCTCCGAGGCATCGCAACTTGAATAGTTGATGTAGATATACACGACTGACTCTCCCTCTGGACCCACTGACAATAGTGTAGTTAGGATTTCATTTCAAGCCATTATATTTCAGAGCATAGATCGGAATAGGGATTAATAAAAAAAAAATTGGAAATATTTTGGAAGGAATTTGTCGTAACATGTTTTTATAATAAGTACAGGAATTTGACGACTGTGATAATTCGTATTTTTTGTTTGTATTAGAATGGGTAAGTCACTGTTGATGTAACTAAGTAGAGACATACACATATGAACAGATCAGAACAACATTTTATTATCAGACTTGCACATATTATTTAAAGCGACATTACATGACAACAAGCAAATACAATGCATTTTTTCACGTATAAATGCATTGCTACTACAAATTCTTCTGAATACCTCGAACACTATATTATAACATTGAATCTATTTAACAGTGTTTTTGTGATATACAAACTTTTTTTCACCGTGACAGTAGGATTTCATATAGCGGTCATCCAGGCTCCTTAATTGACATTTGTTGTCATAGAAGTCAATATTAAACACGTTATTAAGATTAGTCTACAAATAAATATGCTTAGGCACTCATGTGAGATATCACGGTAAATATGTAGCATAACTCGTGTTATACAGGATAAACGCTTTGTATTACGCATCAATGTCTACCCTATTTACATTATTTTGTTATGTCAACAAGCCGCGTATACGACGTTTGTTTATTTGTTGAAATATTCATATTTTGAGGCAAATATTTGAGAACAAATAATATCATATAATAGCAAATTACATTGTGCAAGATTGGCGGTACAAACCGGGTACACGTCCGTGCCTAACAGTACCGTGCCTAACATACTGTTAGGCGTAGACGTGGTCTTGATCCACAACGCATAGTTGGCTTTAATCTTATAATAATAGTACATAATCATATAAAAAAAGGCTATCTTTAAACATTTTTTTATTTAAGTTTATTTAACATGACTTTCCTGGGCAGACTCTTTTGCTACTATTGCGCTATCACAACTGCCTGCGTTAATAACTTAATAAATATACTGTAATAAAATAGTTTGAACTATAAAATATATATTTAGCACCTTACCGTACATTATGAAATGCAAATTATTATTTGACAACATATTCGCAATGCTTTCCTCCGAGTTTCTGGGGAAAAGAACGTACTGTGTGTGTTTTACATTTATTTATCATCGCTACCGGCTACCCATATGAGCGACGCCTCCTGGAGAGATTAGTCATTTTAGATTGTTGGAGGATAGTGCAATGATACAGACAGAGACCCATTCCAGAGCCTCCTCTGGTTCTTTTACGTGCACGGGGTACAGCACCGACACAAGACCTCGGGTTAACGTCCCATCTGAAAGACTGTTAAGACTGTTAAGAACGTACTAAATTAGTATATTCAATTTTACATAGATACAGTTACATGACCGAGTGCATGGGAAAGATCGTTGATTTCAAATAACTTGCCTCTCACCGCTGTAGCTTGGAATCCACATGGGGTGGGGTGTCGAATTATTTAGTTTAAACAATATTTATTTCTTTGAATACGCATAGTCTAGTATACATAATATGTACATACATGTAGTATTGAGGAGAAAGCAATGCGATTATGACTGTTAGTTAGTTTAGTTTAAACAATATTTATTTCTTTGAATATACATAGTCTAGTATACATAATATGTACATACATGTAGGATTGAGGAGAAAGCAATGCGAATATGACTGTTAGTTAGTTTAGTTTAAACAATATTTATTTCTTTGAATATACATAGTCTAGTATACATAATATGTACATACATGTAGGATTGAGGATAAAGCAATGCGAATATGACTGTTAGTTAGTTTAGTTTAAACAATATTTATTTCTTTGAATACACATAGTCTAGTATACATAATATGTACATACATGTAGGATTGAGGCGAATTCTTTCATGTGAGGAAGCTATCCAACTGGCTTGTGGTAGGTCGCCGGTTCTACCCGGGTGGCTGTCCGTGCCTGAACTGCTGTGCAAAGTACAATAGCCGTAGAGTCGTAGAGACTTAACCCCCCCCCCAAACAATCAAACAAAGTATACATTATCTTTCTCTCTTTCACGTGGCGATGGATTCCACCAGGAATGAGGTCTCGAGAGTGATTAATATAAGTTGTAAGAACTTGTTTCGCAATCGAGCTAAAATAAATGCGTATATCTATGTAATGCATATTTCAGTATATTAATGTAGCAACAAAGCGTCATACAGCCGTATCACTATGAACCGAGTAAATAAATGATGCTATTGCACTTGCTACTTCAGCAGCCGTATCACTATGAACCGAGTAAATAAATGATGCTATTGCCCTTGTTACTTCAGCTTCTAGGATCACTATGAACCGAGTAAATAAATGATGCTATTGCCCTTGTTACTTCAGCAGCCGTATCACTATGAACCGAGTAAATAAATGATGCTATTGCCCTTGTTACTTCAGCAGCCGTATCACTATGAACCGAGTAAATAAATGATGCTATTGCCCTTGTTACGTCAGCAGCCGTATCACTAGGAACCGAGTAAATAAATGATGCTATTGCACTTGCTACTTCAGCAGCCGTATCACTATGAACCGAGTAAATAAATGATGCTATTGCCCTTGTTACTTCAGCAGCCGTATCACTATGAACCGAGTAAATAAATGATGCTATTGCCCTTGTTTCTTCAGCAGCCGTATCACTATGAACCGAGTAAATAAATGATGATATTGCCCTTGTTACTTCAGAAGCCGTATCACTATGAACCGAGTAAATAAATGATGTTATTGCCCTTGTTACTTCAGCAGCCGTATCACTATGAACCGAGTAAATAAATGATGCTATTGCCCTTGTTTCTTCAGCAGCCGTATCACTATGAACCGAGTAAATAAATGATGCTATTGCCCTTGTTACTTCAGCTTCTAGGATTTTAGTGTTGGCACCCTTGTTGCTATGTGGCTACTCCGTACAGACCGGGGTCGGGAGCTTCATGCCCGGATCATCACCAGCGACACCAAACCTCGCTATCGACATGTGCCAGAGACAAGCCGTTCCTAAGCAACTGAATATCTCTCATACTGGAACACATGCTGATTCCGTGTATAGTTGGTGCACGTGAGTACATGTTTTAAGTCGGTGGTTCTACCCTGGCCTGATGGCAATCCGGGCCTGAAATACTGCTTGAAGGGCCACCGGGGTTTTCCTACAGCATTAACAGCTGTAAGTCGTGATAACGCAGTGGTAGAGCGTTCGCTTCAGGTGCGAGAGGCCCGGGGTTCGCGCCCAGCTGTATCCGTTACGATTGTGCCCTTAGGCAATGCATTTAAATTCCACATTGCATCTTTTCTCTCACTCGTGGCGATGTATTCTATCAGGAATGAGGTCTCGAGGGTGATTAATATAAGGTGTAGGATCTTGTTTCGCAATCGAGTTAAAATAAATGTGTATTAATAGCTGCAAACACAATAGGCCTATATCTGGTTTCATTAACCAACTATGCAACCATTGGATTATTTTCCCAATCGCACCAAATTTAGGCAAAGTACACAGCTATACTTTCATTAAAAAGCACACCATTCGATTAAAAAATATTGAATCTTTAACATGTCAATCACGACTAAAGTCGCTTTTGCAAACAGCATAGAGCCAGATCAGACGGAACATCAGGCTCTATGCTGTTTGCTATTCGGATAGTGGAGCTAAAACACTTGGCTGAATAGCAAACATCATAGAGCCAGAACAGACGGAACATCAGGCTCTATGCTGTTTGCTATTCGGATAGTGGAGCTAAAACACTTGGCTGAATAGCAAACATCATAGAGCCAGAACAGACGGAACAGCAGGCCCTATGCTGTTTGCTATTCGGATAGTGGAGCTAAAACACTTGGCTGAATAGCAAACATCATAGAGCCAGAACAGACGGAACATCAGGCTCTATGCTGTTTGCTATTCGGATAGTGGAGCTAAAACACTTGGCTGAATAGCAAACATCATAGAGCCAGAACAGACGGAACATCAGGCTCTATGCTGTTTGCTATTCGGATAGTGGAGCTAAAACACTTGGCTGAATAGCAAACATCATAGAGCCAGAACAGACGGAACAGCAGGCCCTATGCTGTTTGCTATTCGGATAGTGGAGCTAAAACACTTGGCTGAATAGCAAACAGCATAGGGCCTGAGACCGTTACGGTGCGGCTGATCTAGATCTTTGTTGTTTGTAAATCCCGTCCAATTTATTCGACAGGTTAAGGATTAAAACGTGAAAGATACACGTCAAACCGCAACAGGTGAGCGACCTTTGCTCCATCACTTACCATATCTTCGGGCGAGCAGATTCGGATAAACTCGGATTAACTCGAAGCACGACGATGTAGTCCAGGAATAACAGGGATATGTTTACCATAGACAGTAGTCAAACAATAAAAACGTGGGCTTCTCATAAAAACAACCATATACTGGAATAGCGGTATATGAAAAGTGAAAACTGACAGAGTCAATCAAATCTGTTATATCGTTTGAAAAGCATGCAGAAATGGAGCAAAAATTGAGCAGTATCTGAAGCAAATATAGCGTATACAAACTCTCCACCGGCATGACACTGTCATATGAAATGTAGCTTTAATTACATTCTAATTAGCCCCGTCCCATTAAATGTCACGCGCAAATTAATATCTGCGTGGTGGAAGCTGTCATTCTCAATTAATGTACTAGTAACTTACTGAAGTAACCCAGTAAACATTTATTTCTCATAGAACAGCATCTATATATCACATTGTTTAACAATAAAGGCTGATCCGTGTATACAGTCAAACATGTCTTAAGTAGACAGCCAAGGGAATCGTAGTGGTAGGCGTTCGCTTCGGGTCACCTTGTTTAACAATAAAGGTCTGATCCGTGTATACAGTCAAACATGTCTTAAGCAGCCAGCCAAGGGAATCGTAGTGGTAGGCGTTCGCTTCGGGTCACCTTGTTTAACAATAAAGGTCTGATCCGTGTATACAGTCAAACATGTCTTAAGCAGATAGCCAATGGAATCGTAGTGGTAGGCGTTCGCTTCGGGTGAGAACGGCCCGGTGTTCGAGCCCCAATGGAGCCGTTACGAGTGTGCCATTAGGCAAGGTATTTCTAAAATTCCACATTGCCTCTTCTCTCTCCCTTGTGGCGATATATTTCACCAGGATAGAGATCTCGAGAGTGATTAATATAAGTTATACGAACTTGTTTCACAATCGAGCTGAAATAAAATTTGTATAAACTGAGGGAATCACAGAAAGTGGCTGCTTAGCACAGGTGGCTGTTTAATATACGGCAAATGTATAATAAAGCAGCCTATTGGGAATCTGGAAACTGGCTGCCTAATGGAGGTGACCACTAACATAGGTTTGACTGTACTATGGAATGCTCTTGTGGTTAGCTATTTTATTTCCGTCTTCCCCATATTGAATTTAATTGGGCTATTAATACTATACTGACGCCAAAATAAACTGTTTTTTTATGGTTTCAGTATTATGTTGTAAACAGCAAAAAGTACATAATGTTAACCAATAAATTGAATTACATCAAATCGTAGTCTACGTTACCTGGTGTTGTGTGTGTGTTTTACGTTTATTTATCGTCGCTACCGGTTGCCCATATGAGCGACGCCTCCTGAAGAGATTAGCAATTTTAGAGTTTGGAGGATAGTGCAATGATACAGACAGAGCCCCATTCCAGAGTCTCCTCTGGTTCTCTTACGTGCACGATGTAAAGCACCGACACGAGACCTCGGTTTAACGTCCCATCTGAAAGACTGTTATTTTTATTAGGGTCAGACGGTGGATCGAACCTGCGATCACTGGATTACCAGTCCAGCGTGTTACCACTGGACTACAGATCCGTCTGTTACCTTATGTTTCTTTGTATACGTTTATTGAGTCCCCATGTATCCCAGACGTATATTAGTTGTTATATTAAATAGTGTAAGATATAGCAGACACATCCAATCCAAATCCAGAAGCATCACTGGGTCTTGGTTTATACAAATTTATTTTAGCTCAATTGCGAAACAAATTCTTAAAACAATATTAATCACTCTCGAGACTTCATTGCTGATGGAATCCATCTCCACGAGGGAGAGAGAAGAGGCTTGTGGAATTTAAATGCCTTGTCTAAGGGCACAATCGTAACGACTCCAGCGGGACTGGAACTCCGGGCTTTTCGCACCTGAAGCTAACGTGCTACTACTGCGCTATCACGACTTCCACTGGGTCTTGGGGAGGGGGGGGTCACTAATGTTGTTAGAACTTGTTGCCCAACCCATTTTGCTTTTTCATTGCTTTGTCATGATTATGAATGTACTGTAAATGTCAAACAGTAAATAAACAACATGATTAAACTAAGCTGTTTAAGTTTAAACTTTATTTATTTTACAACGATTGCGAAACAAGTTTTAACAACTTATATTAATCTCTCTCGTTGGCGTGGATGAAAGCGTATATGTGGTCATTAGTGTGGGAGGAAACCGGAGTACCCGGAGAAAACCAACCTGTCCGATCTGGCGACCACCGAACCATCTCACATACTATCCGGTCCGAGGATCGAACCCGGGTTACATTAGTGAGAAGCGAGTGCGCTAATCAGACAGCATCACTGGTTATTTCACGTGCTCGGCGTATAGCACTGTGATACATGAAACTTCGATTTATAGTCCCATCTGAAATCCTATTAATATTATTATGGTCAGACGGGTTAATAAAATCTGAGATTCCTGGATACAGTCCAATATTTTATGTCAACATTACATAATTATTCGTCTGAATTGGCAATCTTTTTACGACATCGTAAAAATGTGTCACTGTGGTTTTTGAAGTGTGTTTCTACCTCACGTTAGTTATACTTCCGGTATTTATTGTCGCAAATCTATAATCAATATATTACGTAGCGTAGTGGTTACGGTCGTTGCCTTCAAATCACTCGCCCCTCACCGCTGTACATATGTTCGAATCCCAATGGAGGTGTGGACGTATTTTATGCGAGGAAGCTATCCAGCTGGCTTATGGAAGGTCGGTTGTTCTACCCGGGTGTCCGTTGTGCATGAAATACTGATCAGATGTGCCATGGGGTCTTACTCCACCAATAATAGCTGGAGAGTCGCCAAGTCGCTAAGCGGTCACTTTAAACACCCAAATCAAATAAAACAATCGCTTACGATTCAAAATAAAATTGCCCCTGAAAATCCTGTCCTATGTACCTATTAATTAAAGCTATGCCGATTAAATTTCTATATCAAATAGTGTAAACATTTCGAAACTGTTGCCATATTATTTTATTCTTTATTTCAGTCTCATCAATGTACAGTATATAACAAACATAGCATATAGTTTACATATTAAAAAGTACATTGCCACTCAATTCAGAGTTACAAGAGACTATGCATATATACATCATTCATCTATAACATATTGCACTACTATAGTATATACATGTACATGTGATAACTACATGTGTGAGATAAAGCTGAAAAGCAGTCGCTAATTGAAATTTAAAATCTTATTAAGATGTAATGGAATGAAAAATACTGAACGCAAAATAAGCACTACTGCGCAAACTAAAAAATGTTTTAAAAGATCAATACCAATTCCAATCAGATTGGGATTAGCCTAATTAGCAAATGCTTTTCAGTTGTAATAAAATATGAAGACGACATATAAAACACTCAATAGACATTATTTACATAGATAAGAGGTACGTCGTTGTAAAATACTAAAACAGGTTTTGGCAGCTAATCTAATAATGGGTGCATTTGTGAATATGAACTTAAGTTGTTCTTGACTAGACATATTAACAAAACCAGGTTGTATAAGTTGAGCTTTATCAAATAATATGCTTCTTAAATCATCATAAAGGTTACATTCAAGGATAACATGTGACCATCTTCAATTGTGTTACAGAATGTTCTGTCTTCTACTGGTAATATGTACAATGTTTACAATCTCATTACTTTGTTTGAAAAAGATAATACAATGATATTTGGTGAACTCATGATAATTTTATAATTTTATAATTTATATATACTAAAGTCGTGGACTATAAAATGTGAGGGATGATGTGAACACTAGGAATTTCTTATCATATATAGGCCTACGTGCAGTTCTTGAATTGACATTTGATACGTTACAGATTATAGAACGTCATAAATTTATGTTGGCGCGACGTTTCAAAAATTCCTTCAAAAACATATGTTTATGTGCGTCACTAAACATGTCACAACTTTCTCAATTGGAAACATATTGAGTTGAAATGTTCAAGATTTGCTCTGGAGACATTGTGTTATTGACCTGGTATATCAATTTCATTTTTGTTAATTAAGTTCTAGTATCCCACTTGTAATATTATGTCATGTACCCACAGCCTACACGAAAGCGTCCTGCCATGCCTGGGAAGAACTCTGCCATCAGCAAACAGCGCTAGTGATTGGTTCCTGAAGCTGATTTACAATGAGACGAGAGCGATCAGGATGTCAAAGAGCATATGTGCTAGATTTCAACGTATGTTGTGTTAAAGTGTTTGTATTATTATTGACTATGCGCGCAATGAGAGACATTTCTATTTTTCTATTATCTCCCTTTGCGGATAAAGTCTGTTTTATCCCGAAATGTATTCAGTCCTTTTAGTTGGAATCCTTTGTTTTTATTATTGTTCCCTAATCAGTTGTTGCGGTATGATAAATGCCCTGTTTGTATCTATTTTCGTGTAAATCTCCTCAATAATGATATGCAGCTGACATGCGCACGCGAAGTTACGGACATGCGCATTCATAGTGCTGGACAGAGTTCATTTCAAATTCGTTGAATAATTAATATAAATATAACAAATGAATCGCCTCCACACACATTAGACACGCCAACTGCTGCAGTTCATAATCCGATGGAAACTATTTAACTTCGATTCATTACATAAATATATCGGTTCATTTTACTTTCAGACATATCTAATCTAACGTGTGTAGAACATGACATGCCAGCAGTGGGGAAATGTGTGCAATATACCACGAAGTCAGCGAAACAACAATTCTATGGCGAATTCGTTCCAGGTCAAACTCTCTCCGAAAAAAGCAAGAAAATGGCTTCTATATACTCATGCATGTATGCACGAGTTCATTATTTGTTTTCTTATTTTTGTTTATTATTGGCACTGGATGTCACCGGGTGCCATCCGAACAGTATCATAGTTCAGGCACAATGGTAGAACCACCGACCGCCCACAAACCAACTGGATAGCTTCATCACTTTGAAATAATTCGACCACCCCAGTGGGATTCGAACCAACAACGACGAGGGGCAAGTCAACGACCATAATCACTCTGCCGCGGATGTCCACAATTGACATTCATTTAATGCACCTAAATATATAGTGTCAAGCACTAAAGGTCCACAATTGACATTCATTTAATGCACCTAAATATATAGTGGCAAGCACTAAAGGTCCACAATTGACATTCATTTAATGCACCTAAATATATAGTGTCAAGCACTAAAGGTCCACAATTGACATTCATTTAATGCACCTAAATATATAGTGTCAAGCACTAAAGGTCCACAATTGACATTCACTTAATGCACCTAAATATATAGTGGCAAGCACTAAAGGTCCACAATTGACATTCATTTAATGCACCTAAATATATAGTGTCAACCACTAAAGGTCCACAATTGACATTCATTGAATGCACCTAAATATATAGTGTCAACCACTAAAGGTCCACAATTGACATTCATTTAATGCACCTAAATATATAGTGTCAACCACTAAAGGTCCACAATTGACATTCATTTAATGCACGTAAATATATAGTGTCAACCACTAAAGGTCCACAATTGACATTCATTTAATGCACCTAAATATATAGTGTCAACCACTAAAGGTCCACAATTGACATTCATTTAATGCACCTAAATATATAGTGTCAACCACTAAAGGTCCACAATTGACATTCATTTAATGCACTAAATTTAGTGTCAACACTAAGTCCACAATTGACATTCATTTAATGCACTAAATATATAGTGTCAACCACTAAAGGTCCACAATTGACATTCATTTAATGCACCTAAATATATAGTGTCAACCACTAAAGGTCCACAATTGACATTCATTTAATGCACCTAAATATATAGTGTCAACCACTAAAGGTCCACAATTGACATTCATTTAATGCACCTAAATATATAGTGTCAACCACTAAAGGTCCACAATTGACATTCATTTAATGCACCTAAATATATAGTGTCAACCACTAAAGGTCCACAATTGACATTCATTTAATGCACCTAAATATATAGTGTCAACCACTAAAGGTCCACAATTGACATTCATTTAATGCACCTAAATATATAGTGTCAACCACTAAAGGTCCACAATTGACATTCATTTAATGCACCTAAATATATAGTGTCAACCACTAAAGGTCCACAATTGACATTCATTTAATGCACCTAAATATATAGTGTCAACCACTAAATGTTATTGTTTGTACGTTGGGGCTGGAACGATGTGAGGTCTTGCTAGCCTAACGTTTTAGCTTGAACATTATAGGATATATCTGTAAATTTACTAAGTTTTAAACTGGCTAGCAAACTCACTGTGATTATGAGGCTATAACCAGCGACAGTGTGTACTGTTCATAATGTATAGAGATAGTCTATGTTTGTTTCAACATTGCATTTTCCTCTAAGCACCTTGTATATTTGCTAGAGACTTTAGAATGAGCACATCAACATGTATACAAGTACATGCTAAGTATATATAGATTCCCTGTCGGTGCCTGGAACACTACTCGAAGGGACACTCGGGGTCTTCCGCCACCAACAACAGCCAAATAGTCGCCATAATCTATTACTATAATTTTATTATTCTAATTATCAGGCATTGTCATCCTTTCACCTGTGTTTTGTTATTTTTTTAAAAAAATAATGAAAAATAATAGTGCATTTTAGATGTTCAAATGGCCAATATAGGCATTTCTTCTTCTTCTTGTCGTTTGCGAATCACATGGACAAGCCGGCAGCAAACACGAAATGGGCCGTCCTCCTCAGATCCTCCCGACAGCCATGTAACTTCGTCTGGAGAGAAGGTATAGGCATTTAAATTTGGAATGACTGGACATTCCCTTTTTAAAATGGACAGAGGTATATGATCCTTAGCTCACATACTGCCCGAGCAAGTGCTGCATCAGGTGAGAAGCGATCTTTATCTAACCATTGCGCTAATCAGGCAGCGAAATAAAATAATATTGAAAAACTACAAAATGCAACCTTCCATGCAAAACAATTTTGCATTCCACTGTATATTGTACGTATTTTAACCAGTATTTCAGTAGCAACAGCGGGATGCTTCCACAAGGAATTGACAGCATGTTCGAACCCAAAGAGAAAACTTATGTATGATTTTTACATTATGCTGAGTGGAAAATGTCGAGAAATCGCAGGAATACCAGAACCAATTGCACCTGTCACTACTAAAGGTTAGTTTGATTCTAAATGCCCGTACCTAATAAGCTTCCAGGCTGTGAACAAATACTCTACTGTTTATTCATTTAAATTTGCTTTACGGCTTTTCAACACTTTATATCATTAGATTTAGGATATCCCCGGAGAGAGGGGGGAGACATATGGCAATGGAGAGAGTTGAGAGGAAGGGGAGATAGCGGGGAAAGAGAGAGGGGGATGCGAGAGGAGAGAGGGAGGGGGAGACAGATGACAAGCGAGAGAGTTGAGAGGAGATAGCGAGGAAAGAGAGAGGGGGATGAGAGAGGAGAGAGGCAGACATATGGCAAGGGAGATATTTGAGAGGAAGGGGAGATCGCGAGGAAAGAGAGAGGGGGGATGAGAGAGGAGAGAGGGAGACATATGGCAAGGGAGTACATAGTCAACCGGCATACAAGTATAACAATAATACTAGTATGTGGATCATAATACATATCCTGTGAATATGAATCAATAGAATAGTTATGATAATACAGTTGTCTACAATGAAAGGTCTTTGGTAGTTTTCAGCATTTTTCAATAAATTGGTTATATACATTCTTATACTTGTAATAAGCCGCTATCATTTTAATTTCGAGTTTAAACAATTTGAAAATATCATATTGTTTAGTCCAATTCTCACTACAAAAGTACTATTTGTAAATGCTAAAACCAACAATCATGTTAACAATATTGATGAAAAAGTATTGGGGATCAGAAATTTTATATCCTAAAACAATAAATTTTAAGCTTCGAATATTTCTTTGGATTCCACACATGTTAAATAGATTTTGTACAAGGGAGAGAGTTGAGAGGAAGGGGAGATAGCGAGGAGAGAGAGGGAGATACAGATGACAAGGGAGAGAGTTGAGAGGGGAGATAGCGAGGAAAGAGGGGAGGAGAGAGGAGGGCTAGACCGATGACAATGGAGAGAGTTGAGAGGGGAAGGGTAGATAGCGAGATAGAGGGGAGGGGAGAGGAGGGAGAGACATATCGCAAGGGAGAGATTTGAGAGAGGAATGTGAGATAGCGAGGAGAGAGAGGGGGGATAGAGGAGGGAGAGACATATGGCAGGGGAGAGAGTTGAGAGGGGAAGGGAAGATAGCGAGGAGAGAGAGGGGAGGAGAGAGGAGGGAGAGACATATGGCAAGGGAGAGAGTTGAGAGAAGAAGGGAAGACAGCGAGTAGAGAGAGGAGAGGAGGGAGATACAGATGGCAAGGGAGAGAGTTGAGAGAGGAAGGGGAGACAGCGAGTAGAGAGGAGAGGAGGGAGATACAGATGGCAAGGGAGAGAGTTGAGAGAGGAAGGGGATATAGCGAGGAGAGAGAGAGAGGAGGCGAGAGGAGGGATAGAGAAGGCATAGTTTGGAATACATCAGCGGCAAAACAATAGCTGAGTGTATGTTTTATTGTATTGTATTTCAAAGATAATATACAATGATTTTCAAATTCAATTATTTAAATATGCTTCTTACATTTTTGAAGAAATACAAGGTTAGGATATAGAGTGTTATCATGTATAAATATGACTTAAGGTATATTATGATTCTCTCTCTATCAGGCGCGTAGCTGCCTATATGCCTTGTAGGCCCGGGCCCACATATAGCTCCTAAAACCCAGACGAAATAAAGGGTAGTGGGTTGAGGCAATATGGGTGCAATTAAAATGAGCAATCTCTATAATATTATTTCTTTCTACGAAAATGCATGCCCCCAGCTGTGCTCACATGTTGTTTCCTACATCTATTTAATGGTCCAGCTACGCGCCTGTATATATACTACATATATAGTATAGCTCTAAACTTGGAACAATAATAATGCATATAATAATGACAAAAAAGTATTTCCGTTGTCAAGTGGTTACGGTTGCTGACTTGTACTTGTATACCACTGTAACCTATCATCACTGATGGTCACTGGTTCGAGTCCCGCTCAGGCTGTGTCTGTTTATATGAAACCGTTGACAGCTTCTTACGTAGGTTGTGCTCCAACCGCTGGAGCCTGCCCAGGAAAATGGTAAGCTGCCCGTCGCTCATATGGGTGACCGGTAGCGACGATAAATAAACAAACGTATTATTGTTTTTATCAGGATTAGCCGTTTGTAGGTGTCTTTTGGCCAGTTGAAACCTGTTATCAATCAATTGATGTAAAAACCCATTGTTTAACCATATTTTATTGCAAATCTATAGTAAATATGTCATACACATAAAGGTACAATATACAGCATGAAAATACAAATGGTTTGGGCCACACGTTTTACCAACATTAGACAACGGCCCGCATCAGACAATTGGTTGTTATATTTGTATTTATATAATAACTACGTACATATTTTACATGATTTAGTATTGTTTCGGAACATGTGATGTATGGACGAGAAATTTTATAAATAAATATTATATCTTGGAATGAACAAACTCCAAAAAAAATCAATAAATTTAACTAAATGTTTCGTGGATTTCATGACGACTCGTATGGAAATAAATATTAAAATACGATATCACTGTGTGTTAAAAGTAGTTTGTGGTTTCTTTGTTTAGCTCCGGTTGTCCCTACCGAAGACAAAGCTCAATCTCTGCAACCAGCTGTTGGTTCTCCGCTGCCGCCATCTGTTGGTTCCTCGCTTCTACCAATTGTAGACGCTATTACAGAAAACGAATTGTCGGGAAAAACAAGCCTCTCGCGAGAAAATTCTACGGATACAGACAGTGGTTCGTCACGGACTTCCGGTGTGCTGTGTATTAGCACACTGCTCACACTTGTAGCTACCCTTACATTGGCAATAGTGTGACCGATGTGGTGTGTTTTACTGGTTCAAAAATAAAATAATATAAACAAAGAGATGCCGAAGATAAAATACGATGTACATTTAATCGTTACATGTGAATTGTTTTCTTTGTTTGAAACATAACACATTTTACGGCGTCAACATGCACAACAAGAATATCGTTTCTCTCAGCGATGTTATCAACATAAAATTAGTTAAAAGACGTCAAAAACTGGAGAATAGCACTCGGAGATACCCGCAATGGTATTTGGCACAAGATCAAATGCTTGATTTCCCAGTGGTATGTAGTCCGTGGTAGTGGACAGATCGCCTAACTCCCTGACTTTCAGCCTTATTTTCAGACATATTTATCCCAAAATAGAACCACTTCCACGTCAAGTCCCTGACTTCCAGCCTTGACATATTTATCCCAAAATAGAATCACTTCCACACCTACTCCCTGACTTCCAGCCTTGACATATGTATCCCAAAATAGAATCACCTCCACACCTACTCCCTGACTTTCAGCCTTGACATATTTATCCCAAAATAGAATCACTTCGACGTCTACTCCCTGACTTCCTGCCTTGATATGTTTATCCCAAAATAGAATCACTTCCACATGGACCAATCGTATACCGTGACTCAACACACTTTCTAATCGGTCACCTGGTGTTTTGTGATATTTGGAGCCAACTCAATGTCAAGTAATACTAAACTTAATAAATATGTAATGTAGGCATACACTATAATAATATGCATTTTGTTTCAGATGATTATACAGCAATTCATTGCATAGAGATCTGTAATAAAATGCATCAAATAAGACTCTACGAATATTGATATTATATGGTTGCTAGTTTGCTCGATATCCTGTAAAATATCAGGTGACCGATTTAGAAAATTATGTTGAGTGTACATATCGACAAGTTATGGGTTATCATGTCCACGCACACACGCAGCACTCACACAGAGGTAGCCAAAAACAAAACCCCCGTTCCAATCATGGGCGTTAATGATTGGAATGGGTTAACTATAGTTACGCACCGTCCTAGGGGGTCCGGGGGCATGCCCCATCCGGAGACCCCCCCGTTATATGGTCTCAGGTGACTTGCCTGTGACTATGAACATCAGCTACAATCAATATATGTTGGCATTTCGTTCATGTCTGCTTTCTTGTGAATGATCAATGTCGTGCCCCCCTTACGATCCAGTTTTTATTGCATTTTACGCATTTATTTAATTTTCATGAACTGTCAAAATAAATCTTACGCACGTGCGTACATGCGTAAGTCTAGCTACGCGCCTGAATGGGGTTTAATAAATATTGAACTTACATCACGCCGAGTACTACTTCACTCTGGGGTATACATTTCAATATATTACATTATTACGCGACATACTATATAAATGTAAATTCGTAATTTTGAACTTTTTTTAATCATTCCTGAGCCAGGTGGGCAACATTATCGTGGAGAGGCGGGCAACAGCTTTGACTGTTGCCCTCCTGTACCCGAGAATAATAGCGTATAGCTATATCTGATCAGGATCTCTATTGATTCCTACGTTGCCCAGTTATTTGGCAAAGCTACCTGAGTAGCAAACAGTATAGACCCTGATCAGACGGTAAGTTCTGTGCAAGCTGATTGGGCATTGGTCTAAAAATATCATGGAACAGTCCATGTCAGTTACTTGGTGTTGAATGGGTTAAAGCAAGTTTATGTTGTATTTGTTTTGTTGTAAACAGCCAGCTATAAGTAACCAGTCACTAATAAATTTGCTACAAAGTAAATATACAATTGTTTATTTCAGACATTATTATGTTGCTTAATTGAATGTGTTATCCAAAACAAATTACATATTACTGTCCAATACTATTTTAAATGCTACACAAACTAGCCGAAAACAGAAAAAACAACAAATTGCGAAATTATTATAGTATTTATATAGTATATTAGGTAATAAAACAATTATTTCATAGATGTTTGCATCGAGAGCGGCATCGGGCAACAGTGCCAATGTCATCCCCAATACCTCGGGGCAATAGTTTGGACAGTTTCCCAAACACCTATGAAATAATTGTATACTAGTGTACGCATTGAATATTCGTGATTACTTCCCTTTTATTCACATCACCATTTGCAAATAATAGCAATAATAGTATATGTTATATTTCGGTTTTTACGCCTGCATCATCACCATTTCGGGCTATATCGCCGGCGGGCAGTTTACTTAACAACACCTTTCCTGGGCTGGAGCCTCTTGGAGGCTGGTTAACCAGTACTTGGGTGCACCAACCTCCGTAAGAAACTGCCAACGTTTTCATATAAAATAAATGATACACGGTCTGAGCGGGGCTCGAACCCGTGACCATCAGTCTGATATGTTACAGTGGTATACAAGTCAGCGACCGTAACCACTCGACCACGGAGGCGGACCACGGAGGCGGACTAGCAATACTAGACAACACATTCCATTAACTAGTGTAGGTTAGTAACTCTATTCATTTTGGTTGCAATCATTAATAAATATCGAATATAGTATTTGTAATTTCAAAGTAATAAAATGTTGGTTGCCTGTAACGGGTTCAGCGTGTACACAGTCAAACCTGTCTTAAGCAGCCAGCTAAGGGAGTCACAGAAAGCAAAGATGGCTGCTTAATAGAGGTCAAATGCATAATAAAGTCTACATCCGTTATGTCGAATTCCGTCGGACCGAACAAAATACTTCGACATAACCGAAGTTTGACTAAACGAAATTCGATATAAATAGAGCCAGTTATATGTAAAATGTAGGGTTATCAATATTAAGTTTACCATCATCATTAAAAGATTCAACTTCATCTATAAGTGTATTCCTGATAGTATTGAAGACATCAGAACAATAATTTTGAAAATCATTTATTGGTATATCAGCACCAGATAATGGTCTTTTCTTTTTGAAGTATTTAAAATTATTTATCGTTATGTTGACCCGTAAACAATGGTGGCCAAGTATAAAGTTGTATCAACATTGCAGTGGCTCACTTTCGATTCAAGTATGTCATTAATTGAGTCACGTGCTAATATGCCTATTAATAGGATTAATGATAATCAATACTTACACGGAATACCCCCCAAGTTTCCCCAGGCATTGATATTATCAGAAACTTAATACGGCACAATTAATGATGATTGATTATGATAAGTAACTAAAGGTGTTTAAAATCCTTCTTTTCAAGTTTCTTGTTTTCTTCAAGAGTTTTCTTTATTGTTGCCTTAATATCATTCCTTCCGATGTCGCCCAGTTCTCGGAGTAGATCCTCATACAAATGTTGATTGCTTGCTTCAGGCATTTGTCTCCGGGATGACCTCTCTTTCCTCCAATACAGGAAGCAATTATAATTACCGGTTACAACGTTGCGCATGTCGTTTTCCAAGTTTTGTTCGCGTACTTGGTTAGGCACTCCGAGTCCAATCAGTAACTTGGTGGCATCAGAAGGGGACATGGACCACGCCAGAGTCATTAATGACTCGTTAGACAACAATAAGTCATAGGCTGAAAATTAATGAAGCAATATCTAATTTACATTAACATGTGCCAGAACTTGCGATAATTTGTCATCGTTTCCGGTTGCACACCCGTATCAAGTCCCATAAAAAGTACATAGTTAGTACAGTCAAACCTGTCTTAAACAGCCAGTCAAGGGAGTCAGAGAAAGTGGCTGCTTAACACAGGTGGCTGCTTAATAGAGGTCAAATGAATAATAAAACAACGGATTGGGAATATGGAAACTGGCTGCTTAATACAGGTTGGCTGCTTAATGGAGGTGACCACTAACACAGGTTTGACTGTATATTGATTTTGCTGGAAAGTGTTGTTTCTTTCTTTGTATTTGGATTGAAAATCGCACCAATAGCTTACGTCATACGGCAACTCTCCAGCTTTTATTTCAGGCACGGGGTAGAACCACCAATCTTCCACCAGTAGTTTACAGATAGTAAAGAATTCGACACCAACAGTTGGATTTCAGAAGTCTGACATTTCCTTCTTTTGTTCTAAATCTATATTTTTAAATGTCTTTTTTGGAATGACGGGTGTCTCTATTTACCTATAGACATGATTTACAGGCTGAATACTGTGTTTCTAGGCATTATGAAGTTGCATTATTCTGAGACAAGAATTAATACATACCTGTTCTATTTTGGTCACTTTGTGAAGAATCAACATTCCCAATGGCCATATCACCTAAATTGGGAATTAAAAACCACATGAGCATTGCGGTGGCGGTTATCTGTGTTAATATTATATTAAGCTGCATATATACTGACACCATTTGTGTGTTTTACGTTTATTTATCATCGCTACTGGTTGCGCAGTTGAGCGTCGCATCCTGGAGAGATTAGTCATTTTAGATTTTTGGAGGATAGTGCAATGATAGACTAGAGACCTATTCCAGTGTCTCCTCTGGTTCTTTTACGTGCACGGTGTAAGGCACCGACACGAGACCTCGGTTTAACGTCTCATCTGAAAGACGGTTAATTTTATTAGGGTCGGATGGGGGATCGAACCTGCTATCCCTGGAATACCGTGTTACCACAGGACTACTGATCCGTCTGTAATACTGCACTTTTATATTGCGCGTTACTTTTTCGTTACAAACTTTAGAATTATGGCTCTTACTATCTTGCACTCATTTATTCATGTGCTCATCCTCTGCTATTGATGATTTTGCAAACAGTGTTGTACCAATTCACGTCTAGTAGTAGTAGTATTATGTATGTATATTTGACGATGTACAATACATTTTCTGTTCTGTTCTGTTCATATTACAGGAGGGTATAATCTGTTTTGTGCATTTGTTACGGTTCGCAGAGTCGCATTCCATTAAATGGTTAGGTAATTAAAAAATACACATTCCTTTTATTTTCGAATAAATAAACCCACAGTATATGCCTGCATTTTGAGGGATTAAATATAGGATCTTTAAGTAAATAATTTATGATCGGGAATTTCAAGGGGGTGTGGCGTTAGCCGGTGCACCCCTCACCCCCTTGCAGGCAAGAGTACACCGCACATGGGCGTATGAACATGTATCATGTCTGTAACTGGATACGCCCCTGAGGTACACATGTATCATACCTGTAACTGGAAACGCCCCTGACGCACACATGTATCATACCTGCATCTGTATATGCCCCTAACATACATCTGTATCATACCTGCATCTGTATACGCCCCTGACGTACACATGTATCATACCTGCATCTGTATATGCCCCTAACATACATCTGTATCATACCTGCATCTGTATACGCCCCTGACGTACACATGTATCATACATGCAACTGGTTACGCCCCTGACGTACACATGTATCATACATGCAACTGGATACACCCCTGACGTACACATGTATCATACCTGCAACTGTATACGCCCCTGAGGTACACATGTATCATGTCTGTAACTGGATACGCCCCTGACGTACACATGTATCATGTCTGTAACTGGATACGCCCCTGACGTACACATGTATCATACATGCAACAACTGCATACACCCCTGACGTACACATGTATCATACATGCAACTGTATACGCCCCTGACGTACACATGTATCTTACCTGCAACTGTATACGCCCCTGACGTACATATGTATCATACCTGCAACTGTATACGCCCCTGATATACACATGTATCATACATGCAACTATATACGCCACTGACATACACATGTATCATACATGCAACTGTATACGCCCCTGACGTACACATGTATCATACCTGCATTTTTATACACCCCTGACGTACACATGTATCCTACCTGCAACTGTATACACCCCTGACATACACATGTATCATACATGCAACTGTATACACCCCTGACGTACACATGTATCATACATGCAACTGTATACACCCCTGACGTACACATGTATCCTACCTGCAACTGTATACACCCCTGACGTACACATGTATCATACATGCAACTGTATACACCCCTGACGTACACATGTATCCTACCTGCAACTGTATACACCCCTGACATACACATGTATCCTACCTGCAACTGTATACACCCCTGACATACACATGTATCATACATGCAACTGTATACACCCCTGACGTACACATGTATCATACCTGCAACTGTATACACCCCTGACGTACACATGTATCCTACCTGCAACTGTATACACCCCTGACGTACACATGTATCATACCTGCAACTGTATACACCCCTGACATACACATGTATCATACCTGCAACTGTATACACCCCTGACATACACATGTATCATACCTGCAACTGTATACGCCCCTGACATACACATGTATCATACATGCAACTGTATACACCCCTGACATACACATGTATCATACATGCAACTGTATACACCCCTGACATACACATGTATCATACATGCAACTGTATACACCCCTGACATACACATGTATCATACATGCAACTGTATACACCCCTGACGTACACATGTATCATACATGCAACTGTATACACCCCTGACATACACATGTATCATACATGCAACTGTATACACCCCTGACATACACATGTATCATACCTGCAACTGTATACACCCCTGACATACACATGTATCATACCTGCAACTGTATACACCCCTGACATACACATGTATCATACATGCAACTGTATACACCCCTGACATACACATGTATCATACATGCAACTGTATACACCCCTGACATACACATGTATCATACATGCAACTGTATACACCCCTGACATACACATGTATCATACATGCAACTGTATACACCCCTGACGTACACATGTATCATACATGCAACTGTATACACCCCTGACGTACACATGTATCATACATGCAACTGTATACACCCCTGACATACACATGTATCATACATGCAACTGTATACACCCCTGACGTACACATGTATCATACATGCAACTGTATACACCCCTGACGTACACATGTATCATACATGCAACTGTATACACCCCTGACATACACATGTATCATACATGCAACTGTATACACCCCTGACGTACACATGTATCATACCTGCAACTGTATACACCCCTGACGTACACATGTATCATACCTGCAACTGTATACGCCCCTGACATACACATGTATCTTACCAACAACTGTATACGCCCCTGACGTACACATGTATCATACCTGCAACTGTATACGCCCCTGACATACACATGTATCATACATGCAACTGTATACGCCCCTGACGTACACATGTATCATACATGCAACTGTATACACCCCTGACGTACACATGTATCATACATGCAACTGTATACACCCCTGACATACACATGTATCATACATGCAACTGTATACACCCCTGACGTACACATGTATCATACATGCAACTGTATACACCCCTGACATACACATGTATCATACATGCAACTGTATACACCCCTGACATACACATGTATCATACATGCAACTGTATACACCCCTGACGTACACATGTATCATACATGCAACTGTATACACCCCTGACATACACATGTATCATACATGCAACTGTATACGCCCCTGACATACACATGTATCATACATGCAACTGTATACACCCCTGACGTACACATGTATCATACATGCAACTGTATACACCCCTGACGTACACATGTATCATACCTGCAACTGTATACACCCCTGACATACACATGTATCATACATGCAACTGTATACACCCCTGACATACACATGTATCATACATGCAACTGTATACACCCCTGACATACACATGTATCATACATGCAACTGTATACACCCCTGACGTACACATGTATCATACATGCAACTGTATACACCCCTGACGTACACATGTATCATACATGCAACTGTATACACCCCTGACATACACATGTATCATACATGCAACTGTATACACCCCTGACATACACATGTATCATACATGCAACTGTATACACCCCTGACGTACACATGTATCATACATGCAACTGTATACACCCCTGACGTACACATGTATCATACATGCAACTGTATACACCCCTGACGTACACATGTATCATACATGCAACTGTATACGCCCCTGACGTACACATGTATCATACATGCAACTGTATACGCCCCTGACGTACACATGTATCATACATGCAACTGTATACACCCCTGACGTACACATGTATCATACATGCAACAACTGTATACGCCCCTGACATACATATATATCTTACATGCAACTGTATACAAGTACTCACCCATCATGTCGTCCAGTTCTCTAGGTGGTATAGGAACGGCATCCACATTGTCGGAAGGTAACCCCCAACCTGCAACGATAGAGAACATTACCACGAGTGCAGCCATCTAGTGGCTCGGTGTCAGGCTCGAATGTGTCCTCCAAGACACATATTATTCAAGGATTATGATATTAGGTCTCCGAAACGTTATAGACACACCCGACTTATACATTAACATCTCGCAAAATGTAGTCCAGTGGTTAACACGTTGGAATGGTAATCCAGGGATCGCAGGTTCGGTCCCCCTTTATAAACAATACATTATAGATCCCCGTTTGTTACAGAGCTATCTCTCTTACGATAAAACATATCTGCAAAAGGTAAGAGAAATTATATATTACAGACGAATCTGTAGTCCAGTGGTAACACGCTGGACTGGTAATCCAGGGATCGCAGGTTCGATCGCGCGTCTGACCATAATAAATTAACAGTCTTTCAGATGGGACTTTAAACCGAGGTCTTGTGTCGGTCTTTACACCGTGCACGTAAAAGAACCAGAGGAAACTTTGGAATGGGTCTGTCTGTATCATTGCACTATCCTCCAAAAATCTAAAATGACTAATCTCTTCAGGAGGCGACGCTCATATTGGTAACCGGTAGCGACGATAAATAAACGTAAAACACAAGAGAAATTATAATGTGAAAGAATGGTACCTGATGCTGTTACAGTCTCCTCTCTTATCGATCCTGAAACAGAATACAACCAATGTGTGTACATAAACGGAGAGTGTATCTCGTTTAATATAATAAAACAACCCATTTATTTACAAATTAAAAAGTATGCGCATATTAGTTAAAACCATGGAACAACGCCATGTTGGCACTCAAACATACTTTCGTTCAAGCACGGATTAGCACCCGGGTTGAACCTGCGACCTTCCGCAAGTCAGCTTGAAATATTTCGACACCCCCATTGGGATTCGAACCTGCAGAGGTGATTATTTTTATTATTATTTAAGTTTATTTAACGTCGCTACCGGTTTCCCATTTGAGCGATGGGCAGTTTACCTAACAACACCTTTCCTGGGCAGGCTCCAGCGTTTAACCAGTACTTGGTGCACCAACCTCCGTAAGAAACTGCCAACTTGTTCATATAAATGAGACACGATCTGAGTGGGGCTCGAACCCATGACCATCAGAGATGATAGGATACAGTGGTATACAAGTCAGCGACCTTAACCACTCGACCACGGAGGCGGTTGCAGAGGTGAGGGGCAATTGAGTTGAAGTCAAGGACCAAGTTCAGACAATCCAATCTCGGGTAAGTAAGAATGCAATAAGGTGACATCAGTTACTTCCCCTGAATACTGTCTATTATTAAGTGGTTTCCTATGTTTATCGTTGTTTTACAGACGGATCTGTAGTCCCGTGGTAACACGCTGGACTGGTAATTCAGACAGGGATTACAGGTTTGATCCCCCGTCTGACCCTAATAAAATTAACAATCTTTCAGATGGGACATTAAACCGAGGTATCGTGTTGGTGCTGTACACCGTGCACGTAAAAGAACCAGATGATATTCTGGAATGGGTCTGTCGGTATCATTGCACTATCCTACAAATATCTGAAATGACTAATCTCTTCAGGAGGAGTCGCTCATATGGGCAACCGGTAGCGACGATAAATAAACGTAAAACACACAAAGGCACATTTCAGTGGCGGATCCAGGTTTTCAAGAGGGGTGGGGTGGCATTGTAACCAAGAGGCCAAGTGCCAGTTAAAAATATTGCATTTCAAACTGTATGGGAACAAGTGGGTCTCGATCTTAAAATAAATCTTCTGGTATTTACCTATTACCATGGTAAGTTTGTTGCTTCTATCCAGAAGTGAACAATTGTTATGGCTATCACTCTAACTAAAATGGGACTGACTAGAAGTTATTCACATTCAAACCTTAGGTCATCTAATACCGGTATGCCCATGGTACCATTGTTTCAAAACACTATGTTTTAAACTACAGCAAACATATAATTGACCATCTTTACCTTCCAATTCACTTTCAGCATCCGCACTGCCCATTGTAAAACAGCTGGTATTACTTGTGGTACTAAGCTGCCTGTCTGTTTCGCATCCTCTCACACTCACAAACGAACCAGTACTGGAGCAGCTTTTGCTTAGATTTTTAACGGTCGGCACATCGTGGATATTGACCGTGTGCTTCACTACACCCGATACCTTGAACTTGATGGTGGCGTTGCCTTCAGTAGACGCAACATATGTTGGTTTTAGGCTGAGAAGCTTTCTACATTCACTCATTGTCGCGTTGTATTCTACTGTGCACTCTCCCTGTTTACCAATAAATCAACAATACTGAGAATATCATATACATATAGGATCATACATGAGATGTGATTTCATACCATGACTGTCCGATTAGCGCAGTGGTTAGCCCGCTCGCTTCTCACCAATGCAACCCGGGTTCGATGCTCGGACCAGGAAGTATGTGAGATGGTACGGTGGTCGCCAGATCGGACAGTTGGGCTTTCTCCGGGTCAGACTCTGGTTTCCTCCCACACGAATGACCACATTTACGTTTCCATACGCGCCAACGAGAGTGCTTAATATAAGTTGTTAGAACTTGCTTCGCAATCGTTGTAAAATAAATAAAGTTTAAACTTTAATTTCATACAATATTTTATTTTAACCCTTTCAACCCCACAGTCCTCTAAATAGGCTTATGAAAAGTGTAGATCCAGATGAGCCTGCTCGTAACTAGCCGTCTCATCAGGATCTGCTCTTTTTTGCCAGTAATAATTATTACTATTTTTAGATAAAATTACCAATTTTGATAAATGAACTGGTCCAAATGTAATTTTCTTATTAATTTATTGATCTAAAAATAGCATGCACCAGTCCATGTCAGATACTTGGGGTTGAATGGGTTAAATAGCAAAATTCCAAAAAGAGTTTCATACAATATGGTCATCATCAGTGATGACAGATCACAGTAGTATACATCAAAGAAGCTGTCATTACGTACTATGTAAATTACTACTATCTGTTTCTTTAATGTATTTGTTTATATATGTATTTATATAACATGTTTTGTGATGTCTTTGCCGTATTTCTATCGCTGTAAATGGCCAAAGGCAACATAGTTTCTTATTATGCCAACACCTTTGAAACTTGAAATTCAAATAGTTAATACAAAGCGACATTACATCGCAAAACGCATATAAAATGCATTTTTTCACGTTATCTACTACAAATTCTTCCGAATACATTCCAACACTAACATTGAATCAAAAAACAGTGTTTTTGTGGATTGAAAAAAGATGTCATATAACGGTCCTGGATTGACGTTTGTTTGTCATCGGAGTCAATACTAAACGCGAGATAATGTCGCTTAGAGATAATTTAACTAAGAATAGTGTACAAATAAATAGGCACAAATGTGAGATATATACATTTATCGATATATCGATAAATCGTGTTATTCAGGATACACTCATTGTATTACGCATGTATGTTTACATTATTTTGCTATGTCAACAAACCGCGTATACGACGCTTATTTATTAGTTGAAATACTCAGTATTTGAGGCAAATATTTGGGAAAATATTATACCATATAATAGGAAAATACATTCTGTAGAAATTTGTGTTTTCACAGATGTAGTGTCGCTTTATACAACATGAAGTGAATATGTAGTAAATCATTCCATTTAGTGTCACCCACTAACTGCACATATAACTTACACGCTATTGGTTAATTCAAGCTTAGGAAAGAGGTAACCATACAAGCAGGCTGCTCAATCCTATATGTATGTACATAATAGTTATACTTGACTAAGAAATAAATATTGTTTCAAATAATTCAAGTTTAACTTGGTGACTTGCTTTGTTTTGTTTGTATATTTGTGACTTAAAGTCACACCAACAGCTTAGATCATATGGCTGCTCTACAAACATAATTGGAGGAAGACCCTGGGTGCCCCACCGAGTAGTAGAACCACCGAACTTCTGCAAGCCACACGTAAGAAATCGACACCGTCACATGAAAGAAATCGACACCCTCACACGAAAGAAATCAACACCCTCACATGAAAGAAATCGACACCCTCACATGAAAGAAATCGACACCCTCACATGAAATAAATCAACACCCTCACATGAAAGAAATCGACACCATCACATGAAAGAAATCAACACCCTCACATGAAAGAAATCGACACCCTCACACGAAAGAAATCAACACCCTCACACGAAAGACATCGACACCATCACATGAAAGAAATCGACACCCTCACATGAAAGAAATCGACACCATCACATGAAAGAAATCAACACCATCACATGAAAGAAATTGACACCCTCACATGAAAGAAATCGACACCCTCACATGAAAGAAATCGACACCATCACATGAAAGAAATCAACACCCTCACATGAAAGAAATCGACACCCTCACATGAAAGAAATCGACACCCTCACATGAAAGAAATCGACACCCTCACATGAAAGAAATTGACACCCTCACACGAAAGAAATCGACACCCTCACATGAAAGAAATCGACACCCTCACATGAAAGAAATAGACACCATCACATGAAAGAAATCAACACCCTCACACGAAAGACATCGACACCATCACATGAAAGAAATCGACACCCTCACATGAAAGAAATCGACACCATCACATGAAAGAAATCAACACCATCACATGAAAGAAATTGACACCCTCACATGAAAGAAATCGACACCCTCACATGAAAGAAATCGACACCATCACATGAAAGAAATCAACACCCTCACATGAAAGAAATCGACACCCTCACATGAAAGAAATCGACACCCTCACATGAAAGAAATCGACACCCTCACATGAAAGAAATTGACACCCTCACACGAAAGAAATCGACACCCTCACATGAAAGAAATCGACACCCTCACATGAAAGAAATAGACACCATCACATGAAAGAAATCAACACCCTCACATGAAAGAAATCGACACCCTCACACGAAAGAAATCAACACCCTCACACGAAAGAAATCAACACCCTCACATGAAAGAAATCGACACCCTCACATGAAAGAAATCAACACCCTCACACGAAAGAAATCAACACCCTCACATGAAAGAAATCGACACCCTCGCATGAAAGAAATCGACACCCTCAGTTGGATTCGAACCTACAGCGGAGATGGTTAAGTAATTTGAACGTAACAACATTAACCACTCGGCCACAGAGGTGACTATCAAAACAAATATAGCTAAGGCTTGTTTATGAACTACGAAACATTACCTCTTCTAACGGTAAAGTTGGTTCCAATGCACCAGAAATGACAAACTCGATTTCACATCTACCGTTCTGCAACTGTAGTTCAGTTTCCGGCGAACAGGCTCCTGCTATGCAGCCATACTCGACATAAACCTGCAAAGTGTAAGTGTCTAATTTTAGTATATTACTAAAGCGCTGACTTATAAGAACGATTTATGGAGCTTTCGTCAACCTACGGTTTCGACAAACTGGTGTTATCTACTACCTGGACTGGATGTTTCGGCAATCTGATAATACATTATATCACACCTTTTAATGGTTATAGCTCAATACTATAGAATACTATTGATTTGAGTAACATCAAGGCCAATATCAAGTGGGATTGTGTATTCATGATGATGATTTGAAAACGCAGTCACTTTAATTTAGTTCACTAAATGTGTTTGTTTTACAATAAATAAATTTAAAATAAATTTGAATATTGTTTGCTTACAAATAAACGCGCACTATCGTTATAACTGCAATTATAATCAAAAGGAAATTATGATCCAATTAATTGCACGTGACAGGCATCTAAGACACCAATCTAGTCAGGAACCTAGACAGACAGATACTTTTATTCTCTCAGGTACATGTGTACAACATGAGGGTATATAACAGAAACAAATATTTAGCCAGGTGGTGCTTCCGGGAATGACCTGAAATGAAAGCAGTTGTATAAACAATCATTTCATGCATAATAATGTATAGAAATATGCTGGGGGATTCTTCTTCATGTATCCAAATTTTACATACAAATACATTATTATTCACGACATAGTTCCACTATTACATCTAAATGATATAAAATGAAAGAAAAATATAATATTTAAAGATTGTGGGATATAATAATTAATATACTTATTCTCTGTCGGATTGTTTGTCATTTGGGGATGAAAGGTCAATCGAGTGTTATTGGCCTGGTGACGTGTAATGAATGAAAATAATTTTACTATCATACTGACTCACGTAGTAGACAAAATAATCCCATCGTGCGGACTAGTATTTATTAGTTGGGTAAATTGTTCTCGTAATGAGTCTAATATTTTTCCCACGGTCATAGAGTACGGGATAAAATGTATCTATAGTTTTGTGATTATAGCTTTTGTTGGATTTTCTTCCCGTTTGTGGAAAATAATGAGGTTTTGTATAATATTCGGCAAGAGTATATGTATCAGGCGTTTTTAAATATCATAATATGAATCTAATGATGAATTTCAGTTGAGTTAATTATACTTTCGTTATGGATTATCAATTTTTGCGAACCATAAAGTGGTAAGTATAATTATGTAATGAGATTTGAATAATTAATGCAATACCTATCAAATATCGTAATATGTCCAACTTGCGAAGCTTTAAAGCAGCATTACATCGTAAAAAAGGATGTTTTGTGTAAAATATAAATACTAATGTGTGTATGTTAACAAAAATCGAAATAGTCGCTCAGAAACGATAAAATTCCAATACATTTAAACCGTCGTATACGCGAATTTGTTTATCAACACACGAAATGTAAACACGCACAGCGCGCATGCGTGAAACAACAGAGGATGTAGAAAACAACGTATATATTTTGAACATGAAATACTATCTATCTTCCTCTAATGTCGAACCACTCGCGGGGATGTAGAAATGTCCCTAAAAGATTTAGCTAACAGAGGTATGAATCAACATATCAAGTAATTTAATTAAAAAAGACAACGTGGGACAAATGGGGACGATGCATTCCGAATGTAAACAAGTGCGGACGATGCGTTCCGGTTGTAAACAAGTGCGTGACCGATCGACTCGGAAAGTCATACTTTCGGTTTCGAGTTTGTTTTATCGCAAAAAACACTGTTTACCAAATGAACATAAGAATACAAAGTATAATGTTAGAATGTGTAGCAGCATTGCTACCCATACGTAAAAATTGAATTTTTCAAATATCTTTTATTTCATACGATGTAATGCTGCTTTAAAAAATTATTAACAAAATTTAGACATGATAATACGAGTAAATTTACTAAGATTTACCAGGGCAGTTTCAGATGATGTATTTAATATCTTGGAGAAACAATGTATGTTATCAGACAACACAAAGTCGTGCAGATAGGTATTCCGATCTTGTGTAAAGTAATCACATTTGAGCAGATAGTGTTGCTCAGAGCCAACTTCCCCGTTATTACATAACCTACAAATACTATCTAGGAAGGCTGTTCCTCCCCATCTGGATGTTTCCAGAGGGAGGCGATTGTTACAGGTACGATATCTGAAGAGTGTCAAATAGTCTTGTTTAGTGATAATGTTGAAATATTTTTCATATTCTAATGCCTGTTTAAAAGAATTATAAATGTTACCCTTGTTTGATAGTTGCATTTGGCTATGCCAATGCTGCTTATATTGGTCTATTAATATTTTCTGTATTTGCTTATGGGTACTTTTATTAATTAAGGTATTTTGGTTAAGCCAAAGATCAGGTCTACCTACAGAATTTAGGATTTCTTTTATTTTACTGATCCATCGGAAATTTGTATCAGGTTGATTAATCATGTACCTATATATCAATAATGACAACTTGTTTTCGTTTCCAAGTAATATCCTCGTCCAAAAAGATATCATTTTTGTATGTGCAATGATAGATATAGGGTATCTACCAAGTTCTCCAAATAACATATACCTAGGTGTACTTTTTCGGGCGTTGGTTATTCGCCTGAGAAATGAATTATGCACTTTTTCTTGTAAATCTAGATTTTCGTAGCCAAATACCTCTGATCCATATGTTAGTATGGGTACTACAGTGTGATCGAATAGTTTAATAATTAAATCTGGCGGTAAATCTGCATTATTAGACTTAGTAAAAAGTAAGTGCATTGCTTTATTTGCCTGTTGGGTAACATGTTTTCTAGCCTTCAAAAAAGATCCATTACTAGAGAGTGTAACACCAAGGTAGTGGTAATTGTCTGTGATTTCAAGACCTTGGTCACCTAATTTAAAGTCAAAGTTATTACGGTTCCTTGCTCCAAAAACAATTACTTTTGTTTTATTAGGGTTTACTACTAATTTCCATTGGGCACAGTAATTATTAAAATGATTCAGGCAGTTTTGAAAGTCGACAGGGTTATTGGAAACAATGACGGTGTCGCCTGCGTAAAGCAGAAGTAGTAGTTTAAGCCAAGTTTCATCACTGAACGTGTCCTCAAGCTGTATGCCAACGGCACCGTTTGCTTCCAGGTGTGACTGTAGGTCGTTTAAATATAAAGAAAAGAGGATCGGGCTTAAGTTTTCACCCTGTCGGACACCGATTTCTGAAGAAAAGAATGGCGATTGGTTACCATTATGGGTTACACATGATTTTATATTCTGATACATATTATATATAACCTGGAACAACTTACCATTGATAAAATTTTGCAAAAGCTTGTGCCATAAACCGAAACGCCATATTTTATCAAAACATTGTGAAAAATCTATAAAGGAACAGAATAGCTTCTGTTTTCGTTTCTTAAGTATTTCAACAAGGGAGTGTAATGTAAAAATATGGAAACCATTGGAACAATATAAACTCTTGTTTGGTCCCAATTAAAGATAATATCATCAGGACTGCTAAGTTCCCTGACAACGGTGCTGATTCTGTCCACAAACTCTGTATTCATTTTGTCAAATTCATCCGCAATATGGCACTTACACCGTCTCCGTGGCCCAGTGGTTAAGGCGTCCGCCTACGGAGCGGGAGGTCGAAGGTTCGAATCTCGTCAGGGGTTCGTTCTGATATTGCCGGTTGGTGAGCCGCCAGCTAGTTAAATAATGGTTACCGATTGCCTACCAGCCTGGCGTCTGGCATACAAGCATAGGATTCGGGAAGTACTGATGTTCGTAAAAAGAGGTGTCTCATAAGTCAGAAATGCATGAATATGGAGTCAGAGGTCAAACATTAAGGTGGATTAAGAGTTTTCTAGATAATAGACTCCAGTCAGTTGTCCTTAATGGTATTAGTTCAGAGGCCATTCCAGTGTCCTCTGGAGTCCCACAGGGATCCGTACTTGGACCCCTGCTTTTCCTAGCCTACATAAACGACCTCCCACAAAACATCAGTTCCAAAGTCCGTATCTTTGCAGATGATACTGCAGTCTATCTATCACTGACATCTGCAAATGAATCGGTCACACTCCAAAACGATCTTAAGAGATTAGAAGAGTGGGAGTTGGAGTGGGACATGGAATTTAACCCCTCCAAATGTCAAGTTATCCACGTCACCAGAAGGAAACATCCTATTCCCAGTAAATATAAACTCCATGGAGTCCTACTTGAGTCGGTCACCTCAGCCAAATACCTTGGCGTGGATATCTCAAATAACCTGTCGTGGGACACTCACATAAAAATGCTCAACAAAAAAAGCAAACCAAACATTAGGATTTCTACGTAGAAACCTCCAGGTCAAATCTGAACCCCTTAAGTCCATGGTTTACCAGACACTAGTGAGACCCCAGCTTGAATATGGTTCCGAGATCTGGTCGCCCCATACCCAAACATTGATATACCAAATTGAAGGTGTCCAGCGAAGAGCAGCCCGTTGGATAAAGGCTGACTTCTATCGTACCTCTAGTGTTACAGACATGCTACATTCCCTTAATCTACGCAGACTAGATCAACGGCGTAGGCCTATTGACAATAGGTTATCCCTTATGTATAAAATTCATAATGATCTTGTTGCTATTCCCATTGAAAATTACCTAGTTCCCCTCTCCCGTCCTGCTCGCCATTGCCATTCCTTAAGCTATAGGTTAATTACAGCAACTACAGACTACTACAAGTTTTCCTTTTTTCCAAGAACAATCTACCATTGGAACCACCTCCCTCCTGACAATGTCCATCTCCCTACCATAGAGCAATTCAATACGGCAGTTTGCCATATTGATCATGCCAGTCCCTAGTTGTTCTGCGCAGCTGCTTTTAAACTTTTACCACAACTTACTTTCATTACCTTCTTAAATTATACTTTTAACTACTCATACTTTTAACTTCTTTGCGGTTTTTGACGCGCAACATGTCTACGTCCCCGCGAGGTGTTTGACATTAGCGGAAGATAGATAGATAGAATGGCTGGCCCTTTAAATAGCGGTGACACTATAATAAACAAACACTTTACTTTTTACTTTTACACAGTGTGCGAATATTACGACATAAGCAGAAATCATACTAGCTCGAACATTTCGACCCGCGAAGTTATCCACGTATACAGTAATATATATATAGTAACCATGGAGGATTAGACCGTATATTCGGTATTCACATTTATTATCTTCGTCTATGCCATAGATGTCCTTTGAGTATCTAATGGCAGTCGTGATAGCGCAGTGGGAGCGCGTTCACTTCAGGTGCGAAAGGCCCGTGGTTCGAGCCCTGCTGGATCTGTTACGATTGTGCCCTTAGGCAAAGCATCTAAATTTCACATTGTCGCTTCTCTCTCCCTCGTGGCGATGGATTCCATCAGGAATGAGGTCGCGAGAGTCATAAGAACTTGTTTCACAATCGAGCTAAAATAAATGTGTATAAACTAATGACATACCAGTTACGCGTAAAGATGTCCGTTGCGTACGTTAGGCATACCCAGAATGCGTCAGGAGAAACTATTTAAGGAAATTCTTCATTAAAATATTACAGGTTCGATCCCCCGTCTGACCCTAATAAAATTAGCAGTCTTTCAGATGGGACATTAAACCGATGTCTCGTGTCAGTGCTGTACACCATGCACGTAAAAGAACCAGAGGAGACTCTGGAATGGGTCTCTGTCTGTATCACTGTATCCTCCAAAAATCTAAAATTACTAATCTATTTAGGAGGCGTCGCTCATATGGGCAACCGGTAGCGACGATAAATAAACGTAAAACACACAGAGAAGGCCATCATACTAGCATGATCTCCTGCTCAACTGAGTTCACTCTCAAACAGAGTTATAACCTACGTTTCTGGTTCAAATCTCGAATGAGCTTAAGATTTGAGTTGAGTTTTGAGCTGAGACAATGCATCAGATTAGGCTCAAATAATATAGGTCTGATCATCCGACTTGCATTTGAAACTGTGCATGTGGTCATTCGTGTGGGGGGAAACCGGATTACCCAGAGAAAACCCACCTATCCGATCTGGATCTGGCGACAATCGTACCATCTCAGTTACTGCAAAATAGGCCCCACGAGTAGGTATGTTAGCACAGTATACAACTTATTATATATATCTATCCTATGTCTTGTACCTCTATCCTAGGACATCCCATCTAGCATACAACTTATTATATATGCCTTGTACCTGTATCCTAGGACATCCCATCTAGTATACAACTTATTATATATGCCTTTAACCTCTATCCTCGGACATCCCATCTAGTATACAACTTATTACATATGCCTAGTACCTCTATCCTAGGACCTCCCATATAGCATACAACTTATTATATATGTCTTGTACCTCTATCCTAGGACATCCCATCTAGTATACAACTTATTATATATGTCTTGTACCTCTATCCTAGGACATCCCATCTAGTATACAACTTATTATATATGTCTTGTACCTCTATCCTAGGACCTCCCATCTAGTATACAACTTATTATATATGTCTTGTACCTCTATCCTAGGACATCCCATCTAGTATACAACTTATTATATATGTCTTGTACCTCTATCCTAGGACCTCCCATATAGTATACAACTTATTATATATGCCTTGTACCTCTCTCCTAGGACATCCCATCTAGTATACAATTTATTATATATGCCTTGTACCTCTCTCCTAGGACATCCCATCTAGTATACAACTTATTATATATGCCTTGTACCTCTCTCCTAGGACATCCCATCTAATATACAATTTATTATATATGCCTTGTACCTCTATCCTAGGACATCCCATCTAGTATGCAACTTATTATATATGCCTTGTACCTCTATCCTAGGACATCCCAGCTAGTATAAAACCTTTTATATGCGCCTTATTACCTCTATCCTAGGACATCAACTCTAGTATAAAACCTTTTATATGCGCCGTATTACCTCTATCCTAGGACATCAACTCTAGTATAAAACCTTTTATATGCACCTTATTACCTCTATCCTAGGACCCCGCCTTTAACATAAAAGTTGTTATTCTACATACATGTATGTGTGGTTTCTAGCATCGCGGTACAAGTCCTGTGGTGTCTGATGGACCATGTGCATACAGATTATCTAACAGCATACAAGATACATCTGTATTGCAAATTAGTACACGTAGCGAAAAGGTACCTGTTTTTCTGCCTCTCGTTTCTTCATCACACTTTCTGTCGTTTCCGTCAGTGCAACATCAAAGCTGAGTGCGTAACGATCTTGCTTAATATGTGTTTTTGACATTAAGCAAACAAAGTTGACCTTTACCGATGACGTCATACTGTAGAATCTGAATGATAGTTCGAGTCTAAAGTTCAATCATTAGTCTGAAGATTAAATTCAAACTATGGCTCTCACAGCAAATACCATACGCAGACGCAAGCAGACCTACTCAGTATACAATGTTTGTTTGTTTTACGTTTATTTATCGTCGCTACCGGTTGCCCATATTAATGTCATGTATATGTATATGGATATTATCAGGATTTATGTATGTTATACATAATTATGACAGTAATATTATTGTGATTTGTAAATTGTATTCATCATTATGGAACAAGTTGTTGGGACACCGAAATAACTATGAATATGAATGCATGGACATGTAAAACGAAAGTAGACAAGGTTAAAACAGTGAATATTCTATGTTTTTGACAAACATGTTATCTTATATCAATTATTTTCTACGTAAATGGTTTTACTCACAATTGTTCTCACCACAGCTTAATATCACACGATTTAAATATCATTAATATCCCTTCCAACTATATAAATATAACAATTAACAATATGTCACTTCTCCAATTCGTAACCATATAGAGCTTCCGGGTACAATATAGGCCCTACAGTAACAATCCAGGCGTTACTTATAACTATGTAAATTAAAATGTACATACTCCTCGGATAAACATAATGGCGGACAGGTGAAAAGAAATTGTACGTAGCTGAGTTTTGTGTTCTGCCATTTTTGTAGTATAAATATGCATTTGAATCCGTAAATGATATCAGGCCCGTAGCCACACTGGGGCATACACAATTTCCAAAGCAAAACAAAAGTTAAATAAATAAAATGCAAAAATATCCATTTACTGTATAAAATGTTGACTGCTAGAGAGCTGAAAGATGAGTACATAATTATACGTCTAAGCTCATTCAATCAGAAATCGCTTCCAAACCCCATAATTTTAAGGGAGACCATGCCACCGGATCCCCATATATTGCCTCGGTTGAAATTTGCCTTTGGCTATGGTACTGTCACATGTGAGGCTGTGACCCATTCCCTCCCCATCAGCAACATAATATGTCATATATTGGGGGCATATATTATTTTATATTAGTGTAGCAGCTCTTTTTATCTGAAGGGGTCACATTTAATATATAATAAAGTCCATGTGTGTGTTTTACGTTTATTTATCGTCGCTTCCGGTTTCCCATATGAGCGACGCCTCCTGAAGAGATTGGTCATTTTAGATTGTTGGAGGATATTGCAATGATACAGACAGAGACCCTTTCCAAAGTCTCCTTTGGTTCTTTGCAGTGCACTGTGTAAAGCACCGACACGAGATATCGGTTTAAAGTGCTATCTGAAAGACGGGGGATCGAACCTGAGATCCCTGGCTTACCAGTCCAACGTGTTAACAGACTGGACTACAGATCCGTCTGTATAAAGTCCATGTTGATAATTAATCTATTCATGAGGGTTCGATGGGTCAGTAGGGTATCCTGGGGCTTGTTACTAATTTGTCTCAAACACTCTATCATACTATAGGTGGTTGCCAGGCAAATATCAATACAACAATTGTGTTCGTAATCCCCTTACATTATATAATTGACAATACAATCATGTAGGTTGAACACAAATAAATTATTGATTGATACAGGTAGAACATCACTCATTTATTTAGTAAACTTTTACTCTAACGGTAGGCAGATATGGCACCATCATTACTTTCCAAAAGGCCCAAGTCCCAAAGGGCCTACTTTAAATAGACGGATCTGACGAAATTATGACTCTTATTTTGGGAGATCGAACAAAAAACCCGGACAATCTGGGGTCGCTCAGCCACAGTAATCAGTAGTACGTATGAGGGAGAGGGAGGGCGGCATCACCACCTTACATATAACATCTTTAATTACGAGAATTGAACCCGACTAAATGTTGGGACACCGAAATAACTATGAATATGAATACATGGACATGTAAAACGAAAGTAGACAAGGTTAACTGTTAAAATAGTGAATATTCTATGTTTTTGACAAACATGTTATCTCATATCAATTGTTTTCTACGTAAATGGTTTTACTCACAATTTGTCTCACCACAACTTAATATCACACGACTTAAGTATCATTAATATCCCTTCCACCTATATAAATATAACAATTAACAATATGTCAGGGTTTTTTCCACTTCACCCATTCGTAACCATATATAACTTCCGGGTACAATACACAGTAACAATTCAGGCGTTACTTGTAACTATGTAAATTAAAATGTACATACTCCTTGGATAAACATACTGGCGGACAGGAGAAAATAATGTTTACGTAGCTGAGTTTTGTGTTCTGCCATTTTTGTAGTATAAATATGCATTTGAATCCGTAATTCAGGCCCGTAGCCACACTGGGGCACACAAACTTTCCAAAGCAAAACAAAAGAAAAATTAAATAAATAAAATGCAAAAATATCCATTTGCTGCTTTTCAGTGTACTGTGTAAAGCACCGACACGAGACCTCGGTTTAAAGTGCTATCTGAAAGACGGGGTATCGAACCTGAGATCCCTGGCTTACCAGTCCAGCATGTTAACAGACTGGTCTACAGATCCGTCTGTATAAAGTCCATGTTGATAATTAATCTATTCATGAGTGTTCGGTGGGTCAGTAGGGTATCCTGGGGCTTGTTACTAATTTGTCTCAAACATTCTCTCATACTATAGGTGGTTGCCAGGCAAATACCCGGAAACACGGTTTGGCTTATTATATAGTGCGCACCGTTTTGACCTACTTTCGCCAAAACGAGACTAACAGGTAAACAAACGCAACTATGCATTACTCGTATAGGAATGACACACACAAGTGTCACATAATCTTGAAATTTACCAGTATTTAGACGCAATATATGTTCCTACGAATGTATATGTGTTATATGGTTCAGAGAATTACTTAGTGTGTCGTCCATTGTCCAGTGGTACAGTGGTAGAGTGTCTTATTTGGATTCAAAGGGTCCCGGGTTTAATACTAGTTTGGGGTACATATACTTCTATGCACCATATTACCATATTACCTATATTAACCCATGGCATTGGAATGGCCTCCATCAACGAAGGATCACTGCCGGCCCAGTGGAAGTCAGCAAATGTTGCTCCCATTTACAAAAAAGGGGACAGGTCACACCCCGCCAACTATAGGCCTATCTCACTGACATGTGTTCTATGCAAGGTTCTAGAATATATACTTAGTTTCCTCCTCGATAGTAAAACACTTCACTGACCACAGTATTCTGTACCATTTGCAGCATGATTTTAGAGGAAAACGGTCATGCGTGACCCAATTAGTAATGCTAATCAATGACCTGGTTACCTCTGTCTACAATAAGCATCAGGTAGATCTCATCCTATTAGACTTCAGTAAGGCTTTCGATAATGTCAATCACGAGAAAGTACTACTAAAATACATGAATATGGAGTCAGAGGTCAAACATTAAGGTGGATTAAGAGTTTTCTAGATAATAGACTCCAGTCAGTTGTCCTTAATGGTATTAGTTCAGATGCCATTCCTCTGGAGTCCCACAGGGATCCGTACTTGGACCCCTGCTTTTCCTAGCCTATATAAACGACCTCCCACAAAACATCAGTTCCAAAGTCCGTATCTTTGCAGATGATACTGCAGTCTATCTATCATCTGCACATGAATCGGTCACACGCCAAAACGATCTTAAGAGATTAGAAGAGTGGGAGTTGGAGTGGGACATGGAATTTAACCCCTCCAAATGTCAAGTTATCCACGTCACCAGAAGGAACATTCTATTCCCAGTCAATATGAACTTCATGGGGTCCTTCTTGAGTCGGTCACATCAGCCAAATACGTTGGCGTGGATATCTCAAATAACCTGTCATGGGACACTCACATAAAAAGGTCAATTAAGAAAGCAAACCAAACGTTAGGATTCCTACGTAGAAACCTCCAGGTCAAATCCGAACCCCTTAAGTACATGGCTTACCAGACACTAGTGAGACCCCAGCTTGAATATGGCTCCGAGATCTGGTTGCCCAATACCCAAACATTGATAGACCATATGAAGGTGTCCAGCGAAGAGCAGCCCGTTGGATAAAGGCTGACTTCTATCGTACCTCTAGTGTTACAGACATGCTACATTCCCTAAGTATATGCAGATTAGATCAACGGCGTATTGACAATAGGTTATCCCTTCTGTATAAAATTCATAATGATCTTGTTGCTATTCCCATTGAAAATTACCTATTTCCCCTCTTCCGTCCTTCTTGCCATTGCCATTCCATAAGCTATAGGTTAATTACAGCAACTACAGACTACTACAAGTTTTCCTTTTGTCCACGAACAATCTACCATTGGAACCATCTCCGTCCTGACATTGTCCATCTCCCTACCACAGAGCAATTCAATACGACATGTTGCCATATTGACCATGCCAGTCACTAGTTGTTCTGCGCAGCTGCTTTTAAACTTTTACCACAACTTATTTTCATTACTTTCTTAAATTATGCTTTTAACTATTCATACTTTTAACTTCTTTGCGGTTTTTGACGCGCAACATGTCTACATTCCCGCAAGGGGTTCGACATTAAAGGAAGATAGATAAAGGTAGATAAAGGTAGGTAGATACAGGTAGGTAGATAGATAAAGGTAGGTAGATAAGGGTATGTAGATAAAGGGAGGTAGATAAAGGTAGGTAGATAAGGGTAGATAAGGATAGATAGATAGATTAGTATAAGATACAATGTACAATCCAGCCCCAGCCTTTACCATTTTTGCTGAGCTGCTGGCCACTTTACCACTCGGGACTGTTTCTGACCTTAGTATGTGGTTATTTTCAACATTCTGTGTCTCAAATGAGATGTTTATTAATGGTCAGCACCACCCTGTCATACTCAGTAGTGTGTGCTGGGAGTACCCAGTATATGTGGATGAATACGTTACTACCCGAAATCATCGTTAGACAAAAGGTTGTTTTAGACGAAACTAGTACGTGAATTCGTGTTTACTCTCTAATATTCACTTCTGTTATCAGTAGGTATATAAATACGGATATATTACAGTTACTAAACAACCTACCAAAGTAAACAGAGTATGTCGAAGGTAGTATATTGCCAAAATACGCTAAACCGGTGATTTTATAACGAACGGTTTTAATGTTTGTTTACCTGTTTATAAGAATCTGGGTCAAGACGGTGTCCAAAGCGTGTTTCCGTGTATTACTCCCAACCATATAGGCACAATACCCAAATTTAAAAAAACCCACAATAAACATTACTTACTATAATTATGACCATAGGGCAAATTTTATTTTGTGTGTTTTGTGCCTGTGCCCCCAGCTAATGGCCACAGGTGGAGAAACGAGCCGATACCAAAATAGTGTGACGTCCAGTGGTAGAACTTTGGATTTGGAATCGAACGGTCCCTGTGTCAGATACTCCCGGACTGGATGCATGTTTTTCTCACCTGGGCTACAGTTGTCAATTTAGTGTATTACTATTTCAGTTAATTTTCAATCTTTCATTTATTTTAGCTAAGATACTCTCGATACACTAGCTGTATCAGCTACGTTCCTTCCACGTATGCTAGGGGGAATGTTAGGGGGAACGTCTCCAATGGCCACATACCGTCAGTCCCACGCCCCACACTCAAACTGAGAGGGTGATCGAGTGGTTAAGGTCGCTGACTTCAAATCACCACTGTATGTTCGAATCCCAAATTGGTCGTCAATTTCTTTCGTGTGAGGAAGCTATTCAACTGGACTGGTTTGGGGAAGGTCGATGGTTTTACCCGACTGTCCACTCGTGCCTGTGAAATACTACTTGGGGTGATCATCCACCAATTACAACCGGAGAGAAACATACGGCCAACGGGACCACAATCTAAATGGATTCATTAGCCAAATGTACAACAATTATAGAGCTTGAAATCAAAATCATCATATTTTGACATTAAGTATATAGCTGCTCTATAATCAACATGTGAGACGTGAAGGGTACTGACACATCAGTGCTGAAGTTTCAGTGAGTGAGTGACATTTGATCGTTCACTTACAGTACCGTCGGGCTGGCAGACATAATATATAATATTTATTATCTCGAAACAGACGGACAACAGACGGGTCAGTATAGTCCAATGGTTAACACGTTGAACTGTGAGTCCATGGATCGCATGTTCAATCTCCCGCCTGACACTAATAATATTAAGTCTTTCAGGTGAACTTTAAATCTAGAAACTATCTACATCGCTATTGTATTTCCTTCCACGAATGTATATATACAGATTGTATTTATTGTCGTATGAATTTCCTCACTAATGATATGCAGCTGACGTGCGCACTCGAAACTACGGGCAGGCGCATTCGCAGTGCTGGGTACCGTTTCTTACAAGAAAAGTCGTGTTCCAAGGATGCTCCTATTAAGTTACTAGCTCCGCCTCACGACAAGTCACAAATATATTCTAAATACATTTTAAATGCAACATGTGATATTTCTTCTTTGTGAAAATATAAGTAAAGACTCTTGGGTTAATAATTTCCATCGGGTATGTACCGCATTGGGCGTGTTTAATATTAGTGTAAGGGCATTCCACCGCCACATGCTTTAACCACGCCCAATATAGTTCATACCCCGATACACACTCTTCTCCACCCCATCCCCGATTAATTCCTTATATAAATTCGTATGATCCTTATAGATCTACTCTTGACGTTTAGGCAATCGTGTACTTTGCATGCCTGTGTAAAGTACAATACCCGGGACCTCAGTTTATTGTCTCATTCAAGATACTTATACCAGGATAAACTCCGGTCGGGGATCGTATCGCAAAAGAACAACATTCCAACCACAGTATATATCTACTTCCTAAAATCATTTGACTTTTAGACAATAGTGTTCACCCCAAAAGAAAAGTCATTGAACATTTTATGTATGCACTTTCAAGTACTGTTTGGAGAGAAATTAATATACGTTTTCTGAAAACTTGTTTTCCAATCCAAACCATTCACAATTTATGTAATTTGTAACATATTTTGTGTTATACATGTACATTTATTGGAATAAATACTGTTTAAAAAACCAAGTACTGTTTCTTTGAAGATGTTTTCAGTTATCAAATATGTCATAATGTCATGTGACAGCTATTGGTGAAAATTCACGTTCCCCACACTTCACTTCTCCGCTTCTTTGTGATATATACTCACAAATACGTGTTGTAAAATGACAGAACATTTTAGTGCAAAGATCGTGATCTGACGTACTCGACTGTCAGTCCATTTAACTCTCTGTAGCTATATCCCTGCGTCAGAGGCCAGAATAGTTGTCAAAGTTGCTCCGAGGCATCGCAACTTGAATAGTTGATGTAGATATACACGACTGACTCTCCCTCTGGACCCACTGACAATAGTGTAGTTAGGATTTCATTTCAAGCCATTATGTTTCTGTGGAGCCGATCAAACCAGAAGGAGAGGCGAGCCATGATCCAGTCAGAAATCAGGAGAGCAGAGGAACATGCCAGACAAGCAAGGGCGGTGGAAATGGGAGCGCAGGAAGCATGGACTACGCGGAACACCACAGACAGGAAGCTGACCTGGATTGACATCTGGAAGTATGAGCCACTGAGGTTTTCATTTCTACTTAGGTCCGTCTATGACCTCCTACCATCCCCAGCGAACCTGTGCCGATGGGGACTCACGGCTGATCCCAAATGCAGCTTATGTGACAGAACAGGCACACTAGAGCATGTCCTGTCATCCTGTTCTACATCACTGACACAGGGCAGATACAGATGGAGACACGACTCAGTCCTCAGAGAGTTGGCTGACTGGCTGGAGAAAGAGCGGAAGAAGGAACGTGGTAAACATCCCCACCATGGGCACATCACCTTTGTCAAGCCGGGTGAGACCAGAAAGACACAGACACCACACAAGTCATCGATTCTGGATGGCACAACAGGCTGGAACATGGAGGTTGACCTTGGGAAGAGACTTGTTTTCCCCGACGTGGTCCAGACGACCCAACGGCCAGACATCGTACTGTGGTTCAACACAGGGAAGAAGCTCATCGTCATTGAGCTGACAGTACCATGGGAGACAAGGTGCGAAGAGGCCTACGAAAGGAAGAAGGCGAAGTATACAGAGCTTCTGGAACTCTGCAAGCAACGAAGTTGGCGTACTTGGCTGTTCCCAGTAGAAGTAGGCGCGAGAGGCTTCTGTTCCCAGTCCGTTTGCAGACTGATGACAGCAGTTGGGACTACTGGTAGAGAGAAAAGGATGGCTATCCAGAGACTGAGCCAAGCAGCTGAACAGGCTTCAATCTGGCTGTGGCTGAGACGAGAGGAGAAGAGCTGGAAGCAATCAACCAACACGCAGTGACTGATCACCACTGTGGGCCCACCGCCACCAGAGTGTCCATGGAATTAAAGGGCCGAAACACTCAAGGACGGCGGCATCCATGCTGATGATGTTGGTTGAGAAGCAGTCTACACATTCAGAGCATAGAACGGAATAGGGATTAATAAAAAAAAATTTGGAAATATTTTGGAAGGAATTTGTCGTAAAATGTTTTTATAATAAGTACAGGAATTTGACGACTGTGATAATTCGTATTTTTTGTTTGTATTAGAATGGGTAAGTCACTGTTGATGTAACTAAGTAGAGACATACACATATGAACAGACCAGAACAACATTTTATTATCAGACTTGCACATATTATTTAAGGCGACATTACATGACAACAAGCAAATACAATGCATTTGTTCACGTATAAATGCATTGCTACTACAAATTCTTCTGAATACATCGAACACTATATTATAACAGTAGTCAAAGCTAGGGATTGAGTACGGAATTTCAGGAATGTTGGGTGTCAAAATCCGGAATCACCGCAGAACAGACATACGGAAAGGCAGCAGATAGTGGATATGGCTGTGTTACAGCATCCATTTACCATGATGATATCGGGCGCAACGGGTAAGCCTATTACATATATATCTTTATTAAAATAATATTATGCATTGTCTCAATTGTATTAAAAACAAACACGCATAGCTTACAGGTGTTTACTAAGTGTTTGTATTTCAGCATGTGGGAAGACCACGTTTGTCAAAGATATGCTGCAGAAACATAGCGGTAGGATACAGCCCGGTATTCAAAGAATAGTATGGCTTTACAAGAGGTGGCAACCATTATACACTGCGATTCAAATGACAGTGTTACCAGGAGTAGAATTTATCCGAGGCATACCCTCAGAATTGGATGATGACGATTTCTTTGACTCTAACGTAAACAACTTGCTTATTTTGGACGACCTGTTCAGTGAATCCGGAAAGGATAAGAGGATCACTGATTTGTTCACTGAGGGGAGTCATCATAGGTCATTGTCTGTAATAACAATCACCCAGAGTTTGTTTGGAAACAAGAATCCAACGCAGCGGAGGAATTGTCATTATATAGTACTGTTTAACAATCCAGTAGACAGTCAATCCGTCATGACATTGGCCAGACAAATGTATCCTGGGCATACAGACAAATTCATGAAAACGTTTGAGAAAGCTACCAAGAAGCCGTACGGAGATATGTTAATTGACTTAAAGCCGTTTACTGCCGATGACCAAAGATTAAAATGTGTAATGGCAGATGAATCCAAATATAAGCAAACTACAAACTACATGACTGGTCAAAATACTATAAAAGAAGACTTTTCTAGAGATATTCATCATTTGTCAGTTGGAACTCAAACAGTACACATCGGAACTAACCATTCAGAGGAAAATATTGAATCAAATCAACCGTTATCTGGAAACATGGCTGATAAAGGACACGCTTGCGACGATTGTGGGCTATTGTTCGACACAACGCACGATGTGCAACGACATATTAAACGCGGGCAATGTCCTGAGAATGAAGAACCAATGCCTAAACGGATGAAGCTAGAAGATAATGATGAACCTATGAGAAACTTAGAACGTATGGACAGCTACGACGATATTGAAGAGAATGATGCATATACTGCGCTGTGGAAACTAGCCCGGGAAAGAGGCGAAGACAAGTACAGAACGTTTTATGACCACTACGTAGCCAATGGTGAACCCGACAAAGAGGCCACACGGTTAGCAGAAGAACGAATGGAGCATTACGATCAAAGTAAATTCATCGAGCTATATCATCAGCTCATTGAAAGCTACATTATTCCTCTCAGAACAAGTGGCATACATCGCAAGATTATGTCAGAGATCGACACTTCAAAGGGTATCAACCTAACAGCTGCAGTGAAACGTGTCCTGCGCAAGAATAAGGCAAAAATCCAGGATTTATTTGATGAATCGGATGATGAAAACAGCGGCGATGAAAGCGGCGATGCCGATGAACAATAAATGTGTGGTGCAGAGACATATAACCTCATTTGTGCTTATGCTATAGACGCGTTCAGACATGGCTCCATGGGAGGATTATTTAAAGACTATCTACTATGGTCCTTCACACCCCGCCAGTTATGCTGGTCCTCAGAAATTGTACAAAGTGGTACAGCGAGAGGGAAAATACAATCTAGGAATGTATAGGATACGAAAATTCTTACAAAACCAAGAGTCATATAGCCTTCATAAACCTGTGAGAAGACGATTTCAACGAAACCACGTGATCAGTGCAGGAACGGACGATTTATGGATGGCAGACCTCATGGACATGGTGAAATATGCGAAATGGAATAGCGGCTATAAATATGTGCTATTAATCATAGACACATTCAGCAAAAAAGTTTGGCTGCGACCATTGAAATCTAAAACAGGGGGAGATGTAGCAACCGCCTTTCAAGATGTCTTCACCAAATCTGGACGCACACCATCCAAGCTCATTACCGATAAAGGTAAGGTATATGCTTAATCATCCATTTATTAGTAAAGCTGTTCCTACATGTACATACAACTATTCTCTATGTATTACTTGTGTTATATTGATATGTATTACATACAGGCATTTTCTATCACTTCAGGTCAAGAGTTCCTTGCTAAAAAGGTACAGGTGGTCATGAAAGAATACGGAATCATTTACTTCTCTACGCAGAACGAAACAAAGGCGTCAACTTCTGAGAGAGCAATCTTGACCCTCAAGACGAAACTAAATCGTTATTTTACCCACAAGGAGGATTACGAGTACCTACGGGTGTTACAGAGCATGGCTGATAGTTATAACCAAACCTATCACCGGTCTATAGATATGGCTCCAGCCGACGTCAACGAAGACAATCAAGAAACAGTCAGACTGTCCACATATTTCGCACAGAGCAAGAACAATGGCAAACTCAAACCATTCAAATATAAAATTGGTGATTATGTACGCATTAGTCACTTAAAACATGCGTTTTCTAGAGCGTACGACGAAACATATACGGGAGAAACGTTTTTAATATACAAACGCTATCATAGAGGAACAATACCAATTTATCGATTGAAAGACATGAACAATGAGGAAATCAAAGGAACATTTTATCAAAGTGAACTGCAGAAAGTGGACATCAAGCCAGACCAGATTTGGAAAATTGAACGTGTTCTTAAGACAGTTGGCCGGGGGCCGAACAAGCGCCTTTACGTAAAGTGGAAGAATTTTCAAAGCCAGTGACATCCAGTGATAGAACACTGAAGCTATACTAGTTATGTGCTCGCTATTATGTATATATTAAATATCTACTGTCGATGTTGTAAATATGCGTATTTGTGTTATAGTCAATAAAGTTTAAAATGTATACCCAGACTTATTATATTGTTAACGCGTACTATGACAGTCCTATCTCACCATAGAGTGACCCCATTAAACCCGCTATGTTTACATTCCAACTACATGTAGTATGCTGTACCGTTTAGTGGATAAATGTGATTTTGCTCAAGTGTACATATCGCTATCCGCTCGCATACTGAAACTAATACATCGTAGCTAAAATCCTAGTTGTCATTTGATTGGCTAATGGTTTAAGACAAGTAATCTTACCTCTGTATTATGTAGCTACGTAAACTACAAGACACGCTCTATCATCCCTAGCCCAGGTTTAACAGTGACTTGAATATGTGAACATGTAGATTATCGAAGGCTTAGGATGGTTCGATTGGTTAATTAACAAGTAAAAGCGTTTTAGAAGGCTGGTACATGCATTGATTCGCTGTACATTGCACAACGGATTGTCATACTGGTTTAATCCGGTATGACAAATCACTATACCAACATATTAATATACAGTGTGCATGCTATCGTCTGCTACACTCACCAAGCGTATTTATACGCAATGGTAAAACTGGTTTAACGTATGACCATAGCCACTACCTACACATTGAAATAATACCTGGAGAGTTCATTGATACTGAAATAGTTGATTAACAAAATATAACAGAAAACTGTGTGTTTTCCTGGTCATGTTGCTATAATATACATGTATATAAATATAAAATATCAACAGTGTATTATAAATACTGATGTAAATCGAAATGTAATCAGAATGATACAGCTTTGTTTGACTTGAATAAATATAGCGTTTAATATACTGCTATTTAAATCTGATAGTTTCGTGTGCGGTTTAATCCAGAAACGGACGGCTATGAACATACAGGAAAAACCCGCAGCTGTCTAAATATAGATTCAAATAATTCTAAAGGATGTAGGCCTTTGACATTCTAGACATGTGCTCACTAGTCACTACCATTAAATATCTATTAAACATGCATATAATACAATTATATTTCATTGTAGCCTAATATGTATGCATGTTCATTATACAATGAAAGTATAGACCATGCATCGTCTGCTGCGGTCACGTTTAAACACTACGTTATACTTTTATAAAATTTCTACTCAGGTAATTACTATCGTCTGCTTGCGTTCAACCACCGCTAAACAATTTGACACCCAACATTCCTGAAATTCCGTACTCAATCCCTAGCTTTGACTATAACATTGAATCAATTTAACAGTGTTTTTGTGATATACAAACTTTTAACCGTGACAGTAGGATTTTATATTACGGTCATCCAGGCTCCTCAATTGACATTTGTTGTCATAGAAGTCAATATTAAACACGTTTAGAGATAATTTAATTAAGATTAGTCTACAAATAAATATGCATAGACACTCATGTGAGATATCACGGTAAATATGTAGCTCGTGCTATACAGGATAAACGCTTTGTATTACGCTTCAATGTCGACCCTATTTACATTATTTTGTTATGTCAACAAGCCGCGTATACGACGTTTGTTTATTTGTTGAAATATTCAGATTTTGAGGCAAATAGTTGAGAACAAATTATACCATATAATAGCAAATTACATTCTGCAATTGCGTTTTCACCGATGTAATGTTGCTTTAAACACGACTATGAATAATCATATAATAATAGTACATAATCATATAACAAGTGGTATCTTTAAAAATTATTTAAGTTTATTTAACATGGTTACCATTTGAGCGACGGGCAGTTTACCTAACATACCTTTCCTGGGCAGACTCTTTCGCTACTACTACGCTATCACGACATCCTGCGTTAATAACTTAATAAATATACTGTAATAAAATAGTTTGAAATATAAAATATATATTTAGCACCTTACCGTACATTATGAAATGCAAATTATTATTTGACAACATATTCAATGTATTATTCCTCTTTCGCAATGCTTTCCTCCGAGTTTCTGGGAAAAAGAACGTACTGTGTGTGTTTTACGTTTATTTATCGTCGCTACCGGTTACCCATATGAGCGACGGCTCCTGAAGAGATTAGTCATTTTAGATTTTTGGAGGATAGTGCAATGATACAGACAGAGACCCATTCCAGAGTCTCCTCTGGTTCTTTTAGTGCACGGTGTAAAGCACCAACACAAGACCTCGGTTTAACGTCCTATCTGAAAGACTGTTAAGACTGTTAAGAGCGTACTAAATTAGTATATTCAATTTTACATAGATACAGTTAGATGACCGAGTGCATGGGAAAGATCGTTGACTTCAAATAACTTGCCTCTCACCGCTGTAGGTTGGAATCCAGATGTAACGGGTGTCGAATTATTTAGTTTAAACAATATTTATTTCTTTGAATATACATAGTCTAGTATACATAATATGTAATGAATGGTGTTTTACGGCGCATCGACATCTAAGGTCATGTAGCGCCAAGGATTGAGGCGAAAGCAATGTGAATATGACTGTTAGTTAGTTTAGTTTAAACAATATTTATTTCTTTGAACATACATAGTCTAGTATACATAATATGTACATACATGTAGGATTG
>CM026403.1:57692398-57705527 GCA_014843695.1 Archivesica marissinica
ATAGCGAGGAGAGGGGAGGAAAGAGGGAGGGGGAGACAGATGCCGAGGGAGAGAGTTGAGAGGAAGGGGAGGTAGCGAGGAGAGGGGAATGAGAGAGGAGAGGGGAGACAGATGGCAAGGGAGAGATTTGAGAGGGGAGGAAAGAGGGAGGGATAGACAGATGACAAGGAGAGAGTTGAGAGAGGAAGGGGGATATAGCGAGGAGAGGGGGAATGAGAGAGGAGAGGGGGAGACAGATGGCAAGGGAGAGATTTGAGAGGGGAGGAAAGAGGGAGGGGGAGACAGATGACAAGGGAGAGAGTTGAGAGAGGAAGGGGATAGCGAGAGAGGAGGGGAGGATGGAGGAGGGAGATGGCAAGGGAGAGAGTTGAGAGAGGAAGGGGAGATAGCGAGGAGAGAGAGGGGGAGAATGGAGAGACATATGCCGAGGGAGAGAATTGAGAGGAAGGGGAGATAGCGAGGAGAGGGAGGGGATGAGAGAGGAGGGAGAGACAGATGACAAGGGAGAGAGTTGAGAGAGGAAGGGAAATAGCGAGGAGAGTGGGGGAGAGAGAGGAGGGAGAGAAAGATAATATACAATGATTTTCAAATTCAATTATTTAAATATGCTTCTTACATTTTTGAAGAAATACAAGGTTAGGATATAGAGTTATCATGTATAAATATGACTTAAGGTATATTATGATTCTCTCTCTATCAGGCGCGTAGCTGCCTATATGCCTTGTAGGCCCGGGCCTACACATAGCTCCTAAAACCCAGACGAAATAAAGGGTAGTGGGTTGAGGCAATATGGGTGCAATTAAAATGAGCAATCTCTATAATATTATTTCTTTCTACGAAAATGCATGCCCCCAGCTGTGCTCACATGTTGTTTCCTACATATATTAAATGGTCCAGCTACGCGCCTGTATATATACTACATATATAGTATAGCTCTAAACTTGGAACAATAATAATGCATATAATAATGACAAAAAAGTATTTCCGTTGTCAAGTGGTTACGGTTATATAGTATACATGTATATACAAGCTCTAAAATAGTCTCGGAACAATAATAATGCATATAATAATGACAAAAAGCACCTCCGTTGTCGAGCGGTTAATATCACTGACTTGTACGTGTATACCACTGTAACCTATCATCACTGATGGTCACTGGTTCGAGTCCCGCTCAGGCTGTGTCTGTTTATATGAAACCGTTGACAGCTTCTTACCGAGGTTATGCTCCAACCGCTGGAGCCTGCCCAGGAAAATGTTAAGCTGCCCGTCGCTCATATGGGTGACCGGTAGCGACGATAAATAAACAAACGTATTATTGTTTTTATCAGGATTAGCCGTTTGTAGGTGTCTTTTGGCCAGTTGAAACCTGTTATCAATCAATTGATGTAAAAACCCATTGTTTAACCATATTTTATTGCAAATCTATAGTAAATATGTCATACACATAAAGGTACAATATACAGCATGAAAATACAAATGGTTTGTACCAACATTAGACAACGGCCTACGTACATATTACATGATTTAGTATTGTTTCGGAACATGTGATGTATGGACGAGAATTTTTATAAATAAATATTATATCTTGGAATGAACAAAAAAAAATCAATAAATTTAATTAAATGTTTCGTGGATTTCATGACGACTCGTATGGAAATAAATATTAAAATACGATATCCCTGCGTGTTAAAAGTAGTTTGTGGTTTCTTTGTTTAGCTCCGGTTGTCCCTACCGAAGACAAAACTCAATCTCTGCAACCAGCTGTTGGTTCTCCGCTGCCGCCATCTGTTGGTTCCTCGCTTCCACCAATTGTAGACGCTATTACGGAAAACGAATTGTCGGGGAAAAACAAGCTTCTCGCGAGAAAATTCTACGGATACAGACAGTGGCTCGTCACGGACTTCCGGTGTGCTGTGTATTACCACACTGCTCACACTTGTAGCTACCCTTACATTGGCAATAGTGTGACCGATGTGGTGTGTTTTACTGGTTCAAAAATAAAATAATATAAACAAAGAGATGCCGAAGATAAAATACAATGTACATTTAATCGTTACATGTGAATTGTTTTCTTTGTTTGAAACATAACACATTGTACGGCGTCAACATGTCGCTTCGTATAATGCACAACAAGAATATCGTTTCTCTCAGCGATGTTATCAACATAAAATTAGTTAAAAGACGTCAAAAACTGGAGAATAGCACTCGGAGATACCCGCAATGGTATTTGGCACAAGATCAAATGCTTGATTTCCCAGTGGTATGTAGTCCGTGGTAGTGGACAGATCGCCTAACTCCCTGACTTTCAGCCTTATTTTCAGACATATTTATCCCAAAATAGAACCACTTCCACGTCAAGTCCCTGACTTCCAGCCTTGACATATTTATCCCAAAATAGAATCACTTCCACACCTACTCCCTGACTTCCAGCCTTGACATATGTATCCCAAAATAGAATCACCTCCACACCTACTCCCTGACTTTCAGCCTTGACATATTTATCCCAAAATAGAATCCCTGACTTCCTGCCTTGATATGTTTATCCCAAAATAGAATCACTTCCACACCTACTCCCTGACTTCCAGCCCTGACATATTTATCCCAAAATAGAATCACTTCCACATGGACCAATCGTCTACCATGACTCAACACACTTTCTAATCGGTCACCTGGTGTTTTGTGATATTTGGAGTAATACTAAACTTAATAAATATGTAATGTAGGCATACACTATAATAATATGCATTTTATTGCAGATGATTATACAGCAATTCATTGCATAGCATCAAATAAGACTATACGGATATTGATATATGGTTGCTAGTTTGCTCGATATCCTGTAAAACACAAGGTGACCGATTTAGAAAATTTTGTTAAGTTATGGGTTATCATGTCCACGCACGCACGCACGCACGCACGCACGCACGCACGCACACACGCATGCACGCAGAGGTAGCCAAAAACAAAACCCCCGTTCCAAACATGGGCGTTAATGATTGGAATGGGGTTTAATAAATATTGAACTTACATCAAGCCGAGTACTACTTCACTCTGGGGTATACATTTCAATATATTACATTATTACGCGACATACTATATAAATGTTAATTCGTAATTTTGAACTTTTGTTTTGACTGTTGCCCTCCTGTACCCGAGATTCCGAATAATATCGTATAGCTACATGTATATCTGATCAGGATCTCTAGTGTTTCCTACGTTGCCCAGTTTTTTGGCAAAGCTACCTGAGTAGCAAACAGCATAGACCCTGATCAGACGGTAAGTTCTGTGCAAGCTGATTGGGCTATATCCTGTTGGTTCCAGTACTAGAAGGGGTTTAAAGCAAGTTTTCGTTGTATTTGTTTTGTTGTAAACTAATAAATTTGCTACAAAGTAAATATACAATTTCAGGCACTACTATGTTGTTTAATTGAATGTGTTATCCAAAACAAATTACATATTACTGTCCAATACTATTTTAAATGCTACACAAACTAGCCGAAAACAGAAAAAAACAACAAATTGCGAAATTATTATAGTATTTATATAGTATATTAGGTAATAAAACAATTATTTCATAGATGTTTGCATCGGGAGCGGCGTCGGGCAACAGTTCGAATGTCATCCCCAATACCTCGGGGCAATAGTTTGGACAGTTTCCCAAACACCTATGAAATAATTGTATTCTATTGTACACATATTCGTGATTACTTCCCTTTTATTCACATCACCATTTGCAAATACATGTATTAGCAATAATAGTTATGTTATATTTCGGGGTTTACGCCTGCATCAGCACCATTTTGGGCTATATTGCCGGCGGGCAGTTTACTTAACAACACCTTTCCTGGGCTGGAGCCTCTTGGAGGCTGGTTAACCAGTACTTGGGTGCACCAACCTCCGTAAGAAACTGCCAACTTTTTCATATAAATGAGACACGGTCTGAGCTGGGCTCGAACCCGTGACCATCAGTGATGATAGATTACAGTGGTATACAAGTCAGCGACCGTAACCACTCGACCACGGAGGCGGACCACGGAGACGGACTAGCAATAATAGACAACACACTCCATTAACTAGTGTAGGTTAGTAACTGTATTCATTTTGGTTGCAAACATTGATAAATATCGAATATATATGTATTTGTAATTCATAATGAAATGTGGGTTGCCTGTAACGGGTTCAGCGTGTACACAGTCAAACCTGTCTTAAGCAGCCAGCTAAGGGAGTCACAGAAAGCACAGATGGCTGCTTAATAGAGGTCAAATGCATAATAAAGCAACATAAAGTCTACATCCGTTATGTCGAATTCCGTCGGACCGAACAAAATACTTTGACATATCCGAAGTTTGACAAAACGAAATTCGTTATAAATAGAGCCAGTTATATGTAAAATGTAGGGCTATGAATAATAAGGTTAGCATCATCATTAAAAGATTCAACTTCATCTATAGGTGTAGTCCTGATAGTATTGAAGGCATCAGAAAAATAATTTTGAAACTCATTTATTGGTATATCAGCACCAGATAATGGTCTTTTCTTTTTAAAGTATTTAAAATTATTTATCGTTCCGTTGACCCGTAAACAATGGTGGCCAAGTATAAAGTTTTATCAACATTGCAGTGGCTCACTTTCGATTCAAGTACGTCATTAATTGAGTCACGTGCTAATATGCCTATTAATAGGATTAATGATAATCAATACTTACACGGAATACCCCCCAAGTTTCCCCAGGCGTTGATATTATCAGAAACTTAATACAGCACAATTAATGATGATTGATTATGATAAGTACCTAAAAGTGTTTAAAATCCTTCTTTTCAAGTTTCCTGTTTTCTTCATAAGTTTTCTCTATTGTTGTCTTAATATCATTCCTTCCGATGTCGCCCAGTTCTCGGAGTAGATCCTCGTACAAATGTTGATTGCTTGCTTCAGGCATTTGTCTCCGGGATGACCTCTCATTCCTCCAATGCAGGAAGGACTTAAAATTACTCAATATAACGCTGTGCTTGTCGTTTTCCTTGCTGTGTTCGCATACTTGGTCAGGCACTCCGAGTCCAATCAGTAACATGTAGGCATCACCATGGGGCATGGCCCACGCCAGAGTCATTAATGACTTGTCAGACAACAATAAGTCATAGGCTGAAAATTAATGAAGCAATATCTAATTTACATTAACATGTGCCAGAACTTGCGATAAGTTGTCATCGTTTCCGGTTGCGCACCAGTATCAAGTCCCATAAAGAGTACATAGTTAGTACAGTCAAACCTGTCTTAAGCAGCCAGTCAAGGGAGTCGGAGAAAGTGGCTGCTTAACACAGGTGGATGCTTAATAGAGGTCAAATGAATAATAAAACAAAGGATTGGGAATATGGAAACTGGCTGCTTAATACAGTTTGGCTGCTTAATGGAGGTGACCACTAACACAGGTTTGACTGTATATTGATTTTGCTGGAAAGTGTTGTTTCTTTCTTTGTATTTGGATTGAAAATCGCACCAATAGCTTACGTCATACGGCAACTCTCCAGCTTTTATTTCAGGCACGGGGTAGAACCACCAATCTTCCACCAGTAGTTTACAGATAGTAAAGAATTCGACACCAACAGTTGGATTTCAGAAGTCTGACATTTCCTTCTTTTGTTCTAAATCTATATTTTTAAATGTCTCTTTTGGAATGACGGGTGTCTCTATTTACCTATAGACATGATTTACAGGCTGAATACTGTGTTTCTAGGCATTATGAAGTTGCATTATTCTGAAACAAGAATTAATACATACCTGTTCTATTTTGGTCACGTTGTGAAGAATCACCATTCCCAAGGGCCATATCATCTAAATTGGAAATTAAAAACCACATGAGCATTGTGGTGGTGGTTATCTGTGTTAATACTATATTAACCCTTTCAACACGACAGACCTCTAAATAGGCTTACAAAAAAGTGTAGATCCAGCCTCATCAGGATCTGCACTTTTTTCAAGTAATATAATTATTTTTAGAAAAAACATTACCCATTTTCATAAATGAACTGATCCAAATGTAATTTTGTTATTAATTTATTGGTCTAAAAATATCATGGACCAGTCCATGTCAGTTACTTGGTGTTGAATGGGTTAAGCTGCATATATACTGACACCAGTTGTGTGTTTTACGTTTATTTATCATCGCTACCGGTTGCCCAGTTGAGCGTCGCCTCCTGGAGAGATTAGTCATTTTTTGGAGGATAGTGCAATGATAGACTAGAGACCTATTACAGTGTCTCCTCTGGTTCTTTTACGTGCACGGTGTAAGGCACCGACACGAGACCTCGGTTTAACTTCTTATCTGAAAGATGGTTAATTTTATCAGGGTCAGACGCGGGATCGAACCTGCTATCCCTGGAATACTGTGTTACCACAGGACTACTGATCCATTAAATGCTTAGGTAATTAAAAAATACACATTCCTTTTATTTTCGAATAAATAAATCCACAGTATATGCCTGAATTTTGAGGGATTAAATATAGGATCTTTAGGTAAATAATTTATGATCAGGAATTTCTAGGGGGTGTGGCGTTAGCCGGTGCACCCCTCACCACCCCCCTGCAGCCAAGAGTACCACCGCACATGGGCGTAACGTATTCACGTCTATGGACATCCCAATGTCGAATATTGCCGAATACAGTGGTTAGGACGCTCGCTTCTCACCAATGCAACCCGGGTTCGATCCTCGGACTGAGAAGTATGTGAGATGGTACGGGGGTCGCCAGATCGGACAGGTACTTCTTTTTCCTCCTACATGAATGACCACAAATACGCTATCATCTGCACCAATGAGAGTGATTAATATAAGTTGTTACATATTGTTTCGCAAATCGTTGTAAAATAAGTTTAAACTTTAATTTCATACAAAATTTTATTTTAAATAGCAACATTCCAAAACGAGTTTCAGAAAATATGGTCATCATCAGTGATGACAGATCACAGTAGTATACATCAAAGAAGCTATGTCATTACCCAGCAAACACACGACGTCGGTACAACGTTGTATATATGTTGTATCTAGGTCGCGACGTCGGCGACTCAAATACAACGTCAATCCGACGTCGAAAATATGGTCATCATCAGTGATGACAGATTACAGTAGTATACATCAAAGAAGCTATGTCATTACGTACTATGTCAATTACCACTATATGTGGATATGCCCCTGACATACACATGTATCATACCTACAACTGTATACGCCCCTGACATACACATGTATCATACATGCAACTGTATACACCCCTGACATACACATGTATCATACATGCAACTGTATACACCCCTGACATACACATGTATCATACATGCAACTGTATACACCCCTGACATACACATGTATCATACATGCAACTGTATACACCCCTGACATACACATGTATCATACCTGCAACTGTATACGCCCCTGACATACACATGTATCATACATGCAACTGTATACACCCCTGACATACACATGTATCATACCTGCAACTGTATACGCCCCTGACATACACATGTATCATACATGCAACTGTATACGCCCCTGACATACACATGTATCATACATGCAACTGTATACGCCCCTGACATACACATGTATCATACATGCAACTGTATACGCCCCTGACATACACATGTATCATACATGCAACTGTATACGCCCCTGACATACACATGTATCATACATGCAACTGTATACACCCCTGACATACACATGTATCATACCTGCAACTGTATACGCCCCTGACATACACATGTATCATACATGCAACTGTATACGCCCCTGACATACACATGTATCATACATGCAACTGTATACGCCCCTGACATACACATGTATCATACATGCAACTGTATACGCCCCTGACATACACATGTATCATACATGCAACTGTATACACCCCTGACATACTCATGTATCATACACATGCAACTGTATACACCCCTGACATACACATGTATCATACATGCAACTGTATACACCCCTGACATACACATGTATCATACATGCAACTGTATACACCCCTGACATACACATGTATCATACATGCAACTGTATACACCCCTGACATACACATGTATCATACATGCAACTGTATACACCCCTGACATACACATGTATCATACATGCAACTGTATACACCCCTGACATACACATGTATCATACATGCAACTGTATACACCCTGACATACACATGTATCATACATGCAACTGTATACACCCCTGACATACACATGTATCATACATGCAACTGTATACACCCCTGACATACACATGTATCATACATGCAACTGTATACACCCCTGACATACACATGTATCATACATGCAACTGTATACACCCCTGACATACACATGTATCATACATGCAACTGTATACACCCCTGACATACACATGTATCATACATGCAACTGTATACACCCCTGACATACACATGTATCATACATGCAACTGTATACACCCCTGACATACACATGTATCATACATGCAACTGTATACACCCCTGACATACACATGTATCATACATGCAACTGTATACACCCCTGACATACACATGTATCATACATGCAACTGTATACACCCCTGACATACACATGTATCATACATGCAACTGTATACACCCCTGACATACACATGTATCATACATGCAACTGTATACACCCCTGACATACACATGTATCATACATGCAACTGTATACACCCCTGACATACACATGTATCATACATGCAACTGTATACACCCCTGACATACACATGTATCATACATGCAACTGTATACACCCCTGACATACACATGTATCATACATGCAACTGTATACACCCCTGACATACACATGTATCATACATGCAACTGTATACACCCCTGACATACACATGTATCATACATGCAACTGTATACACCCCTGACATACACATGTATCATACATGCAACTGTATACACCCCTGACATACACATGTATCATACATGCAACTGTATACACCCCTGACGTACACATGTATCATACATGCAACTGTATACACCCCTGACGTACACATGTATCATACATGCAACTGTATACACCCCTGACGTACACATGTATCATACATGCAACTGTATACACCCCTGACGTACACATGTATCATACATGCAACTGTATACGCCCCTGACGTACACATGTATCATACATGCAACTGTATACGCCCCTGACGTACACATGTATCATACCTGCAACTGTATACGCCCCTGACGTACACATGTATCATACATGCAACTGTATACGCCCCTGACGTACACATGTATCATACATGCAACTGTATACGCCCCTGACGTACACATGTATCATACATGCAACTGTATACGCCCCTGACGTACACATGTATCATACCTGCAACTGTATACGCCCCTGACGTACACATGTATCATACATGCAACTGTATACGCCCCTGACATACACATGTATCATACATGCAACTGTATACGCCCCTGACATACACATGTATAGTACCTGCAACTGTATACGCCGCTGACATAGATATATATCTTACATGCAACTGTATACGCCCCTGACATACACATGTATCATACCTGCATCTGTATACGCCCCTGCAACTGTATACAAGTACTCACCCATCATGTCGTCCAGTTCTCTAGATGATACAGGAACGGCATCCACATTGACGGAAGGTAACCCACAACCTGCAACGATACAGAACATTACCACGAGTGCAGCCATCTAGTGGCTCGGTGTCAGGTTCGAATTTGTCCTCCATGACATACAAGGATTATGATATTAGGTCTCCGAAACGTTATTGACACACCCGACTTATACATTTACATCTCACAAAATGCAAAATGTAGTCCAGTGGTTAACACGTTGGAATGGTAATCCAGGGATCGCAGGTTCGGTCCACCTTTATAAACAATACATTATAGATCCCCGTTTGTTACAGAGATATCTCTCTTACGATAAAACATATCTGCAAAAGGTAAAAGAAATTATATATTACAGACGGATCTGTAGTCCAGTGGTAACACGCTGGACTGGTAATCCAGGGATCGCAGGTTCGATCCCACGTCTGACCATAATAAATTAACAGTGTTTCAGATGGGACTTTAAACCGAGGTCTTGTGTCGGTGCTTTACACCGTGCACGTAAAAGAACCAGATGAGATTCTGGAATGGGTACGTCTGTTTCATTGCACTATCCTCCAAAAATCTAAAAGAATAATCTCTTCAGGAGGCGACGCTCATATTGGTAACCGATAGCGACGGTAAATAAACGTAAAACACAAGAGAAATTATAATGTGAAAGAATAGTACCTGATGCTGTTACAGTCTCCTCTCTTATCGTTCCTGAAACAGAATACAACCAATGTGTGTACATAAACGGAGAGTGTATCTCGTTTAATATAATACAACAACCCATTTATTTACAAATTAAAAAGTATGCGCATATTAGTTAAAACCATGGAACAACGTCATGTTGGCACTCAAACATACTTTCGTTCAAGCACGGATTAGCACCCGGGTTGAACCTGCGAGCTTCCGCAAGTCAGCTTGATAGCTTCCCCTCACATAAAATATTTCGACACCCCCATTGGGATTTGAACGTGCAGAGGTGAGGGACAATTGAGTTGAAGTCAAGGACCAAGTTCAGACAATCCAATCTCTGGTTAGTAAATTAAGAATGCAATAAGGTGACATCGGTTACTGCCCCTGAATACTATCTATTATTAAGTGGTTTCCTATGTTATATCGTTGTTTTACAGACGGATCTGTAGTCCAGTGGTAAGTTGGTAACACGCTGGACTGGTAATTCAGGGGTCACAGGTTCGATCCCCCGTCCGACCATAATAAAATTAACAGTCTTTCAGGTGGGACAATAAACCGAGGTCTCGTGTCGGTGCTTTACATCGTGCACGTAAAAGAACTGGAATGGGTCTCTGTTTGTATCATTGCACTATCCTCCAAATATCTAAAATGACTAATCTCTTCAGGAGGCGTCGCTCATAATGGGCAACCGGTAGCGACGATAAATGAACGCAAAATAAACAAACAAATATTGCAGACTATCCTCATTTGCGCCGGGAGAAACTATTTAAGGAAATTCTTCATCAAAATATTACAGGTTCGATCCCCCCTCTGACCCTACTAAAATTATCAATCTTTCATATGGGACATTAAACCGAGGTCTCGTGTCGGTGCTGTAAACGAACCAGATGGTATTCTGGAATGGGTCTCTGTCGGTATCATGGCACTATCCTCCAAATATCTGAAATGCCTAATCTCTTCAGGAGGCGTCGCTCATATTGGCAACCGGTAGCGACTCTAAATAAATGTAAAACACACAAAAGCACATTTCAGTGGCAGATCCAGGTTTTCATGTTAAGAGGTGGCATTGTAACCAAGAGGCCAAGTGCCAGTTAAAGATATTGCATTTCAAACTGTATGGGAACAAGTGGGTCTCGATCATAAAATAATCTTCTTGTATTTACCTACTACCATGGTGAGTTTGTTGCCTCTATCCAGAAGTGAAAAATTGTTATGGCTATCACATTCAAACCTACCTTAGGTGATCGAATACCGGAACATGGTACCATTGTTTCAAAACACTATGTTTTAAACTACAGCAAACATATAATTGACCATCTTTACCTTCCAATTCCAATTTAGCGGTCGGCACATCGTGGATATTGACCGTGTGCTTCACTACACCCGATACCTTGAACTTGATGGTGGCGTTGCCTTCAGTAGACGCAACATATGTTGGTTTTAGGCTGAGAAACTTTCTACATTCACTCATTGTCTCGTTGTATTCTACTGTGCGCTCTCCCTGTTTACCATTAAATCAACAATACTGAGAATATCATATACATATAGGATCAAACATGAGATATGATTTCATACCATGACTGTCCGATTAGCGCAGTGGTTAGCCCGCTCGCTTCTCACCAATGCAACCCGGGTTCGATGCTCGGACCAGGAAGTATGTGAGATGGTACGGTGGTCGCCAAATCGGACAGTTGGGCTTTCTGCAGGTACTCCGGTTTCCTCCCACACGAATGACCACATTTACGTTTTCATCCGCGCCAACGAGAGTGATTAATATAAGTTGTTAGAACTTGCTTCGCAATCGTTGTAAAATAAATAAAGTTTAAACTTTAATTTCATACAATATTTTATTTTAAATAGCAAAATTCCAAAACGAGTTTCATACAATATGGTCATCATCAGTGATGACAGATCACAGTAGTATACATCAAAGAAGCTATGTCATTACGTACTATGTAAATTACTACTATATGTTTCTTTAATGTATTTGTTTATATGTGTATTTATATAACATGTTTTGTGATGTCTTTTGCCGTATGTCTATCGCTGTAAATGGCCAAAGGCAATATAGTTGCTTATTATGCCAACACCTTTGAAACTTGAAATTCAAATAGTTAATACAAAGCGACATTACATCGCAAAACGCAAATAAAATGCATTTTTTCATGTATAAGTTGCATTGCTACTACAAATTCTTCTGAATACATTCCAACACTAACATTGAATCAATAAACGGTGTTTTTGTGGATTGAAAAAGGATTTCATATAACGGTCATCCATGCTCCTGGATTGACGTTTGTTTGTCATCGGAGTCAATACTAAACGCGAGATAATGTCGCTTAGAGATAATTTAACTAAGAATAGTGTACAAATAAATAGGCACAAATGTGAAATATATACATGTATCGATATATCGATAAATCGTGTTATTCAGGATACACGCATTGTATTACGCATGGATGTTTACATTATATGACGCTTGTTTATTAGTTGAAATACTCAGTATTTCAGTGTGGCAAATATTTGGAAACAAATTATACAATATAATAGGAAAATACATTCTGTAGAAATTTGTGTTTTCACAGATGTAGTGTCGCTTTATACAACATGAAGTGAATATGCAGTAAACCATTCCATTTAGTGTCACCCACTAAATGCACATATAACTTACACGCTATTAGTTAATTCAAGCTTAGGAAAGAGGTAACCATACAAGCCGGTTGCTCTCTCCTCAATCCTACATGTATGTACATGGGAAAGAGGTAACCATACAAGCCGGTTGCTCTCTCCTCAATCCTATATGTATGTACATGGG
>CM026403.1:57706527-57737143 GCA_014843695.1 Archivesica marissinica
ATCATTTGCCATGTGACTATACCCTTGTTTGATTGGATGGTTGATCATTTGCCATGTGACTATACCCTTGTTTGATTGGATGGTTGATCATTTGCCATGTGACTATACCCTTGTTTGATTGGATGTTTGGTTGATCATTTGCCATGTGACTATACCCTTGTTTGATTGGATGGTTGATCATTTGCCATGTGACTATACCCTTGTTTGATTGGATGGTTGATCATTTGCCCTGTGACTATACCCTTGTTTGATTGGATGGTTGATCATTTGCCATGTGACTATACCCTTGTTTGATTGGATGGTTGTCCATTTGCCATGTGACTATACCCTTGTTTGATTGGATATGTGATCATTTCCCATGTGACTATACCCTTGTTTGATTGGATGGTTGATCATTTGCCAGTGACTATACCCTTGTTTGATTGGATGGTTGTCCATTTGCCATGTGACTATACCCTTGTTTGATTGGATATTTGATCATTTCCCATGTGACTATTCCCTTGTTTGATTGGATGGTTGATCATTTGCCATGTGACTATACCGTTGTTTGATTGGATGGTTGATCATTTGCCCTGTGACTATACCCTTGTTTGATTGGATGGTTGATCATTTGACATGTGACTATACCCTTGTTTGATTGGATGGTTGATCATTTGCCATGTGACTATACCCTTGTTTGATTGGATGGTTGTCCATTTGCCATGTGACTATACCCTTGTTTGATTGGATATTTGATCATTTCCCATGTGACTATACCCTTGTTTGATTGGATGGTTGATCATTTGCCATGTGACTATACCTTTGTTTGATTGGATATTTGATCATTTGCCATGTGACTATACCCTTGCTTGATTGGATGGTTGTCCATTTGACATGTGACTATACCCTTGTTTGATTGGATGGTTGTCCATTTGCCATGTGACTATACCTTTGTTTGAGTGGATATTTGATCATTTCCCATGTGACTATACCCTTGTTTGATTGGATGGTTGATCATTTGCCATGTGACTATACCCTTGTTTGATTGGATGGTTGTCCATTTGCCATGTGACTATACCCTTGTTTGATTGGATGGTTGATCATTTGACATGTGACTATACCCTTGTTTGATTGGATGGTTGATCATTTGCCATGTGACTATACCCTTGCTTGATTGGATGGTTGTCCATTTGACATGTGACTATACCCTTGTTTGATTGGATGGTTGTCCATTTGCCATGTGACTATACCTTTGTTTGAGTGGATATTTGATCATTTGCCATGTGACTATACCCTTGTTTGATTGGATGGTTGATCATTTGCCATGTGACTATACCCTTGTTTGATTGGATGGTTGATCATTTGCCATGTGACTATACCCTTGTTTGATTGGATGGTTGATCATTTGCCATGTGACTATACACTTGTTTGATTGGATGGTTGATCATTTCCCATGTGACTATACCCTTGTTTGATTGGATGGTTGATCATTTGCCATGTGACTATACCCTTGCTTGATTGGATGGTTGTCCATTTGCCATGTGACTATACCCTTGTTTGATTGGATGGTTGTCCATTTGCCATGTGACTATACCCTTGCTTGATTGGATGGTTGTCCATTTGACATGTGACTATACCCTTGTTTGATTGGATGGTTGTCCATTTGCCATGTGACTATACCCTTGTTTGATTGGATGGTTGTCCATTTGACATGTGACTATACCCTTGTTTGATTGGATGGTTGATCATTTGCCATGTGACTATACCCTTGCTTGATTGGATGGTTGTCCATTTGACATGTGACTATACCCTTGTTTGATTGGATGGTTGTCCATTTGCCATGTGACTATACCTTTGTTTGAGTGGATATTTGATCATTTGCCATGTGACTATACCCTTGTTTGATTGGATGGTTGATCATTTGCCATGTGACTATACCCTTGTTTGATTGGATGGTTGATCATTTGCCATGTGACTATACCCTTGTTTGATTGGATGTTTGGTTGATCATTTGCCATGTGACTATACCCTTGTTTGATTGGATGGTTGATCATTTGCCATGTGACTATACCCTTGTTTGATTGGATGGTTGATCATTTGCCATGTGACTATACCCTTGTTTGATTGGATGGTTGATCATTTGCCATGTGACTATACCCTTGTTTGATTGGATGGTTGTCCATTTGCCATGTGACTATACCCTTGTTTGATTGGATATTTGATCATTTCCCATGTGACTATACCCTTGTTTGATTGGATGGTTGATCATTTGCCAAGTGACTATACCCTTGTTTGATTGGATGGTTGTCCATTTGCCATGTGACTATACCCTTGTTTGATTGGATATTTGATCATTTCCCATGTGACTATACCCTTGTTTGATTGGATGGTTGATCATTTGCCAAGTGACTATACCGTTGTTTGATTGGATGGTTGATCATTTGCCCTGTGACTATACCCTTGTTTGATTGGATGGTTGATCATTTGACATGTGACTATACCCTTGTTTGATTGGATGGTTGATCATTTGCCCTGTGACTATACCCTTGTTTGATTGGATGGTTGTCCATTTGCCATGTGACTATACCCTTGTTTGATTGGATATTTGATCATTTCCCATGTGACTATACCCTTGTTTGATTGGATGGTTGATCATTTGCCAAGTGACTATACCGTTGTTTGATTGGATGGTTGATCATTTGCCCTGTGACTATACCCTTGTTTGATTGGATGGTTGATCATTTGCCATGTGACTATACCTTTGTTTGATTGGATATTTGATCATTTGCCACGTGACTATACCCTTGCTTGATTGGATGGTTGTCCATTTGACATGTGACTATACCCTTGTTTGATTGGATGGTTGTCCATTTGCCATGTGACTATACCTTTGTTTGAGTGGATATTTGATCATTTCCCATGTGACTATACCCTTGTTTGATTGGATGGTTGATCATTTGCCATGTGACTATACCCTTGTTTGATTGGATGGTTGATCATTTGCCATGTGACTATACCCTTGTTTGATTGGATGGTTGATCATTTGCCATGTGACTATACCCTTGTTTGATTGGATGGTTGTCCATTTGACATGTGACTATACCCTTGTTTGATTGGATATTTGATCATTTGCCATGTGACTATACCCTTGTTTGATTGGATGGTTGATCATTTGCCATGTGACAATACCCTTGTTTGATTGGATGGTTGATCATTTGCCATGTGACTATACACTTGTTTGATTGGATGGTTGATCATTTCCCATGTGACTATACCCTTGTTTGATTGGATGGTTGATCATTTGCCATGTGACTATACCCTTGCTTGATTGGATGGTTGTCCATTTGCCATGTGACTATACCCTTGTTTGATTGGATGGTTGATCATTTCCCATGTGACAATACCCTTGTTTGATTGGATGGTTGTCCATTTGACATGTGACTATACCCTTGTTTGATTGGATGGTTGTCCATTTGCCATGTGACTATACCCTTGTTTGATTGGATGGTTGTCCATTTGACATGTGACAATACCCTTGTTTGATTGGATGGTTGTCCATTTGACATGTGACTATACCCTTGTTTGATTGGATGGTTGTCCATTTGCCATGTGACTATACCTTTGTTTGAGTGGATATTTGATCATTTGCCATGTGACTATACCTTTGTTTGATTGGATATTTGATCATTTGCCATGTGACTATACCTTTGTTTGAGTGGATATTTGATCATTTGCCATGTGACTATACCCTTGTTTGATTGGATATTTGATCATTTGCCATGTGACTATACCCTTGTTTGATTGGATGGTTGATCATTTGCCATGTGACTATACCCTTGTTTGATTGGATGGTTGATCAGTTGCCATGTGACTATACCTTTGTTTGATTGGATGGTTGATCATTTGCCATGTGACTATACCCTTGTTTGATTGGATGTTTGTCCATTTGCCATGTGACTATACCCTTGTTTGATTGGATGGTTGATCATTTGCCATGTGACTATACCCTTGTTTGATTGGATGGTTGATTATTTGCCATGTGACTACCTTTGTTTGATTGGATGTTTGTCCATTTGACATGTGACTATACCCTTGTTTGATTGGATATTTGATCATTTGCCATGTGACTATACCCTTGTTTGATTGGATGGTTGTCCATTTGACATGCGACTATACACTTGTTTGATTGGATGGTTGATCATTTGCCAAGTGACTATACCTTTGTTTGATTGGATGTTTTGTCGTTGGCTCTCTCGGCAGTGACAGCCGGAGCTATGAGGGGTATAAGAGGTTCTGATATCTCTGATGCCGTGTCTTCCATGTCAGAGCATTTCTGTAAATATAATCATAATACACTCACACCTGTGTTAGTGGTCACCTCTATAAAGCATTCAACCTGTATTAAACAGCCAGTTTCCCCAACACATTGTTTTATTATAGAATTGACCTCTATTAAACAGCCACCTGTGCTAAGCAACCACTTTCTGAGATTCCCTTGGCTGGCTGGCTGTTTAAGACAGATTTGACTGTATTATATAATGATAAATATTGTTGTTGGTGGTTGATGACAAAAATCAAAATGAAAAACAGTTCTACGTCAAACCTAAATAATAGGAAATATTTTTAAATTTAAAATTTAGAAATAATTTGATCTAAAACGCAAATTGCAGCGGACAAAATGGCGAGTGAGGAGCAGTGGGTTCATTGACTGTGACACCTTGTTGTTCACCCTTCTAATCCCTAATTTGATGGCCGACAAAGGTGTGCATTGGTGCGGCAAGCACCGGTTCCTATTGTAATCTACGTGGAACCAGCATGAAGATGTTTGGTAACAGGCATATTTTAACTGGCACAAACTGTTGCCAAGGCGATCTGCTAATTATATATTTACAGGATAATAAATGCTACTCAATCAACTCGCAAAAAAAAACTCAAACTCTAAAAACCAGATACATGTATCTTATATTTTTATATACCAGTATTCCTTTCTTCAAAAACCCAAACACCTTCAAATAAATCATTTGATTAGAATTAGAACAGATTGACTATAGAAGAAAGAATAATGATATAAAAGTCTGGAAATGTCACCAATTATATACTAGTACATGTAGTTACTTCAAAACAAGACTTGTAATTCGGAGGAGGCACCCTCCCATACCTGTAACCCACCCCCACAGCAATCGTCCAATTTTACCTGCATCAGTTTATGGAGCTGCAATGGTACAAGAGGCGACATTTCACTTCCTGCAATAAAGTAAAGTGTTTCATTATTATAATGTCACCCCTATTGAAAGGGGCAGCCATTACTGACTTATGAAACATCTTTTTTATGAACAACAGTACAACCCGAATCCTATGCTTGTATGCCAGGTGCCCGGGTAACCAGTATTTAACTAGCTGGCGGCTCACCAACAGCCATATCAGAATGAACCACTGATGAGGTTCGAACCTTCGCACTCCCACTCCGTAGGCGGATGCATTATCCACTTTGTGGAAGTCGTGATAGTGCAGGTGCGAAAGGTCCGGAGTTCGAGCCCCGCTGGAACCGTTACGATTGTGCCCTTAGGCAAGGCATTTAAATTCCACGTTGCCTCTTCTCTCTCCCTCGTGGCGATGGATTCCATCAGGAATGAGGTCTCGAGAGTGATTAATATAAGTTGCAAGAACTTGTTTCGCAATCGAGCTAAAATAAATTTGTATAAACTATCCACTAGGCCACAGAGATGTCAATATATTAACATACAGTGTGAGGTAATGAATAGCATCCATGAGAAACATGAAGGTTGATATATAAATACCAGCAGAAATCACAGGTGTAAGGAACATAGCTGAGACCAACATGGACTATGCATTTCTTTACTTATTCAGTGAGGCGGGGACCGGAGCGCAAGCTCCTTGGTTCTAGCGCTAAGCGAGGGCCCTTTGCTGGCCCCTGTGACCTGCTCTGAAGACCTTGTTAGACAAGGAGTCTGACTGGGGCGGTACATCGATGTAACCATACAAGCAGATTACTTTCGCCTCAATCCTACATGTATGTACAGAATATTTATACTTGACTATGTTTATTCAAAGAAATAAATATTGTTTAAACTAAACGGTAACGCAGGTCTAAGGTGGGCTCAGCGAGGACGGAAACCTTGCGTAGAGCAAAAGGGCCACTTGATTTATACAATCATATGATTCTCCTTAGTACATAAACATTTATTTAAATCAATTACGAAACAAGTTTTTACAACATTAGATTAATGGTTCACGAGACCTCCTCATTCCTGATGGAATCCACCGCCACAAGAATTAACGAACAGGAAATGTGGATGTAATAGTCTTGCTTGTCTTAATAGTTCTGTTCCGTCTGATCTGGCTCTATGCTGTTTGCAAAAGTGATTTTATCTGCCGCTAGCGTGCAAAGGGTTAAACAAACATATTATATTTTTATTTTAGGTTGAAAAGTGTTTTTATGAGACCGAAAACGATGACATTTTTACGATGATCGTTTCAATATGCTGAAAGAACTTCCATTTTCGCATAATAAAACATGGAACATTCTATACCTGTATGTACACTTGCAGTTTGCACGGCTGGCGATCCACATACATTTTGAATTTCTTGAAGTCTGAAATATAAATGTAACGTGTAAAATGTGTGTGATTTGTTTTTTACATAATTACATGTATTAAGACAAAAGAAGAATCGAACCGGAAGCTGAACTACCTCGATCTATTGGAACTTGGAACGAAGACCATAAAGTACAGACATGTAATACAGTACAATTATTACCTTCTAGCGTGGTTCCTGTGTGCTTAATGTTAATGTGTGGAAGTCGTGATAGGGCAGTGTTCGCCCCAGGTGCGAAAGGCCCCGCTGGAGCCGTTACGATTGTGCCCTTAGACAAGGCATTTAAATTCCACAATGCCAATTCTCTCTCATGGCGAGGTCTCGAGAGTGATTAAACTAATATTGTAAGAACTTGTTTCGCTATCGAGCAAAATTAAATTTGTATAAACTATAGTATTTCCCGCCACTATCAGAGCAGTTATGTAGACTAATATAAGTTGTTAAAGATTGACTCGAAATTAGCTTAGTTTATACAAATTTATTTTAGCTCGATTGCGAAACAAGTTCTTACAATTATTCACTCTCGATACCTCATTCCTGTTGGAATCAATCGCCACGAGGGGAGAGAAGAGGCAACGTGGAATTTAAATGTCTTGCATAAAGGCACAATTGTAACGGCTCCAGCGGGGCTCGATCTCCAGGCCTTTAGAACCTGAACCGATGAGCTACAACTGCACTGTCACGACTCGAAATTGTTGTGAAATAAATAATGCTTATATAACTTTGTATGTCAATGAACCAACAAAGAGGTAGCTAATAAATGGCGGGGCTATTTAAAACCAATAAATATAGCAACCCGAATATGTTTCATGAGATAAATAAGTTTATTGTCCTGGATCGTACAAACTTGGGAAGTGTTCTGTAAAACAGTTGTAATTCATATTTTCCTCGTTAAGAAAAGACACGTGGAAACATGCCCGGAAGACATCTAATGTCACTGACTGACCGACTCACAGGGTTAAATATCTTTAAAACATGTCATTTTCCCCCCACAACACACACGTCATTTCTTTTAGTTTTGTTTGTTTTTGTACGTTTTAACAAAGTAACCGCATAGTATGTCGGAGTGAATAAAAGTTTGTGTTAAACAATGCGTAAAAACACGGCTTTTTACATGGTGAGCTACATTACAATTAAGTGATTGCCATAGACGGTCTATTCTATCGTTTGAGGTACACATTTTAGAAAAGCAAATTTTTGCTAAAATTATATACACGTACTAAGGGCAAATTTTTGTTCGAAAACTGAAAAAAGTGGAACCCCCCCCCCCCAGGGTGCGAAGTCAGGGCCCTAGGGCGAATATTTTGCCCACGTCACCCCCGAGGATGACCCCTGGAGCTTGAGTTTGAGATGACCAACGCACGTGTACATTATACTTTTGTATTAATAAGGCAGTGTTCAACCTCAACTCAGGGTTCACGCTGTCGGTCGCCAATGGCACCAATTGCGACAAAAAAACAAATATTGGCGCTAAATTCTGTGAATTGGCGAAAATATTTGGCGCAACATTTTTTTTTTGGCACATGTTTTGTCAAATACATGGCTTATATGGCTCTTAGTTGGCTCCAAGTTTTTTAAATTGGCTCCAGTGTTTTTCAATTGGCGACAGAAGTGGCGCAGACAAACATTCAGACAGAGAGAACCCTGCAACCTTTCACCCCACTATGGCCAGCAGTAGACAGTTGCATAGACAAGTGCGCTGTTATAATGGAGAAGTCAGTTTATACAGTATGCAGGGCAAGGGTACACGGTAATCTCAATACCTTTTAACCCTTTCAACACCACAGACCTCTAAATAGGCTTTTTGCCAGTAATATTACTATTTTTAGACACAATTACCCATTTTGATAAATGAACTTGTCCAAATGTGATTTTCTGATTCATTTATTGGTTTATGAATATCATGGACCAGTCCATGTCAGTTACTTGGTGTTGAATGGGTTAATCTCAAAACTATTCCCTGTACTATTCTGAAACAGAATTTTTAGGCTTTATGTAGAAAATATAAAAAGACAACTTTATTAAAATATGTATAATATTTACATATAAAGTGTTTGTTTATTATAGTGTCACCCCTATTTAAAGGGCCAGCCATTTCTGACTTATGAGACACCTTTTTTTATGAACATCAGTACATCCCAAATCCTATGCTTGTATGCCAGACTGGTAGGCAATCGGTAACCATTATTTAACTAACTGACGGCTCACCAACCGGCCATATCAGAACGAACCCCTGATGAGATTCAAACCTTCAACCTTCTGCTCCATAGGCGGTTGCCTTAACCACTAGGCCATGGAGACGGTATGTAAATATCTAAATGACCTTGACACCCAATTATAACAAAAATGTTAAAATGGATGACAATGGAGAGGAGCGGGAGGTCAAAGGTTCGAACCTTGTCAGGGGTTCATTCTGATATGGCCTATTGGTGGGCAGCCAGCTAGTAAAATAATGGTTACTGATTGCCAATCAGCCAGGCGCCTGGCCTTAAATGGTAGGATTCAGGAAGTACTGATGTCCATAAAAGGTGTATCATAAGTCAGAAATGGCTGGCCCTTTCAATAGGGGTGACACTATAATAAACAAACACCTTTATAGCCAGAAGTCGTGATAGCAGTGGTAGCGGTTTTGTGGACCCCTCACCCCCCAGTTCACGCCCAGTTTTAGCCGTTACGATTGTGCCCTTAGGCAAGGCATTTAATTCCTCATGCCTATTCGCTCTCCCTCATGGTGATGGATGCCATCAGGAATGAGGTCTCGAGAATGATTAATATAAGTTGTAAGAACTTGTTTCGCAATCCAGCTATGATAAATTTGTATAAAAAAGATGTCCATGTCGGCGAGTTCAAGCAAAAACTAATGGACCACTGACCCACACATCTATTGTTTAGTTTAAACAATATTTATTTCTTTGAATATACATAGTCTAGTATACATAATATGTACATACATGTAGGATTGAGGAGAAAGCAACCTGCTTGTATGGTTACCTCTTTCCTATGTACATACATGTAGGATTGAGAAGAAAGCAACCTGCTTGTATGGTTACCTCTTTCCTATGTACATACATGTAGGATTGAGGAGAAAGCAACCTGCTTGTATGGTTACCTCTTTCCTATGTACATACATGTAGGATTGAGGAGAGAGCAACCTGCTTGTATGGTTACCTCTTTTCTATGTACATACATGTAGGATTGAGGAGAGAGCAACCTGCTTATATGGTTACCTCTTTCCGATGTACATACATGTAGGATTGAGGAGAGAGCAACTTGCTTATATGGTTACCTCTTTCCTATGTACATACATGTAGGATTGAGGAGAGAGCAACCTGCTTATATGGTTACCTCATTCCTATGTACATACATGTAGGATTGAGGAGAGAGCAACTTGCTTGTATGGTTACCTCTTTCCTATGTACATACATGTAGGATTGAGGAGAAAGCAACCTGCTTGTATGGTTACCTCTTTCCTATGTACATACATGTAGGATTGAGGAGAAAGCAACTTGCTTGTATGGTTACCTCTTTCCTATGTATGTACATGTAGGATTGAGGAGAAAGCAACTTGCTTATATGGTTACCTCTCCCCAGCTATTGTTTGATTATAACATTGTCATTCCTATTTAATGTGCCCGCCAATTGTGGATTATTTCCGATGATGATATGCCCCGAGCTATGAATACCAGTGACTCACTAACCAGCTATATATCATACGGCGAGGCACAAACGTTTAACCTCCCATTCAGTAGGCAGATGATTTCACCACTAGGTCACATTGATGTTGGGATTGGGGTCTCCATGACAGAGTTGTAACCGCCGCTACCAATGCAACCCGGGTTCGATACTCGGACCGGGAAGTATGCGAGATGGTACGGTGGTCGCCAGATCGGACAGGTGAGTTTTCTGCGGGTACTCCGGTTTCCTCCCACACAAACTACCACATGTACGCTTTCATCCGCGCCAACGAGAGTGATTAATATAAGTTGTTAGAACTTGCTTGGCAATCGTTATTAAACCTTTCAACACCACAGACCTCTAAATAGGCTTACAAAAAGTGTAGATCCAGATGAGCCGGCTCGTGACGAGCCGTCTCATCAGGATCTGCACTTTTTGCCAGTGATATGACTATTTTTAGACATAATTACCCATTTTGATAAATGAACTTGTCCAAATGTGATTTTCTGATTCATTTATTGGTTTATGAATATCATGGACCAGTCCATGTGAGTTACTTGGTGTTGAATGGGTTAAACTTAACCGTCGCTAAACTTCAAATAACTTGCCCATCACCGCTGAAGGCTCGACTCCCATGAGGTCTTTCGAATTCTTTCATGTGAGGAAACTATCTAGTGGAAGTCGTGGTAGCGCAGTGGATGCGCGTTCGCTTCAGGTGCGAAAGGTCCGGAGTTCGAGCCCCGCTGGAACCGTTACGATTGTGCCCTTAGGCAAGGCATTTAAATTCCACGTTGCCTCTTCTCTCTCCCTCGTGGCGATGGATTCCATCAGGAATGAGGTCTCGAGAGTGATTAAATATAAGTTGAAAGAACTTGTTTCGCAATCGAGCTAAAATAAATTTGTATAAACTAACTATCTAGTTGGCTTGCAGAAGGACCTAGTTCTACCAGGGTGCCCGCTCGTGCCTGAACCACTGCTCAGAGGGGCACACAGGGTCTTCCTCTGCCAATAATAACCGGAGAGTCAACTATTAAACCCCCCACCCACACCTAAACAAAAACACCTTTAAATTCAACCATACTGATAAGGGGTATATGATGCGTGGCGTCCGTGGTCCAGTGGTAGAGCATCGGATTTGGAATCAAAAGGTCTGGGTTCGATACTCGGTCAGACCAGGTATGTAGTGTCATTGAGCAAGGCACCTCACACACATTGCTTAGTACTGGTTAACCACTTAGGTCGGCTAAGCTTGCCCAGGAAAACATGTCTAGGTGGTTTGACATTTATTGGAACATACATCCTTTTTAAAAACTAATTTTTTCTTCAATTTTTTGTTTTTGAATTGCCAAGGAGCAACCCGTTTATTTGTTTTTTCATATTTACATACACAGAAACATAAATACAATTTCACTTTTATTACAGCTTAACATTTGATATACTCTTGAAGCACAGCTACAGAGTTCTAACATTATAGAGATACATGTATATCTGTTTATGTAAACATAGGAAGATGAGAAACAGAGTAGAATATAGAAGATATGTAAAAGACATATAATTTTAGAGTAGAATATAGAAGATAGCACATAAGTAAGATATATAAATTTAGATCACAGTTTATATACAGCAGAATAGAGGAGGATAAATAGAGAGAAGTGAAAATAGAGGACAATTCTAGCCACTCCATGCAAACACATTGTCATAATTGTGCATATATTTACTGCCGTCAACGTATCAAGATATAAACTGGTCGCATGTTTTGCTATGAATATATATTTTGTCTTTTATCATTGCTGTATGTTTCTATATTTATTTTATCATTGCTGTATGTTTCTATATTTCTTTTATCATTGCTGTATGTTTCTATATTTATTTTATCATTGCTGTATGTTTCTCTATTTATTTTATCATTGCTGTATGTTTCTCTATATCTTTTATCATTGCTGTATGTTTCTCTATTTCTTTTATCATTGCTGTATGTTTCTCTATTTCTTTTATCATTGCTGTATGTTTCTATATTTATTTTATCATTGCTGTATGTTTCTATATTTATTTTATCATTGCTGTATGTTTCTATATTTATTTTATCATTGATGTATGTTGTACTAGTGGTAGGCGTTCGCTTCGGGTCACCTTGTTTAACAATAACGGTCTGATCCGTGTATACAGTCAAACATGTCTTAAGCAGATAGCCAATGGAATCGTAGTGGTAGGCGTTCGCTTCGGGTGAGAACGGCCCGGTGTTCGAGCCCCAATGGAGCCGTTACGATTGTGCCATTAGGCAAGGTATTTCTAAAATTCCACATTGCCTCTTCTCTCTCCCTTGTGGCGATAGATTTCACCAGGATAGAGATCTCGAGAGTGATTAATATAAGTTATACGAACTTGTTTCACAATCGAGCTGAAATAAAATTTGTATAAACTGAGGGAATCACAGAAAGTGGCTGCTTAGCACAGGTGGCTGTTTAATATACGGCAAATGTATAATAAAGCAGCCTATTGGGAATCTGGAAACTGGCTGCCTAATGGAAGTGACCACTAACATAGGTTTGACTGTACTATGGAATGCTCTTGTGGTTAGCTATTTTATTTCCGTCTTCCCCATATTGAATTTAATTGGGCTATTAATATTATACTGACGCCAAAATAAACTGTTTTTTTATGGTTTGAGTATTATGTTGTAAACAGCAAAAAGTACATAATGTTAACCAATAAATTGAATTACATCAAATCGTAGTCTACGTTACCTGGTGTTGTGTGTGTGTGTGTTTTACGTTTATTTATCGTCGCTACCGGTTGCCCATATGAGCGACGCCTCCTGAAGAGATTAGCAATTTTAGAGTTTGGAGGATAGTGCAATGATACAGACAGAGCCCCATTCCAGAGTCTCCTCTGGTTCTCTTACGTGCACGATGTAAAGCACCGACACGAGACCTCGGTTTAACGTCCCATCTGAAAGACTGTTATTTTTATTAGGGTCAGACGGTGGATCGAACCTGCGATCACTGGATTACCAGTCCAGCGTGTTACTACTGGACTACAGATCCGTCTGTTACCTTATGTTTCTTTGTATACGTTTATTGAGTCCCCATGTATCCCAGACGTATATTAGTTGTTATATTAAATAGTGTAAGATATAGCAGACACATCCAATCCAAATCCAGAAGCATCACTGGGTCTTGGTTTATACAAATTTATTTTAGCTCAATTGCGAAACAAATTCTTAAAACAATATTAATCACTCTCGAGACTTCATTGCTGATGGAATCCATCTCCACGAGGGAGAGAGAAGAGGCTTGTGGAATTTAAATGCCTTGTCTAAGGGCACAATCGTAACGACTCCAGCGGGACTGGAACTCCGGGCTTTTCGCACCTGAAGCTAACGTGCTACTACTGCGCTATCAGGACTTCCACTGGGTCTTGGGGAGGGGTGGGGGTCACTAATTATTATATACCAAACTTTTTATTATATACCAAACTTATATAGCGCTCTTTTCATTTAAAAATAAAACGTTCAAAAGCGCTTTACAGCCTAAAATATCACAAATATTGATAAAAACTTCCACATACAATGAGATAAAACAAGACAAAATTAGCAAACACAATTACAATGGATTCTAAATATGCTATAAAATATTAGGATATAAAATTATAACAATTAAAATATAGGTAATAATTAAATAAAATGTGTTCATTTGCAGTCTTAATCCTGATTGAGCACAGACACAGTTCGATATTTATGTTCCATATGAACATTTAAAAAGGTGTGTCTTCAAAGCCTTTTTGAAAGAACACAATGTTGTTGCACTTCTAAGATTTGATGGAAGAGAATTCCAAAGAATTCCAAATGTTGTTAGAACTTGTTGCCCAACCCATTTTGCTTTTTCATTGCTTTGTCATGATTATGAATGTACTGTAAATGTCAAACAGTAAATAAACAACATGATTAAACTAAGCTGTTTAAGTTTAAACTTTATTTATTTTACAACGATTGCGAAACAAGTTTTAACAACTTATATTAATCTCTCTCGTTGGCGTGGATGAAAGCGTATATGTGGTCATTAGTGTGGGAGGAAACCGGAGTACCCGGAGAAAACCAACCTGTCCGATCTGGCGACCACCGAACCATCTCACATACTATCCGGTCCGAGGATCGAACCCGGGTTACATTAGTGAGAAGCGAGTGCGCTAATCAGACAGCATCACTGGTTATTTCACGTGCTCGGCGTATAGCACTGTGATACATGAAACTTCGATTTATAGTCCCATCTGAAATCCTATTAATATTATTATGGTCAGACGGGTTAATAAAATCTGAGATTCCTGGATACAGTCCAATATTTTATGTCAACATTACATAATTATTCGTCTGAATTGGCAATCTTTTTACGACATCGTAAAAATGTGTCACTGTGGTTTTTGAAGTGTGTTTCTACCTCACGTTAGTTATACTTCCGGTATTTATTGTCGCAAATCTATAATCAATATATTACGTAGCGTAGTGGTTACGGTCGTTGCCTTCAAATCACTCGCCCCTCACCGCTGTACATATGTTCGAATCCCAATGGAGGTGTGAACGTATTTTATGCGAGGAAGCTATCCAGCTGGCTTCTGGAAGGTCGGTGGTTCTACCCGGGTGTCCGTTCGTGCATGAAATACTGATCAGATGTGCCATGGGGTCTTACTCCACCAATAATAGCTGGAGAGTCGCCAAGTCGCTAAGCGGTCACCCTTAAACACCCAAATCAAATAAAACAATCGCTTACGATTCAAAATAAAATTGCCCCTGAAAATCCTGTCCTATGTACCTATTAATTAAAGCTATGCCGATTAAATTTCTATATCAAATAGTGTAAACATTTCGAAACTGTTGCCATATTATTTTATTCTTTATTTCAGTCTCATCAATGTACAGCATATAACAAACATAGCATATAGTTTACATATTAAAAAGTACATTGCCACTCAATTCAGAGTTACAAGAGACTATGCATATATACATCATTCATCTATAACATATTGCACTACTATAGTATATACATGTACATGTGATAACTACAGGTGTGAGATAAAGCTGAAAAGCAGTCGCTAATTGAAATTTAAAATCTTATTAAGATGTAATGGAATGAAAAATACTGAACGCAAAATAAGCACTACTGCGCAAACTAAAATATGTTTTAAAAGATCAAATACCAATTCCAATCAGATTGGGATTAGCCTAATTAGCAAATGCTTTTCAGTTGTAATAAAATATGAAGACGACATATAAAACACTCAATAGACATTATTTACATAGATAAGAGGTACGTCGTTGTAAAATACTAAAACAGGTTTTGGCAGCTAATCTAATAATGGGTGCATTTGTGAATATGAACTTAAGTTGTTCTTGACTAGACATATTAACAAAACCAGGTTGTATAAGTTGAGCTTTATCAAATAATATGCTTCTTAAATCATCATAAAGGTTACATTCAAGGATAACATGTGACTCATCTTCAATTGTGTTACAGAATGTACATGTTCTGTCTTCTACTGAATATATAATATAATATATACTATATATATACTGAATATATAATATAATATATATACTATATATATACTGAATATATAATATAATATATATACTATATATATACTGAATATATAATATAATATATATACTATATATATACTAAATATATAATATAATATATATACTATATATATACTGAATATATAATATAATATATAATATATACTTAATATATAATTTATATATACTAAATATATAATATAATATATAATTTTTATATATACTGAATATATAATATAATATATTACTATATATATACTAATATATAATATAATATATATACTATATATCAATATATAATATAATATATACTATATATATACTGAATATATAATATAATATATATATATATACTGAATATATAATATAATATATACTATATATATACTGAATATATAATATAATATATACTATATATATACTAAATATATAATATAATATATACTATATATATACTGAATATATAATATAATATTATATACTGAATATATAATATAATATATACTAATATATACTAAATATATAATATAATATATACTATAATATATACTATATATATACTCTAAATATATAATATAATATATTATATATATATATACTAAATATATAATATAATATTATACTATATATATACTAAATATATAATATAATATATAATTTATATATACTGAATATATAATATAATATATATACTATATATATACTAAATATATAATATAATATATACTATATATATACTAAATATATAATATAATATATAATTTATATATACTGAATATATAATTTATATATACTATATATATACTAATATATAATATAATATATACTATATATACTAAATATATAATATAATATATAATTTATATATACTGAATATATAATATAATATATACTATATATATACTAAATATATAATATAATATATACTATATATATACTAAATATATAATATAATATATAATTTATATATACTGAATATATAATATAATATATATACTATATATATCCTAAATATATAATATAATATATACTATATATATACTAAATATATAATATAATATATACTATATATATACTAAATATATAATATATAATTTATATATACTGAATATATAATATAATATATATACTATATATACTGAGTCAAAAAAGAAAAGATACCAAACTAAAAATGACGTAAAACGGATAAAACCATAGAAAGGTTTAATATATTATTACATATCAGTACCGGGTATCTTATTGCAACGTCAGCCAACCATAAACACAGGTAAATAAACACCCGATAATCCTGGAACGCCGAATTTCCGATTTGCACGTGCTCCTCAACAAAGACAACTTCCTGCACATGTACAAATCGGAAAACCGGTTTATTGTACTGGTATTGCATTATCATCGAGGAAAAACACCTTACATACCCATTGTTACCTCTAACAAAATGCCTAGGCTAAACCGCAATCAGAGAATGCGTGCCATTGGCATGATTGACGGCGGTTTACGTCAGCGTGACGTCGCAAATCGACTCGGGGTTACGCGGATCACGATAACACGTCTACTTCGACGTTATCGAACACATGGATCGGTGGACGACCGTCCAAGATCTGGTCGACCACGTGTGACGACGCGTGAACAGGACCGTCACATTCGGACGTCACATTTACGTGACCGGTTCCTACCTGCTACGCACACAGCTGCCGTTACTCCTGGGATGACCAACAATCGCATCAGTGCACAAACAGTCAGGAACCGGCTCGGTGAACGTGGCATTCGTGCCTATCGGCCATACGTTGGACCCATCCTGACACGACGTCACCGTGACGTACGGCGGGAATGGACGACTGAACGTGCTCGCTGAACTCGGTTACAGTGGAATTCGGTGATGTTTAGCGATGAATCGCGGATGGCAGAGAGCGGGTATATCGCAGACGCGGTGAACGTTACGCCGACGCATGTGTACGTCAGGTTGATCTGTTCGGGGGCGGAAGCGTTATGGCGTGGGGCGGTATCACCTTCGGCAGGCGCACTGAACTGTTAGTGGTGGACGGGAACCTAAACGCCCAGCGGTACTGTGATGAGATCCTTGCGGCAGTTGTTGTGCCGTTCTTTAACGCCAACAGAAACGTCACACTGTTCCAACAGGACAACGCCAGGTGTCATACTGCTCGGATTTCCACCACATTATTGGAGCAGAACAATATTGAAACCCTGCCGTGGCCTGCTTTGTCACCAGACTTGTCACCCATAGAACAGTTGTGGGATACGTTAGACCGCCGCGTCAGACGACGTCAGCCGGTAACGTTAAACCAACTGAGGGATGTTTTGCGTCAGGAGTGGACAAATATTGACCAGCAAGAGATTCAGACACTCTTCCGTTCGATGCGACGGCGGTGCATTGCAGTGAGAGACGCAAATGGTGCCCATACTCGGTATTGACGTCTATGTGAAAACTCCATTAGACCCCTGTCCGACGAATTACGTCATCACGCAGCAGACAGTTTCGGAGGCTCATTATGCTTTATGTGCTCCTCTTTCAAACATGTTGGACTATCATCTTATGAATTTTCAAAGAATTTTCTTAATAAATGTTGAAATTATAGACACATAAACACCAGGTATCGTTTCTTTTTTGACTCAGTATATATACTAAATATATAATATAATATATACTATATATATACTAAATATATAATATAATATATAATTTATATATACTAAATATATAATTTATATATACTAAAGTCGTGGACTATAAAATGTGAGGGATGATGTGAACACTAGGAATTTCTTATCATATATAGGCCTACGTGCAGTTCTTGAATTGACAGCTAAGAAATACTGACGTGATACGTTACATATTATAGAACGTCATAAATTTATGTTGGCGCGACGTTTCAAAAATTCCTTCAAAAACATATGTTTATGTGCGTCACTAAACATGTCACAACTTTCCCAATTGGAAACATATTGAGTTGAAATGTTCAAGATTTGCTCTGGAGACATTGTGTTATAGACCTGATATATCAATTTCATTTTTGTTAATTAAGTTCTAGTATCCCACTTGTAATATTACATCATGTATCCACAGCCTACACGAAAGCGTCCTGCCATGCCTGGGAAGAACTCTGCCATCAGCAAACAGCGCTAGTGATTGGTTCCTGAAGCTGATTTACAATGAGACGAGAGCGATCAGGATGTCAAAGAGCATATGTGCTAGATGTCAACGTATGTTGTGCTAAAGTGTTTGTATTATTATTGACTATGCGCGCAATGAGAGACATTTCTAATTTTCTATTATCTCCCTTTGCGGATAAAATCTGTTTTTTCTCAAAATGTATTCAGTCCATTTAGTTGGAATCCTTTGTTGTTACTGTTGTTCCCTAATCAGTTGTTGCGGTATGATAAATGCCCTGTTTGTATCTATTTTCGTGTAAATCTCCTCAATAATGATATGCAACTGACATGCGCACGCGAAGTTACGGACATGCGCATTCATAGTGCTGGACAGAGTTCATTTCAAATTCGTTGAATAATTAATATAAATATAACAAATGAATCGCCTCCACACACATTAGACACGCCAACTGCTGCAGTTCATAATCCGATGGAAACTATTTAACTCAGTCGATTCATTACATAAATATATCGGTTCATTTTACTTTCAGACATATCTAATCTAACGTGTGTAGAACATGACATGCCAGCAGTGGGGAAATGTGTGCAATATACCACGAAGTCAGCGAAACAACAATTCTATGGCGAATTCGTTCCAGGTCAAACTCTCTCCGAAAAAAGCAAGAAAATGGCTTCTATATACTCATGCATGTATGCACGAGTTCATTATTTGTTTTCTTATTTTTGTTTATTATTGGCACTGGATGTCACCGGGTGCCATCCGAACAGTATCATAGTTCAGGCACAATGGTAGAACCACCGACCGCCCACAAACCAACTGGATAGCTTCATCACTTTGAAATAATTCGACCACCCCAGTGGGATTCGAACCAACAACGACGAGGGGCAAGTTAACGACCATAATCACTCTGTCGCGGATGTCCACAATTGACATTCATTTAATGCACCTAAATATATAGTGTCAAGCACTAAAGGTCCACAATTGACATTCATTTAATGCACCTAAATATATAGTGTCAACCACTAAAGGTCCACAATTGACATTCATTTAATGCACCTAAATATATAGTGTCAACCACTAAAGGTCCACAATTGACATTCATTTAATGCACGTAAATATATAGTGTCAACCACTAAATGTTATTGTTTGTACGTTGGGGCTGGAACGATGTGAGTTCTTGCTAGCCTAACGTTTTAGCTTGAACATTATAGGATATATCTGTAACTTTACTAAGTTTTAAACTGGCTAGCAAACTCACTGTGATTATGAGGCTATAACCAGCGACAGTGTGTACTGTTCATAATGTATAGAGATAGTCTATGCTTGTTTCAACATTGCATTTTCCTCTAAGCACCTTGTATATTTGCTAGAGACTTTAGAATGAGCACATCAACATGTATACAAGTACATGCTAAGTATATATAGATTCCCTGTCGGTGCCTGAAACACTACTCGAAGGGACACTCGGGGTCTTCCGCCACCAACAATAGCCATAGTCGCCATAATCTATTACTATAATTTTATTATACTAATTATCAGGCATTGTCATCCTTTCACCTGTGTTTTGTTATTTTTTAAAAAAAATAATGAAAAATAATAGTGCATTTTAGATGTTCAAATGGCCAATATAGGCATTTCTTCTTCTTCTTGTCGTTTGCGAATCACATGGACAAGCCGGCAGCAAACACGAAATGGGCCGTCCTCCTCAGATCCTCCCGACAGCCATGTAACATCGTCTGGAGAGAAGGTATAGGCATTTAAATTTGGAATGACTGGACATTCCCTTTTTACAATGGACAGAGGTATATGATCCTTAGCTCACATACTGCCCGAGCAAGTGCTGCATCAGGTGAGAAGCGACCTTTATCTAACCAGTGCGCTAATCAGGCAGCGAAATAAAATAATATTGAAAAACTACAAAATGCAACCTTCCATTCAAAACAATGTTGCATTCCACTGTATATTGTACGTATTTTAACCAGTATTTCAGTAGCAACAGCGGGATGCTTCCACAAGGAATTGACAGCATGTTCGAACCCAAAGAGAAAACTTATGTATGATTTTTACATTATGCTGAGTGGAAAATGTCGAGAAATCGCAGGAATACCAGAACCAATTGCACCTGTCACTACTAAAGGTTAGTTTGATTCTAAATGCCCGTACCTAATAAGCTTCCAGGCTGTGAACAAATACTCTACTGTTTATTCATTTAAATTTGCTTTACGGCTTTTCAACACTTTATATCATTAGATTTAGGATATCCCCGGAGAGAGGGGGGGAGACAGATGGCAATGGAGAGAGTTGAGAGGAAGGGGAGATAGCGGGGAAAGAGAGAGGGGGATGCGAGAGGAGAGAGGGAGGGGGAGACAGATGACAAGCGAGAGAGTTGAGAGGAGATAGCGAGGAAAGAGAGAGGGGGATGAGAGAGGAGAGAGGGAGACAGATGGCAAGGGAGATATTTGAGAGGAAGGGGAGATCGCGAGGAAAGAGAGAGGGGGGATGAGAGAGGAGAGAGGGAGACATATGGCAAGGGAGTACATAGTCAACCGGCATACAAGTATAACAATAATACTAGTATGTGGATCATAATACATATCCTGTGAATATGAATCAATAGAATAGTTATGATAATACAGTTGTCTACAATGAAAGGTCTTTGGTAGTTTTCAGCATTTTTCAATAAATTGGTTATATACATTCTTATACTTGTAATAAGCCGCTATCATTTTAATTTCGAGTTTAAACAATTTGAAAATATCATATTGTTTAGTCCAATTCTCGCTACAAAAGTACTATTTGTAAATGCTAAAACCAACAATCATGATAACAATATTGATGAAAAAGTATTGGGGATCAGAAATTTTATATCCTAAAACAATAAATTTTAAGCTTCGAATATTTCTTTGGATTCCACACATGTTAAATAGATTTTGTACAAGGGAGAGAGTTGAGAGGAAGGGGAGATAGCGAGGAGAGAGAGGGAGATACAGATGACAAGGGAGAGAGTTGAGAGGGGAGATAGCGAGGAAAGAGGGGAGGAGAGAGGAGGGGGAGACCGATGACAATGGAGAGAGTTGAGAGGGGAAGGGTAGATAGCGAGGAGAGGGAGATAGAGGGGAGAGGAGGGAGAGACATATGGCAAGGGAAAGATTTGAGAGAGGAATGTGAGATAGCGAGGAGAGAGAGGGGGGTAGAGGAGGGAGAGACATATGGCAGGGGAGAGAGTTGAGAGGGGAAGGGAAGATAGCGAGGAGAGAGGGGAGGAGAGAGGAGGGAGAGACATATGGCAAGGGAGAGAGGAAGGGAAGACAGCGAGTAGAGAGAGGAGAGGAGGGAGATACAGATGGCAAGGGAGAGAGTTGAGAGAGGGGAGACAGCGAGTAGAGAGGAGAGGAGGGAGATACATATGGCAAGGGAGAGAGTTGAGAGAGGAAGGGGATATAGCGAGGAGAGAGGAGGCGAGAGGAGGGATAGAGAAGGCATAGTCTGGAATACATCAGCGGCAAAACAATAGCTGAGTGTATGTTTTATTGTATTGTATTTCAAAGATAATATACAATGATTTTCAAATTCAATTATTTAAATATGCTTCTTAGTACATTTTTGAAGAAATACAAGGTTAGGATATAGAGTGTTATCATGTATAAATATGACTTTAAGGTATATTATGATTCTCTCTCTATCAGGCGCGTAGCTGCCTATATGCCTTGTAGGCCCGGGCCCACACATAGCTCCTAAAACCCAGACGAAATAAAGGGTAGTGGGTTGAGGCAATATGGGTGCAATTAAAATGAGCAATCTCTATAATATTATTTCTTTCTACGAAAATGCATGCCCCCAGCTGTGCTCACATGTTGTTTCCTACATCTATTTAATGGTCCAGCTACGCGCCTGTATATATACTACATATATAGTATAGCTCTAAACTTGGAACAATAATAATGCATATAATAATGACAAAAAAGTATTTCCGTTGTCAAGTGGTTACGGTTGCTGACTTGTACTTGTATACCACTGTAACCTATCATCACTGATGGTCACTGGTTCGAGTCCCGCTCAGGCTGTGTCTGTTTATATGAAACCGTTGACAGCTTCTTACGTAGGTTGTGCTCCAACCGCTGGAGCCTGCCCAGGAAAATGGTAAGCTGCCCGTCGCTCAAATGGGTGACCGGTAGCGACGATAAATAAACAAACGTATTATTGTTTTTATCAGGATTAGCCGTTTGTAGGTGTCTTTTGGCCAGTTGAAACCTGTTATCAATCAATTGATGTAAAAACCCATTGTTTAACCATATTTTATTGCAAATCTATAGTAAATATGTCATACACATAAAGGTACAATATACAGCATGATAATACAAATGGTTTGGGCCACACGTTTTACCAACATTAGACAACGGCCCGCATCAGACAATTGGTTGTTATATTTGTATTTATATAATAACTACGTACATATTACATGATTTAGGAAAAATATGTTTCGGAACATGTGATGTATGGACGAGAATTTTTATAAATAAATATTATATCTTGGAATGAACAAAAACAAATCAATAAATTTAATTAAATGTTTCGTGGATTTCATGACGACTCGTATGGTAATAAATATTAAAATACGATATCCCTGCGTGTTAAAAGTAGTTTGTGGTTTCTTTGTTTAGCTCCGGTTGTCCCTACCGAAGACAAAACTCAATCTCTGCAACCAGCTGTTGGTTCTCCGCTTCTGCCATCTGTTGGTTCCTCGCTTCCACCAATTGTAGACGCTATTACAGAAAACGAATTGTCGGGAAAAACAAGCTTCTCGCGAGAAAATTCTACGGATACTGACAGTGGCTCGTCACGGACTTCCGGTGTGCTGTGTATTACGACACTGCTCACACTTGTAGCTACCCTTACATTGGCAATAGTGTGACCGATGTGGTGTGTTTTACTGGTTCAAAAATAAAATAATATAAACAAAGAGATGCCGAAGATAAAATACAATGTACATTTAATCGTTACATGTGAATTGTTTTCTTTGTTTGAAACATAGTACATTGTACGGCGTCAACATGCACAACAAGAATATCGTTTCTCTCAGCGATGTTATCAACTTAAAATTAGTTAAAAGACCTCCAAACCTGGAGAATAGCACTCGGAGATACCCGCAATGGTATTTGGCACAAGATCAAATGCTTGATTTCCCAGTAGTATATAGTCCGTGGTAACTCCCTGACTTCCAGCCTTGATATGTGTATCCCAAAATAGAATCACTTCCACATATACTCCCTGACTTCCAGCCTTGACATATTTATCCCAAAATAGAATCACTTCCACACCTACTCCCTGACTTCCAGCCTTGACATATTTATCCCAAAATAGAATCACTTCCACACCTACTCCCTGACTTTCAGCCTTGACATATTTATCCCAAAATAGAATCACTTCCACACCTACTCCCTGACTTCCAGCCTTGACATATTTATCCCAAAATAGAATCACTTCCACACCTACTCCCTGACTTCCAGCCTTGACATATGTATCCCAAAATAGAATCACTTCCACACCTACTCCCTGACTTCCAGCCTTGACATATTTATCCCAAAATAGAATCACTTCAACACCTACTCCCTGACTTCCAGCCTTGACATATGTATCCCAAAATAGAATCACTTCCACACCTACTCCCTGACTTCCAGCCTTGACATATTTATCCCAAAATAGAATCACTTCCACGTCTACTCCCTGACTTCCAGCCTTGACATATTTATCCCAAAATAGAATCACTTCCACGTCTACTTCCTGACTTTCAGCCTTGACATATTTATCCCAAAATAGAATCACTTCCACATGGACCAATCGTCTACCGTGACTCAACACACTCGGTCACCTGGTGTTTTGTGATATTTGGAGCCAACTCAAGTCAAGTCAAGTAATACTAAACTTAATAACTATGTAATGTAGGCATACACTATAATAATATGCATTTTATTGCAGATGATTATACAGCAATTCATTGCATAGAGATCTGTAATAAAATGCATCAAATAAGACTCTACGAGTATTGATAGTATATGGTTGCTAGTTTGCTCGATATCCTGTAAAACACAAGGTGACCGATTTAGAAAATTTTGTTGAGTGTACATATCGACAAGTTATGGGTTATCATGTCCACGCACGCACGCAGCACACACGCAGAGGTAGCCAAAAACAAAACCCCCGTTCCAAACATGGGCGTTAATGATTGGAATGGCAGGCGCGTAGCTAGGCCTAACTATAGATTACGCACCGTCCTAGGGGGTCCGGGGGCATGCCCCATCCGGAGATCCCCCCCCCCCCCGTTATATGGTCTCAGGTGACTTTTGCCTGTGACTATGAACATCAGCTCCAATCAATATATGTTGGCATTTCGTTCATGTCTGCTTTCTTGTGAATGATCAATGTCGATGCCCCCCTTATCCCCTTACGATCCAATTTTTATTGCATTTTACGCATTTATTTAATTTTCATGAACTGTCAAAATAAATCTTACGCACGTACGTACATGCGTAAGCCTAGCTACGCGCCTGAATGGGGTTTAATAAATATTGAACTTACATCACGCCGAGTACTACTTCACTCTGGGGTATACATTTCAATATATTACATTATTACGCAACATACTATATAAATGTAAATTCGTAATTTTGAACTTTTTTTAATCATTCCTGAGCCAGGTGGGCAACATTATCGTGGAGAGGCGGGCAACAGTTTTGACTGTTGCCCTCCTGTACCCGAGAATAATAGCGTATAGCTATATCTGATCAGGATCTCTATTGATTCCTACGTTGCCCAGTTATTTGGGAAAGCTACCTGAGTAGCAAACAGTATAGACCCTGATCAGACGGTAAGTTCTGTGCAAGCTGATTGGGCATTGGTCTAAAAATATCATGGAACAGTCCATGTCAGTTACTTGGTGTTGAATGGGTTAAAGCAAGTTTATGTTGTATTTGTTTTGACTGTTGCCCTCCTGTACCCGAGAATAATAGCGTATAGTTATATCTGATCAGGATCTCTATTGATTCCTACGTTGCCCAGTTATTTGGCAAAGCTACCTGAGTAGCAAACAGTATAGACCCTGATCAGACGGTAAGTTCTGTGCAAGCTGATTGGGCATTGGTCTAAAAATATCATGGAACAGTCCATGTCAGTTACTTGGTGTTGAATGGGCTAAAGCAAGTTTATGTTGTATTTGTTTTGTTGTAAACAGCCAGCTATAAGTAACCAGTCACTAATAAATTTGCTACAAAGTAAATATACAATTGTTTATTTCAGACATTATTATGTTGCTTAATTGAATGTGTTATCCAAAACAAATTACATATTACTGTCCAATACTATTTTAAATGCTACACAAACTAGCCGAAAACAGAAAAAAACAACGAATTGCGAAATTATTATAGTATTTATATAGTATATTAGGTAATAACACAAATATTTCATAGATGTTTGCATCGAGAGCGGCATCGGGCAACAGTTCCAATGTCATCCCCAATACTTTGGGGCAATAGTTTGGACAGTTTCCCAAACACCTATGAAATAATTGTATTCTATTGTACGCATTGAACATTCGTGATTACTTCCCTTTTATTCACATCACCATTTGCAAATACATGTAATAGTAATAATAGTTATATGTTATATTTCGGGTTTTACGCCTGCATCAGCACCATTTCGGGCTATATCGCCGGCGGGCAATTTACTTAACAACACATTTCCTGAGCTGGAGCCTCTTGGAGGCTGGTTTACCAGTACTTGGGTGCACCAACCTCCGTAAGAAACTGCCAACTTTTTCATATAAATGAGACACGGTCTGAGCGGGGCTCGAACCCGTGACCATCAGTGATGATAGGTTACAGTGGTATACAAGTCAGCGACCGTAACCACTCGACCACGGAGGCGGACTAGCAATAATAGATGACACATTCCATTAACTAGTGTAGGTTAGTAACTGTATTCATTGTGGTTGCAAACATTGATAAATATCGAATATATATGTATTTGTAATTTCAAAGTAATGAAATGTGGGTTGCTTGTAACGGGTTCAGCGTGTACACAGTCAAACCTGTCTTAAGCAGCCAGCTAAGGGAGTCGCAGAAAGCACAGATGGCTGCTTAATAGAGGTCAAATGCATAATAAAGCAACATAAAGTCTACATCCGTTATGTCGAATTTCGTCGGACCGAACAAAATACTTCGACATAACCGAAGTTTGACTAAACGAAATTCTATATAAATAGAGCCAGTTATATGTAAAATGTAGGGTTATGAATAATAAGGTTAGCATCATTATTAAAAGATTCAACTTCATCTATAAGTGTATTCCTGATAGTATTGAAGACATCAGAAAAATAATTTTGAAAATCATTTATTGGTATATCAGCACCAGATAATGGTCTTTTCTTTTTGAAGTATTTAAAATTATTTATCGTTATGTTGACCCGTAAACAATGGTGGCCAAGTATAAAGTTTTATCAACATTGCAGTGGCTCACTTTCGATTCAAGTATGTCATTAATTGAGTCACGTGCTAATATGCCTATTAATAGGATTAATGATAATCAATACTTACACGGAATACCCCCCAAGTTTCCCCAGGCATTGATATTATCAGAAACTTAATACGGCACAATTAATGATGATTGATTATGATAAGTAACTAAAGGTGTTTAAAATCCTTCTTTTCAAGTTTCTTGTTTTCTTCAAGAGTTTTCTTTATTGTTGCCTTAATATCATTCCTTCCGATGTCGCCCAGTTCTCGGAGTAGATCCTCATACAAATGTTGATTGCTTGCTTCAGGCATTTGTCTCCGGGATGACCTCTCTTTCCTCCAATACAGGAAGCAATTATAATTACCGGTTACAACGTTGCGCATGTCGTTTTCCAAGTTTTGTTCGCGTACTTGGTTAGGCACTCCGAGTCCAATCAGTAACTTGGTGGCATCAGAAGGGGACATGGACCACGCCAGAGTCATTAATGACTCGTTAGACAATAAGTCATAGGCTGAAAATTAATGAAGCAATATCTAATTTACATTAACATGTACCAGAACTTGCGATAATTTGTCATCGTTTCCGGTTGCACACCCGTATCAAGTCCCATAAAAAGTACATAGTTAGTACAGTCAAACCTGTCTTAAACAGCCAGTCAAGGCAGTCAGAGAAAGTGGCTGCTTAACACAGGTGGCTGCTTAATAGAGGTCAAATGAATAATAAAACAACGGATTGGGAATATGGAAACTGGCTGCTTAATGCAGGTTGGCTGCTTAATGGAGGTGACCACTAACACAGGTTTGACTGTATATTGATTTTGCTGGAAAGTGTTGTTTCTTTCTTTCTATTTGGATTGAAAATCGCACCAATAGCTTACGTCATACGGCAACTCTCCAGCTTTTATTTCAGGCACGGGGTAGAACCACCAATCTTCCACCAGTAGTTTACAGATAGTAAAGAATTCGACACCAACAGTTGGATTTCAGAAGTCTGACATTTCCTTCTTTTGTTCTAAATCTATATTTTTAAATGTCATTTTTGGAATGACGGGTGTCTCTATTTACCTATAGACATGATTTACATGCTGAAGACTGTGTTTCTAGGCATTATGAAGTTGCATTATTCTGAAACAAGAATTAATACATACCTGTTCTATTTTGGTCACTTTGTGAAGAATCAACATTCCTCCTAATGGCCATATCACCTAAATTGGGAATTAAAAACCACATGAGCATTGCGGTGGCTGTTATCTGTGTTAATATTATATTAAGCTGCATATATACTGACACCATTTGTGTGTTTTACGTTTATTTATCATCGCTAATGGTTGCCCAGTTGAGCGTCGCCTCCTGGAGAGATTAGTCATTTTAGATTTTTGGAGGATAGTGCAATGATAGACTAGAGACCTATTCCAGTGTCTCCTCTGGTTCTTTTACGTGCACGGTGTAAGGCACCGACACGAGACCTCGGTTTAACGTCTCATCTGAAAGACGAGGGATCGAACCTGCTATCCCTCGATTAGCGTGTTACCACTGGACTACTGATCCGTCTGTAATACTGCACTTTTATATTGCGCGTTACTTTTTCGCTACAAACTTTAGAATTATGGCTCTTACTATCATGAGTGAAGAACATAATCCTTACACCCATTTATTCACGTGCTCATCCTCTGCTAATGATGATGTTGCAAACAGTTTTGTACCAATTCACGTCTAGTAGAAGTAGTATTATGTATGTATATTTGACGATGTACGATGTACAATACATTTTCTGTTCTGTTCTGTTCATATTACAGGAGGGTATAATCTGTTTTGTGCATTTGTTACGGTTCGCAGAGTCGCATTCCATTAAATGGTTAGGTAATTGAAAAATACACATTCCTTTTATTTTCGAATAAATAAACCCACAGTATATGCCTGAATTTTGAGGGATTAAATATAGGATCTTTAAGTAAATAATTTATGATCGGGAATTTCAAGGGGGGGTGGCGTTAGCCGGTACACCCCTCACCCCCTTGCAGGCAAGAGTACACCGCACATGGGCGTATGAACATGTATCATGGCTGTAACTGGATATGCCCCTGAGGTACACATGTATCGTACATGGAACTGGATACGCCGCTGACATACACATGTATAGTACCTGCAACTGTATATGCCCCTGACGTACATATGTATCATACCTGCAACTGTATACGCCCCTGACGTACACATGTATCATACATGCAACTGGATACGCCCCTGACGTACACATGTATCATACATGCAACTGTATACACCCCTGACGTACACATGTATCATACCTGCAACTGTATACACCCCTGAGGTACACATGTATCATACCTGCAACTGTATACGCCCCTGACGTACACATGTATCATATCTGCAACTGTATACGCCCCTGACGTACACATGTATCATACATGCAACAACTGTATACACCCCTGACGTACACATGTATCATACATGCAACTGTATACGCCCCTGACGTACACATGTATCATACCTGCAACTGTATACGCCCCTGACGTACACATGTATCATACCTGCAACTGTATACGCCCCTGATATACACATGTATCATACATGCAACTGTATACGCCCCTGACATACACATGTATCATACATGCAACTGTATACGCCCCTGACGTACACATGTATCATACATGCAACTGTATACACCCCTGACATACACATGTATCATACATGCAACTGTATACGCCCCTGACGTACACATGTATCATACATGCAACTGTATACGCCCCTGACATACACATGTATCATACCTGCAACTGTATACACCCCTGACATACACATGTATCATACATGCAACTGTATACGCCCCTGACATACACATGTATCATACATGCAACTGTATACGCCCCTGACATACACATGTATCATACATGCAACTGTATACGCCCCTGACATACACATGTATCATACATGCAACTGTATACACCCCTGACATACACATGTATCATACCTGCAACTGTATACACCCCTGACATACACATGTATCCTACCTGCAACTGTATACACCCCTGATATACACATGTATCATACATGCAACTGTATACGCCCCTGACATACACATGTATCATACATGCAACTGTATACACCCCTGACATACACATG
>CM026403.1:57738143-57791023 GCA_014843695.1 Archivesica marissinica
AGTTGTATACTAGATGGGAGGTCCTAGGATAGAGGTACAAGACATATATAATAAGTTGTGTACTAGATGGGAGGTCCTAGGATAGAGGTACAAGACATATATAATAAGTTGTATACTAGATGGGATGTCCTAGGATAGAGGTACAAGGCATATATAATAAGTTGCATACTAGATGGTATGTCCTGGGTTAGAGGTACAAGGCATATATAATAAGTTGTATACTAGATGGGAGGTCCTAGGATAGAGGTACAAGACATATATAATAAGTTGTATGCTAGATGGGATGTCCTAGGATAGAGGTACAAGACATAGGATATATATATATAATACGTTGTATACTGTGCTAACATACCTACTCGTGGGGCCTATTTTGCAGTAACTGAGATGGTACGATTGTCGCCAGATCCAGATCGGATAGGTGGGTTTTCTCTGGGTAATTCGGTTTCCCCCCACACGAATGACCACATGCACAGTTTCAAATGCAAGTCGGATGATCAGACCTATATTAGTTGAGCCTAATCTGATGCATTGTCTCAGCTCAAAACTCAACTCAAATCTTAAGCTCATTCGAGATTTGAACCAGAAACGTAGGTTATAACTCTGTTTGAGAGTGAACTCAGTTGAGCAGGAGATCATGCTAGTATGATGGCCTTCTCTGTGTGTTTTACGTTTATTTATCGTCGCTACCGGTTGCCCATATGAGCGACGCCTCCTAAATAGATTAGTAATTTTAGGTTTTTGGAGGATACAGTGATACAGACAGAGACCCATTCCAGAGTCTCCTCTGGTTCTTTTACGTGCATGGTGTACAGCACTGACACGAGACATCGGTTTAATGTCCCATCTGAAAGACTGCTAATTTTATTAGGGTCAGACGGGGGATCGAACCTGTAATATTTTGATGAAGAATTTCCTTAAATAGTTTCTCCTGGCGCATTCTGGGTATGCCTAACGTACGCAACGGACATCTTTACGCGTAACTGGTATGTCATTAGTTTATACACATTTATTTTAGTTCGATTGTGAAACAAGTTCTTATCACTCTCGCGACCTCATTCCTGATGGAATCCATCGCCACGAGGGAGAGAGAAGCGACAATGTGCAATTTAGATGCCTAAGGGCACAATCGTAACGGATCCAGCAGGGCTCGAACCACGGGCCTTTCGCACCTGAAGTGAACGCGCTCCCACAGCGCTATCACGACTGCCATTAGATACTCAAAGGACAAATATGGCGTAGACGAAGATAATAAATGTGAATACCGAATATACGGTCTAATCCTCCATGGTTACTATATATATATTACTGTATACGTGGATAACTTCGCGGGTCGAAATGTTCGAGCTAGTATGATTTCTGCTTATGTCGTAATATTCGCACACTGTGTAAAAGTAAAAAGTAAAGTGTTTGTTTATTATAGTGTCACCGCTATTTAAAGGGCCAGCCATTCTATCTATGTATCTATCTTCCGCTAATGTCAAACACCTCGCGGGGACGTAGACATGTTGCGCGTCAAAAACCGCAAAGAAGTTAAAAGTATGAGTAGTTAAAAGTATAATTTAAGAAGGTAATGAAAGTAAGTTGTGGTAAAAGTTTAAAAGCAGCTGCGCAGAACAACTAGGGACTGGCATGATCAATATGGCAAACTGCCGTATTGAATTGCTCTATGGTAGGGAGATGGACATTGTCAGGAGGTAGATTGTTCTTGGAAAAAAGGAAAACTTGTAGTAGTCTGTAGTTGCTGTAATTAACCTATAGCTTAAGGAATGGCAATGGCGAGCAGGACGGGAGAGGGGAACTAGGTAATTTTCAATGGGAATAGCAACAAGATCATTATGAATTTTATACATAAGGGATAACCTATTGTCAATAGGCCTACGCCGTTGATCTAGTCTGCGTAGATTAAGGGAATGTAGCATGTCTGTAACACTAGAGGTACGATAGAAGTCAGCCTTTATCCAACGGGCTGCTCTTCGCTGGACACCTTCAATTTGGTATATCAATGTTTGGGTATGGGGCGACCAGATCTCGGAACCATATTCAAGCTGGGGTCTCACTAGTGTCTGGTAAACCATGGACTTAAGGGGTTCAGATTTGACCTGGAGGTTTCTACGTAGAAATCCTAATGTTTGGTTTGCTTTTTTTGTTGAGCATTTTTATGTGAGTGTCCCACGACAGGTTATTTGAGATATCCACGCCAAGGTATTTGGCTGAGGTGACCGACTCAAGTAGGACTCCATGGAGTTTATATTTACTGGGAATAGGATGTTTCCTTCTGGTGACGTGGATAACTTGACATTTGGAGGGGTTAAATTCCATGTCCCTCTCCAACTCCCACTCTTCTAATCTCTTAAGATCGTTTTGGAGTGTGACCGATTCATTTGCAGATGTCAGTGATAGATAGACTGCAGTATCATCTGCAAAGATACGGACTTTGGAACTGATGTTTTGTGGGAGGTCGTTTATGTAGGCTAGGAAAAGCAGGGGTCCAAGTACGGATCCCTGTGGGACTCCAGAGGACACTGGAATGGCCTCTGAACTAATACCATTAAGGACAACTGACTGGAGTCTATTATCTAGAAAACTCTTAATCCACCTTAATGTTTGACCTCTGACTCCATATTCATGCATTTCTGACTTATGAGACACCTCTTTTTACGAACATCAGTACTTCCCGAATCCTATGCTTGTATGCCAGACGCCAGGCTGGTAGGCAATCGGTAACCATTATTTAACTAGCTGGCGGCTCACCAACCGGCAATATCAGAACGAACCCCTGACGAGATTCGAACCTTCGACCTCCCGCTCCGTAGGCGGACGCCTTAACCACTGGGCCACGGAGACGGTGTAAGTGCCATATTGCGGATGAATTTGACAAAATTAATACAGAGTGTGTGGACAGAATCAGCACCGTTGTCAGGGAACTTAGCAGTCCTGATGATATTATCTTTAATTGGGACCAAACAAGAGTTTATATTGTTCCAATGGTTTCCATATTTTTACATTACACTCCCTTGTTGAAATACTTAAGAAACGAAAACAGAAGCTATTCTGTTCCTTTATAGATTTTTCACAATGTTTTGATAAAATATGGCGTTTCGGTTTATGGCACAAGCTTTTGCAAAATTTTATCAATGGTAAGTTGTTCCAGGTTATATATAATATGTATCAGAATATAAAATCATGTGTAACCCATAATGGTAACCAATCGCCATTCTTTTCTTCAGAAATCGGTGTCCGGCAGGGTGAAAACTTAAGCCCGATCCTCTTTTCTTTATATTTAAACGACCTACAGTCACACCTGGAAGCAAACGGTGCCGTTGGCATACAGCTTGAGGACACGTTCAGTGATGAAACTTGGCTTAAACTACTACTTCTGCTTTACGCAGACGACACCGTCATTGTTTCCAATAACCCTGTCGACTTTCAAAACTGCCTGAATCATTTTAATAATTACTGTGCCCAATGGAAATTAGTAGTAAACCCTAATAAAACAAAAGTAATTGTTTTTGGAGCTAGGAACCGTAATAACTTTGACTTTAAATTAGGTGACCAAGGTCTTGAAATCACAGACAATTACCACTACCTTGGTGTTACACTCTCTAGTAATGGATCTTTTTTGAAGGCTAGAAAACATGTTACCCAACAGGCAAATAAAGCAATGCACTTACTTTTTACTAAGTCTAATAATGCAGATTTACCGCCAGATTTAATTATTAAACTATTCGATCACACTGTAGTACCCATACTAACATATGGATCAGAGGTATTTGGCTACGAAAATCTAGATTTACAAGAAAAAGTGCATAATTCATTTCTCAGGCGAATAACCAACGCCCGAAAAAGTACACCTAGGTATATGTTATTTGGAGAACTTGGTAGATACCCTATATCTATCATTGCACATACAAAAATGATATCTTTTTGGACGAGGATATTACTTGGAAAAGAAAACAAGTTGTCATTATTGATATATAGGTACATGATTAATCAACCTGATACAAATTTCCGATGGATCAGTAAAATAAAAGAAATCCTAAATTCGGTAGGTAGACCTGATCTTTGGCTTAACCTTAATTAATAAAAGTACCCATAAGCATATACAGAAAATATTAATAGACCAATATAAGCAGCATTGGCATAGCCAAATGCAACTATCAAACAAGGGTAAAATATATAATTCTTTTAAACAGGCATTAGAACATGAAAAATATTTCAACATTATCACTAAACAAGACTATTTGACACTCTTCAGATATCGTACCTGTAACAATCGCCTCCCTCTGGAAACATCCAGATGGGGAGGAACAGCCTTCCTATATAGTAGTTGTAGGTTATGTAATAACGGGGAAGTTGGCTCTGAGCAACACTATCTGCTCAAATGTAATTACTTTACACAAGATCGGAATACATATATGCACGACTTTGTGTTGTCTGATAACATACATTGTTTCTCCAAGATATTAAATACATCATCTGAAACTGCCCTGGTAAATCTTAGTAAATTTACTCGTATTATCATGTCTAAATTTTGTTAATAATTTTTTAAAGCAGCATTACATCGTATGAAATAAAAGATATTTGAAAAATTCAATTTTTACGTATGCAATGCTGCTACACATTCTAACATTATACTTTGTATTCTTATGTTCATTTGGTAAACAGTGTTTTTTGCGATAAAACAAACTCGAAACCGAAAGTAGGACTTTCCGAGTCGATCGGTCACGCACTTGATTACAACCGGAACGCATCGTCCGCACTTGTTTACATTCGGAATGCATCGTCCCCATTTGTCCCACGTTGTCTTTTTTAATTAAATTACTTGATATGTTGATTCATACCTCTGTTAGCTAAATCTTTTAGGGACATTTCTACATCCCCGCGAGTGGTTCGACATTAGAGGAATATAGATAGTATTTCATGTTCAAAATATATACGTTGTTTTCTACATCCTCTGTTGTTTCACGCATGCGTGCTGTGCGTGTTTATATTTCGTGTGATGATAAACAAATTCGCGTATACGACGGTTTAAATTTATTGTAATTTTATCGTTTCTGAGCGACTATTTCGATTTTTGTTAACATACACACATTAGTATTTATATTTTACACAAAACATCCTTTTTTACGATGTAATGCTGCTTTAAAGCTTCGCAAGTTGGACATATTACGATATTTGATAGGTATTGCATTAATTATTCAAATCTCATTACATATACTTACCACTTTATGGTTCGCAAAAATTGATAATCCATAACGAAAGTATAATTAACTCAACTGAAATTCATCGTTAGATTCATATTATGATATTTAAAAACGCCTGATACATATACTCTTGCCGAATAGTATACAAAACCTCATTATTTTCCACAAACGGGAAGAAAATCCAACAAAAGCTATAATCACAAAACTATAGATACATTTTATCCCGTACTCTATGACTGTGGGAAAAATATTAGACTCATTACGAGACCAATTTACCCAACTCATAAATACTAATCCGCACGATGGGATTATTTTGTCTACTACGTGAGTCAGTATGATAGTAAAATTATTTTCATTCATTACACGTCACCAGGTCAATAACAATCGATTGACCTTTCATCCCCAAATGACAAACAATCCAACAGAGAATAAGTATATTAATTATTATATCCCACAATCTTTAAATATTATATTTTTCTTTCCTTTTATATCATTTAGATGTAATAGTGGAACTATGTCGTGAATAATAATGTATTTGTATGTAAAATGTGGATACATGAAGAAGAATCCCCCAGCATATTTCTATACATTATTATGCATGAAATGGTTGTTTATACAACTGCTTTCATTTCAGGTCATTCCCGGAAGCACCACGTGGCTAAATATTTGTTTCTGTTATATACCCTCATGTTGTACACATGTACCTGAGAGAATAAAAGTATCTGTCTGTCTAGGTTCCTGACTAGATTGGTGTCTTAGATGCCTGCCACGTGCAATTAATTGGATCATAATTTCCTTTTGATTATAATTGCAGTTATAACGATAGAGCGCGTTTAGTTGTAAGCAAACAATATTCAAATTTATTTATTGTAAAACAAACACATTTAGTGAACTAAATTAAAGTGACTGCGTTTTCAAATCATCATCATGAATACACAACCCTACTTGATATTGGCCTTGATGTTACTCAAATCAATAGTATTCTATAGTATTGAGCTATATAACCATTAAAAGGTGTGATATACTGTATTATCAGATTGCCGAAACATCCAGTCCAGGTAGTAGATAACACCAGTTTGACGAAACCGTAGGTTGACGAAAGCTCTGTAAATCATTCTAATAAGTCAGCGCTTTAGTAATATACTAAAATTAGACACTTACACTTTGCAGGTTTATGTCGAGTATGGCTGCATAGCAGGAGCCTGTTCGCCGGAAACTGAACTACAGTTGCAGAACGGTAGATGTGAAATCCAGTTTGTCATTTCTGGTGCATTGGAACCAACTTCACCGTTAGAAGAGGTAATGTTTCGTAGTTCATAAACAAGCCTTAGCTATATTTGTTTTGATAGTCACCTCTGTGGCCGAGTGGTTAATGTTGTTACGTTCAAATTACTTAACCATTCCGCTGAGGTTCAATCCAACTGGGGTGTCGATTTCTTTCATGTGAGGGTGTCGATTTCTTTCATGTGAGGTGTCGATTTCTTTCATGTGAGGGTGTCGATTTCTTTCATGTGAGGGTGTCGATTTCTTTCATGTGAGGGTGTTGATTTCTTTCATGTGAGGGTGTCGATTTCTTTCTGTGAGGGTGTCGATTTCTTTCATGTGAGGGTGTCGATTTCTTTCATGTGAGGGTGTCGATTTCTTTCATGTGAGGGTGTCGATTTTTTACGTGTGGCTTGCAGAAGTTTGGTGGTTCTGCTACTCGGTGGGGCACCCAGGGTCTTCCTCCAATTATGTTTGTAGAGCAGCCATATGATCTAAGCTGTTGGTGTGACTTTAAGTCACAAATATACAAACAAAACAAAGCAAGTCACCAAGTTAAACTTGAATTATTTGAAACAATATTTATTTCTTAGTCAAGTATAACTATTATGTACATACATGTAGGATTGAGGAGAGAGCAACCTGCTTGTATGGTTACCTCTTTCCTAAGCTTGAGTTAACTAATAGCGTGTAAGTTATATGTGCAGTTAGTTTATACAAATTTATTTTAGCTCGATTGCGAATCACTCTCGAGACCTCATTCCTGATGGATCCATCGCCACGAGGGAGAGAGAAGAGGCAACGTGGAAATTAAATGCCTTGCCTAAGGGCACATCGTAACGGCTCAGCGGGCTCGAACTCCGGACCTTTCGCACCTGAAGCGAACGCGCATCCACTGCGCTATCACGACTTCCTATGTGCAGTTAGTGGGTGACACTAAATGGAATGGTTTACTGCATATTCACTTCATGTTGTATAAAGCGACACTACATCTGTGAAAACACAAATTTCTACAGAATGTATTTTCCTATTATATGGTATAATGTGTTTCCAAATATTTGCCACACTGAAATACTGAGTATTTCAACTAATAAACAAGCGTCATATACGCGGTTTGTTGACATAACAAAATAATGTAAACATCCATGCGTAATACAATGCGTGTATCCTGAATAACACGATTTATCGATATATCTCACATGTGTGCCTATTTATTTGTACCGGCTATTCTTAGTTAAATTATCTCTAAGCGACATTATCTCGCGTTTAGTATTGACTCCGATGACAAACAAACGTCAATCCAGGAGCATGGATGACCGTTATATGACATCTTTTTTCAATCCACAAAAACACTGTTTATTGATTCAATGTTAGTAGAATTTGTAGTAGCAATGCATTTATACGTGAAAAAATGCATTTTATTTGCGTTTTGCGATGTAATGTCGCTTTGTATTAACTATTTGAATTTCAAGTTTCAAAGGTGTTGGCATAATAAGAAACTATGTTGCCTTTGGCCATTTACAGCGATAGAAATACGGCAAAGACATCACAAAACATGTTATATAAATACATATATAAACAAATACATTAAAGAAACATATAGTAGTAATTTACATAGTACGTAATGACATAGCTTCTTTGATGTATACTACTGTGATCTGTCATCACTGATGATGACCATATTGTATGAAACTCGTTTTGGAATTTTGCTATTTAAAATAAAATATTGTATGAAATTAAAGTTTAAACTTTATTTATTTTACAACGATTGCGAAGCAAGTTCTAACAACTTATATTAAGCACTCTCGTTGGCGCGTATGGAAACGTAAATGTGGTCATTTGTGTGGGAGGAAACCAGAGTCTGACCCGGAGAAAGCCCAACTGTCCGATCTGGCGACCACCGTACCATCTCACATACTTCCTGGTCCGAGCATCGAACCCGGGTTGCATTGGTGAGAAGCGAGCGGGCTAACCACTGCGCTAATCGGACAGTCATGGTATGAAATCACATCTCATGTATGATCCTATATGTATATGATATTCTCAGTATTGTTGATTTAATGGTAAACAGGGAGAGCGCACAGTAGAATACAACGCGACAATGAGTGAATGTAGAAAGCTTCTCAGCCTAAAACCAACATATGTTGCGTCTACTGAAGGCAACGCCACCATCAAGTTCAAGGTATCGGGTGTAGTGAAGCACACGGTCAATATCCACGATGTGCCGACCGTTAAAAATCTAAGCAGAAGCTGCTCCAGTACTGGTTCGTTTGTGAGTGTGAGAGGATGCGAAACATACAGGCAGCTTAGTACCACAAGTAATACCAGCTGTTTTACAATGGGCAGTGCGGATGCTGAAAGTGAATTGGAAGGTAAAGATGGTCAATTATATGTTTGCTGTAGTTTATAACATAGTGTTTTGAAACAATGGTACCATGGGCATACCGGTATTAGATGACCGGTTTTGAAACAATGGTACCATGGGCATACCGGTATTCGATGACCGGTTTTGAAACAATGGTACCATGGGCATACCGGTATTCGATGACCGGTTTTGAAACAATGGTACCATGGGCATACCGGTATTAGATGACCTAAGGTTTGAATGTGAATAACTTCTAGTCAGTCCCATTTTAGTTAGAGTGATAGCCATAACAATTGTTCACTTCTGGATAGAAGCAACAAACTTACCATGGTAATAGGTAAATACCAGAAGATTTATTTTAAGATCGAGACCCACTTGTTCCCATACAGTTTGAAATGCAATATTTTTAACTGGCACTTGGCCTCTTGGTTACAATGCCACCCCACCCCTCTTGAAAACCTGGATCCGCCACTGAAATGTGCCTTTGTGTGTTTTACGTTTATTTATCGTCGCTACCGGTTGCCCATATGAGCGACTCCTCCTGAAGAGATTAGTCATTTCAGATATTTGTAGGATAGTGCAATGATACCGACAGACCCATTCCAGAATATCATCTGGTTCTTTTACGTGCACGGTGTACAGCACCAACACGATACCTCGGTTTAATGTCCCATCTGAAAGATTGTTAATTTTATTAGGGTCAGACGGGGGATCAAACCTGTAATCCCTGTCTGAATTACCAGTCCAGCGTGTTACCACGGGACTACAGATCCGTCTGTAAAACAACGATAAACATAGGAAACCACTTAATAATAGACAGTATTCAGGGGCAGTAACTGATGTCACCTTATTGCATTCTTACTTACCCGAGATTGGATTGTCTGAACTTGGTCCTTGACTTCAACTCAATTGCCCCTCACCTCTGCAACCGCCTCCGTGGTCGAGTGGTTAAGGTCGCTGACTTGTATACCACTGTATCCTATCATCTCTGATGGTCATGGGTTCGAGCCCCACTCAGACCGTGTCTCATTTATATGAACAAGTTGGCAGTTTCTTACGGAGGTTGGTGCACCAAGTACTGGTTAAACGCTGGAGCCTGCCCAGGAAAGGTGTTGTTAGGTAAACTGCCCATCGCTCAAATGGGAAACCGGTAGCGACGTTAAATAAACTTAAATAATAATAAAAATAATCACCTCTGCAGGTTCGAATCCCAATGGGGGTGTCGAAATATTTTTGTGGGGGGTTCAAGCTGACTTGCGGAAGGTCGCAGGTTCAACCCGGGTGCTAATCCGTGCTTGAACGAAAGTATGTTTGAGTGCCAACATGGCGTTGTTCCATGGTTTTAACTAATATGCGCATACTTTTTAATTTGTAAATAAATGGGTTGTTTTATTATATTAAACGAGATACACTCTCCGTTTATGTACACACATTGGTTGTATTCTGTTTCAGGAACGATAATAGAGAAGACTGTAACAGCATCAGGTACTATTCTTTCACATTATAATTTCTCTTGTGTTTTATGTTTATTTATCGTCGCTACCGGTTACCAATATGAGCGTCGCCTCCTGAAGAGATTAGTCATTTTAGATTTTTGGAGGATAGTGCAATGATACAGACAGACCCATTCCAAAGTTTCCTCTGGTTCTTTTACGTGCACGGTGTAAAGACCGACACAAGACCTCGGTTTAAAGTCCCATCTGAAAGACTGTTAATTTATTATGGTCAGACGCGCGATCGAACCTGCGATCCCTGGATTACCAGTCCAGCGTGTTACCACTGGACTACAGATTCGTCTGTAATATATAATTTCTCTTACCTTTTGCAGATATGTTTTATCGTAAGAGAGATAGCTCTGTAACAAACGGGGATCTATAATGTATTGTTTATAAAGGGGGACCGAACCTGCGATCCCTGGATTACCATTCCAACGTGTTAACCACTGGACTACATTTTGCATTTTGTGAGATGTTAATGTATAAGTCGGGTGTGTCTATAACGTTTCGGAGACCTAATATCATAATCCTTGAATAATATGTGTCTTGGAGGACACATTCGAGCCTGACACCGAGCCACTAGATGGCTGCACTCGTGGTAATGTTCTCTATCATTGCAGGTTGGGGGTTACCTTCCGACAATGTGGATGCCGTTCCTATACCACCTAGAGAACTGGACGACATGATGGGTGAGTACTTGTATACAGTTGCATGTAAGATATATATGTATGTCAGCGGCGTATACAGTTGTTGCATGTATGATACATGTGTACGTCAGGGGTGTATACAATTGTTGCATGTATGATACATGTGTACGTCAGGGGTGTATACAGTTGTTACATGTATGATACATGTGTACGTCAGGGGTGTATACAGTTGTTGCATGTATGATACATGTGTACGTCAGGGGTGTATACAGTTGCATGTATGATACATGTGTATGTCAGGGGTGTATACAGTTGCATGTATGATACATGTGTATGTCAGGGGTGTATACAGTTGCAGGTATGATACATGTGTATGTCAGGGTGTATACAGTTGCATGTATGATACATGTGTATGTCAGGGGTGTATACAGTTGCATGTATGATACATGTGTATGTCAGGGGTGTATACAGTTGCATGTATGATACATGTGTATGTCAGGGGTGTATACAGTTGCATGTATGATACATGTGTATGTCAGGGGTGTATACAGTTGCATGTATGATACATGTGTACGTCAGGGGTGTATACAGTTGCATGTATGATACATGTGTACGTCAGGGGTGTATACAGTTGCATGTATGATACATGTGTACGTCAGGGGTGTATACAGTTGCATGTATGATACATGTGTACGTCAGGGGTGTATACAGTTGCATGTATGATACATGTGTACGTCAGGGGTGTATACAGTTGCATGTATGATACATGTGTACGTCAGGGGTGTATACAGTTGCATGTATGATACATGTGTACGTCAGGGGTGTATACAGTTGCATGTATGATACATGTGTACGTCAGGGGTGTATACAGTTGCATGTATGATACATGTGTATGTCAGGGGTGTATACAGTTGCATGTATGATACATGTGTATGTCAGGGGTGTATACAGTTGCATGTATGATACATGTGTATGTCAGGGGTGTATACAGTTGCATGTATGATACATGTGTATGTCAGGGGTGTATACAGTTGCATGTATGATACATGTGTATGTCAGGGGTGTATACAGTTGCATGTATGATACATGTGTATGTCAGGGGTGTATACAGTTGCATGTATGATACATGTGTATGTCAGGGGTGTATACAGTTGCATGTATGATACATGTGTATGTCAGGGGTGTATACAGTTGCATGTATGATACATGTGTATGTCAGGGGTGTATACAGTTGCATGTATGATACATGTGTATGTCAGGGGTGTATACAGTTGCATGTATGATACATGTGTATGTCAGGGGCGTATACAGTTGCATGTATGATACATGTGTATGTCAGGGGTGTATACAGTTGCATGTATGATACATGTGTATGTCAGGGGTGTATACAGTTGCATGTATGATACATGTGTATGTCAGGGGTGTATACAGTTGCATGTATGATACATGTGTATGTCAGGGGCGTATACAGTTGCATGTATGATACATGTGTACGTCAGGGGTGTATACAGTTGCATGTATGATACATGTGTATGTCAGGGGTGTATACAGTTGCATGTATGATACATGTGTACGTCAGGGGTGTATACAGTTGCATGTATGATACATGTGTACGTCAGGGGTGTATACAGTTGCATGTATGATACATGTGTATGTCAGGGGTGTATACAGTTGCATGTATGATACATGTGTATGTCAGGGGTGTATACAGTTGCATGTATGATACATGTGTATGTCAGGGGTGTATACAGTTGCATGTATGATACATGTGTATGTCAGGGGTGTATACAGTTGCATGTATGATACATGTGTATGTCAGGGGTGTATACAGTTGCATGTATGATACATGTGTACGTCAGGGGTGTATACAGTTGATACATGTGTACGTCAGGGGTGTATACAGTTGCATGTATGATACATGTGTACGTCAGGGGTGTATACAGTTGCATGTATGATACATGTGTACGTCAGGGGTGTATACAGTTGCATGTATGATACATGTGTATGTCAGGGGTGTATACAGTTGCATGTATGATACATGTGTATGTCAGGGGTGTATACAGTTGCATGTATGATACATGTGTATGTCAGGGGTGTATACAGTTGCATGTATGATACATGTGTATGTCAGGGGTGTATACAGTTGCATGTATGATACATGTGTATGTCAGGGGTGTATACAGTTGCATGTATGATACATGTGTATGTCAGGGGTGTATACAGTTGCATGTATGATACATGTGTACGTCAGGGGTGTATACAGTTGCATGTATGATACATGTGTACGTCAGGGGTGTATACAGTTGCATGTATGATACATGTGTACGTCAGGGGTGTATACAGTTGCATGTATGATACATGTGTATGTCAGGGGTGTATACAGTTGCATGTATGATACATGTGTACGTCAGGGGCGTATACAGTTGCATGTATGATACATGTGTATGTCAGGGGCGTATACAGTTGCATGTATGATACATGTGTACGTCAGGGGCGTATACAGTTGCATGTATGATACATGTGTATGTCAGGGGTGTATACAGTTGCATGTATGATACATGTGTACGTCAGGGGTGTATACAGTTGCATGTATGATACATGTGTATGTCAGGGGTGTATACAGTTGCATGTATGATACATGTGTACGTCAGGGGTGTATACAGTTGCATGTATGATACATGTGTACGTCAGGGGCGTATACAGTTGCATGTATGATACATGTGTATGTCAGGGGCGTATACAGTTGCAGGTATGATACATGTGTACGTCAGGGGCGTATACAGTTGTTGGTAAGATACATGTGTATGTCAGGGGCGTATACAGTTGCAGGTATGATACATGTGTACATCAGGGGTGTATACAGTTGCAGGTATGATACATGTGTACGTCAGGGGTGTATACAGTTGCATGTATGATACATGTGTATGTCAGGGGTGTATACAGTTGCATGTATGATACATGTGTACGTCAGGGGTGTATACAGTTGCATGTATGATACATGTGTACGTCAGGGGTGTATACAGTTGCATGTATGATACATGTGTACGTCAGGGGTGAATACAGTTGCAGGTAGGATACATGTGTACGTCAGGGGTGTATACAGTTGCATGTATGATACATGTGTATGTCAGGGGTGTATACAGTTGCATGTATGATACATGTGTATGTCAGGGGTGTATACAGTTGCAGGTATGATACATGTGTATGTCAGGGGTGTATACAGTTGCATGTATGATACATGTGTATGTCAGGGGTGTATACAGTTGCATGTATGATACATGTGTACGTCAGGGGTGTATACAGTTGCATGTATGATACATGTGTATGTCAGGGGTGTATACAGTTGCATGTATGATACATGTGTATGTCAGGGGTGTATACAGTTGCAGGTATGATACATGTGTATGTCAGGGGTGTATACAGTTGCATGTATGATACATGTGTATGTCAGGGGTGTATACAGTTGCAGGTATGATACATGTGTATGTCAGGGGTGTATACAGTTGCATGTATGATACATGTGTATGTCAGGGGTGTATACAGTTGCATGTATGATACATGTGTATGTCAGGGGTGTATACAGTTGCATGTATGATACATGTGTATGTCAGGGGTGTATACAGTTGCATGTATGATACATGTGTATGTCAGGGGTGTATACAGTTGCATGTATGATACATGTGTATGTCAGGGGTGTATACAGTTGCATGTATGATACATGTGTATGTCAGGGGTGTATACAGTTGCATGTATGATACATGTGTATGTCAGGGGTGTATACAGTTGCATGTATGATACATGTGTATGTCAGGGGTGTATACAGTTGCATGTATGATACATGTGTATGTCAGGGGTGTATACAGTTGCATGTATGATACATGTGTATGTCAGGGGTGTATACAGTTGCATGTATGATACATGTGTATGTCAGGGGTGTATACAGTTGCATGTATGATACATGTGTACGTCAGGTGCGTATACAGTTGCATGTATGATACATGTGTATGTCAGGGGCGTATACAGTTGTATGTATGATACATGTGTACGTCAGGGGCATATACAATTGCATTTATGATACATGTGTATGTCAGGGGTGTATACAGTTGCATGTATGATACATGTGTACGTCAGGGGTGTATACAGTTGCATGTATGATACATGTGTATGTCAGGGGTGTATACAGTTGCATGTATGATACATGTGTACGTCAGGGGCGTATACAGTTGCATGTATGATACATGTGTATGTCAGGGGCGTATACAGTTGCAGGTATGATACATGTGTACGTCAGGGGCGTATACAGTTGTTGGTAAGATACATGTGTATGTCAGGGGCGTATACATTTGCAGGTATGATGCATGTGTATGTCAGGGGTGTATACAGTTGCCGGTAGGATACATGTGTACATCAGGGGTGTATACAGTTGCAGGTATGATACATGTGTACGTCAGGGGTGTATACAGTTGCAGGTAGGATACATGTGTACGTCAGGGGTGTATACAGTTGCAGGTTGGATACATGTGTACGTCAGGGGTGTATACAGATGCAGGTATGATACATGTGTATGTCAGGGGTGTATACAGTTGCATGTATGATACATGTGTACGTCAGGGGTGTATACAGTTGCATGTATGATACATGTGTATGTCAGGGGTGTATACAGTTGCAGGTAGGATACATGTGTACGTCAGGGGTGTATAAAAATGCAGGTATGATACATGTGTACGTCAGGGGCGTATACAGTTGCATGTATGATACATGTGTATGTCAGTGGCGTATATAGTTGCATGTATGATACATGTGTATATCAGGGGCCTATACAGTTGCATGTATGATACATATGTACGTCAGGGGCGTATACAGTTGCAGGTAAGATACATGTGTACGTCAGGGGCGTATACAGTTGCATGTATGATACATGTGTACGTCAGGGGCGTATCCAGTTACAGACATGATACATGTGTACGTCAGGGGCGTATCCAGTTACAGACATGATACATGTGTACCTCAGGGGCGTATACAGTTGCAGGTATGATACATGTGTACGTCAGGGGTGTATCCAGTTGCATGTATGATACATGTGTACGTCAGGGGCGTAACCAGTTGCATGTATGATACATGTGTACGTCAGGGGCGTATACAGATGCAGGTATGATACAGATGTATGTTAGGGGCATATACAGATGTAGGTATGATACATGTGTACGTCAGGGGCGTATACAGATGCAGGTATGATACCGATGTATGTTAGGGGCATATACAGATGCAGGTATGATACATGTGTGCGTCAGGGGCGTTTCCAGTTACAGGTATGATACATGTGTACCTCAGGGGCGTATCCAGTTACAGACATGATACATGTTCATACGCCCATGTGCGGTGTACTCTTGCCTGCAAGGGGGTGAGGGGTGCACCGGCTAACGCCACACCCCCTTGAAATTCCCGATCATAAATTATTTACTTAAAGATCCTATATTTAATCCCTCAAAATGCAGGCATATACTGTGGGTTTATTTATTCGAAAATAAAAGGAATGTGTATTTTTTAATTACCTAACCATTTAATGGAATGCGACTCTGCGAACCGTAACAAATGCACAAAACAGATTATACCCTCCTGTAATATGAACAGAACAGAACAGAAAATGTATTGTACATCGTCAAATATACATACATAATACTACTACTACTAGACGTGAATTGGTACAACACTGTTTGCAAAATCATCAATAGCAGAGGATGAGCACATGAATAAATGAGTGCAAGATAGTAAGAGCCATAATTCTAAAGTTTGTAACGAAAAAGTAACGCGCAATATAAAAGTGCTGTATTACAGACGGATCAGTAGTCCTGTAGTAACACGGTATTCCAGGGATAGCAGGTTCGATCCCCCATCCGACCCTAATAAAATTAACCGTCTTTCAGATGAGACGTTAAACCGAGGTCTCGTGTCGGTGCCTTACACCGTGCACGTAAAAGAACCAGAGGAGACACTGGAATAGGTCTCTAGTCTATCATTGCACTATCCTCCAAAAATCTAAAATGACTAATCTCTCCAGGATGCGACGCTCAACTGCGCAACCATTAGCGATGATAAATAAACGTAAAACACACAAATGGTGTCAGTATATATGCAGCTTAATATAATATTAACACAGATAACCGCCACCGCAATGCTCATGTGGTTTTTAATTCTCAATTTAGGTGGTATGGCCATTGGGAATGTTGATTCTTCACAAAGTGACCAAAATAGGACAGGTATGTATTAATTCTTGTTTCAGAATAATGCAACTTCATAATGCCTAGAAACACAGTATTCAGCATGTAAATCATGTCTATAGGTAAATAGAGACACCCGTCATTCCAAAACAGACATTTAAAAATATAGATTTAGAACAAAAGAAGGAAATGTCAGACTTCTGAAATCCAACTGTTGGTGTCGAATTCTTTACTATCTGTAAACTACTGGACTGGCTTGTGGACGGTTGGTGGTTCTGTAAACTACTGGGCTGGCTTGTGGACGGTTGGTGGTTCTGTAAACTACTGGGCTGGCTTGTGGACGGTTGGTGGTTCTACCCAGATACCGCCCGTGCCTGAAATAAAAGCTGGAGAGTTGCCGTATGACGTAAGCTATCGGTGCGATTCTAAATCCAAATACAAAGAAAGAAACAACACTTTCCAGCAAAATCAATATACAGTCAAACCTGTGTTAGTGGTCACCTCCATTAAGCAGCCAACCTGTATTAAGCAGCCAGTTTCCATATTCCCAATCCGTTGTTTTATTATACATTTAACCTCTATTAAGCAGCCACCTGTGTTAAGCAGCCACTTTCTCTGACTCCCTTGACTGGCTGCTTAAGACAGGTTTGACTGTACTAACTATGTACTCTTTATGGGACTTGATACATGTGCGCAACCAGGTGCGCAACCGGAAACGATGACAAATTATCGCAAGTTCTGGCACATGTTAATGTAAATTAGATATTGCTTCATTAATTTTCAGCCTATGACTTATTGTTGTCTAACGAGTCATTAATGACTCTGGCGTCGTCCATGCCCCATTCTGATGCCATCAAGTTACTGATTGGACTCGGAGTGCCTAACCAAGTACGCGAACAATACTTGGAAAACGACATGCGCAACGTTGTATCCGGTAATTACAATTGCTTCCTGTATTGGAGGAAACAGAGGTCATCCGGGGAACAAATGCATGAAGCAAGCAATCAACATTTGTATGAGGATCTACTCCGAGAACTGGGCAACATCGGAAGGAATGATATTAAGGCAACAATAAAGAAAACTCTTGAAGAAAACAAGAAACTTGAAGAGAAGGATTTTAAACACTTTTAGGTATTTATCATAATCAGTCATAGATACCATTAATTGGGCCGTATCTGATAATATCAACGCCTGGGAAACTTGGGGGGTATTCCGTGTAAGTATTGATTATCATTAATCCTATTAATAGGCATATTAGCATGTGACTCAATTAATGACGTACTTAAATCGAAAGTGAGCCACTGCAATGTTGATAAAACTTTATACTTGGCCACCATTGTTTACGGGTCAACGGAACAATAAATAATTTTAAATACTTTAAAACGAAAAGGCTATTATCTGGTGCTGTATACCGGTACCAATAAATGATTTTCAAAATTATTTTTCTGATGCCTTCAATACTACCAGGACTACACTTATAGATGAAGTTGAATCTTTTAATGATGATGGTAACCTTATTATTCATAACCCTACATTTGAATAGTTAAATATTCAAATATACCCTACTGAAGTTAGGGCGGCAATTAAACGTTTAAAAACGTGCCTAAGTGATAACTTGTTAAACGAGTATGTTATTGAATCTGTCGATATTCTTGTTGGCCACATTAAATAAAGTATTTGAATCTTGTTATTTCCCCGAAGTCTGGTCTCAGGGAGTTATAGTACCTTTACGGAGTATAACGTTACTTACGTAGTAACTTAGGTAAAATGTATACAAGTATTTTAACTGCTAGAGTAGAAAACTGGTTTGATGAAAATAACCTTTTGTCGGACGCACAATTTGGTTTCCGTAAAGGGTCTAGTACTGTAGATGCTAGCTATTCTGCTCTACAGAATGTACTTCAAGATGTATTATCGCATAAATTAAGACTGCCGTGTGCCTTCGTTGACTTATAAAAGGCATTCGATTCTGTATATCAAAATGCATTATGGTATACATTATTTAATATGGGGGTGGATGGCAAAATACTCAGAACGTTCAAAGCCATGTACTCTGCTGTTAAATCACGTGTTAAACATTGTAATTAAATTTCTGAATTATTTGACACTTCAATTGGATTACGACAGGGGCAAAACAATTCCCCTGCATTGTTGGGGTCTATTTTTAGAAGATCTGGAACTATTTCTGCAAAACAAAGTCAATTGTGGAATTTTCCTACATGAGATGTGCATAATTCTCCTCTTATGATATGATCATTATTGGCTATTCCCAACAAGACCTCCAAAATAGTTTAAATAATGTGTATGATTATTCTCAGTATTGGGGGCTCGAGGTAAATACAGATAAGAGCAAAATTGTTGTATTTCGTAAACGAGGCGCCGTTAAGTACTATGCAAAATGGTATTATAAGAACGTTCCTATAGAGATTGCAAGCGACTTCAATTATTTAGGTGTCGTTTTTATATACAGGCTATTTTAACTATGCAGGCTCGTATGTGCTTAACAACCAATGTCTAGTTGGCAAAGATTTAAAGGACATGAATGTATTACTTATAAATATCAATAAATATGATATCACACCACATATATCACTTCAACTATTTGATTCATGTGTAGGTTCTATTTTAAACTACGCATGCCCAGTGTGGGGTATGTCAAAATCTTAAATTCTGCAAAACCATACTATGTGTTAAACAAAGTACTAGTAATGCTGTAATATATGGTGAACTTAGATGCTAGCCCTTATACGTTAATAGATTTGTACATCTTAAGTTCTGCACAACCATACTAGGTGTTAAACAAAGTGCAAGTAATGCTGCAATATGTGGTGAACTTGGAGACTACCCCTTATACGTTAATAGATTTGTATATGTTATCAAATATTGGTTCAGATTAATACATACAAAAATGTTATACTGAAAATATTTTATCAAAATGCTTTATATCTATCTTTATAAATGGCTTCAAGACTTGGACTTATAGTGTTAAAACAACCCGCCTCCGTGGTTGAGTGGTTACGGTCGCTGACTTGTATACCGCTGTAACCTATCATCACTGATGGTCACGGGTTCGAGCCCCACTCAGGCCGTGTATCATTTATATGAACAAGTTGGCAGTTTCTTACGGAGGTTGGTGCACCCAAGTACTGGTTAACCAGCCTCCAAGAGGCTCCAGCCCAGGAAAGGTGTTGTTAAGTAAACTGCCCACCGGCGATATAGCCCAAAATGGTGCTGATGCAGGCGTAAACCCCGAAATATAACATATAACTATTATTGCTATTACATGTATTTGCAAATGGTGATGTGAATAAAAGGGAAGTAATCACGAATGTTCAATGTGTACAATAGTATACAATTATTTCATAGGTGTTTGGGAAACTGTCCAAACTATTGCCCCGAGGTATTGGGGATGACATTGGAACTGTTGCCCGATGCCGCTCTCGATGCAAACATCTATGAACTAATTGTTTATTACCTGATATACTATATAAATACTATAATAATTTCGCAATTTGTTGTTTTTTCTGTTTTCGGCTAGTTTGTGTAGCAAATAAAATAGTATTGGACAGTAATATGTAATTTATTTTTGATAGCACATTCAATTAAACAACATAGTAATGCCTGAAATTGTATATTTACTTTGTAGCAAATGTATTAGTGACTGGTTACTTATAGCTGGCTGTTTACAACAAAACAAATACAACATAAACTTGCTTTAAACCCCTTCTAGTATGGGAACCAAGTATAATCGTTTTTGCAAACAGGATAGAGCCCAATCAGCGTGCACAGAACTTACCGTCTGATCAGGGTCTATGCTGTTTGCTACTCAGGTAGCTTTGCCAAAAAACTGGGCAACGTAGGAAACAGTAGAGATCCTGATCAGATGTAGCTATACGCTATTATTCGGAATTTTGTTACACGACTTGTAGATAGTGCATGATCAAATATACAGACATACGTATACAACATAGAAATACTAATTCACGGGAAAACAGTTTGTAATATCACCAGTAGCAAGGAATGAACACATTGCATAATACTATTTTAAAAGTGACGTTCTAAGTTTCAACGATTCTTTGATAAATTAGATTAGCTACAATAGGCTTCTTGCTATATTACATTAGGTCAATACTCTTTTACACTGATGGCCTTTGATCAAAAATAATTTATATTGTAATTTTGTCCTGAGCAGATTAAAACATGAATATATGAATATAAAAATGGTACTCATCTTCAATACCTTGAGTATTACAACATAAAGAGTATATTTCATTTGTGTCAATTCATTCAAGGCCTTAGAGTATAGTATTTGGTTATTGGCGGAACACCGAGTGCAGACATAGGAAAGTATCTACTACTCATAAAATGGATCCATTTGGTAAATGTGTATGTCACACGTACGAATACGTCACGCATTGCTCTCATGTGTAATATATACGCATGATATGTACGAAATATATGCATGTGTCACACCCATTCATTGAAATGGAGCAACCTGTGTTTTACGTTTATTTATCGTCGCTACCGGTTGCCCATATGAGCGAAGCCTCCTGAAGAGATTAGTCATTTTAGATTTTTTTTGAGGATAGTGCAACGAGACAGAGACCCATTCCAGAGTCTCCTCTAGTACTTTTACGTGTACGGTGTACGGCACAGACCTCGGTTTAAAGTCCCATCGGAAGACGTTTAATTTTATTAGGGTCAGATGGGGGATCGAACCTGCGATCCCTGGATTATCAGTCCAATGTGTTACCACTGAACCTGTGCCAATGGTTAATACTTATCTCACATCTCAAACTCGTGCTCAATATTTTGATTGGTTGAGTCCGAGATTTGAATTCTGTTCAACCAATCAGATAGCTTGAGACTGAACTTGCTATTGGAGACAAGTTTTATAACCTCTGGGCATGGTAGGTTTGGCCAGTCAATGGTACAAAAGACGTGCTTGCTGTAAATCAGATTGAACAAGAACCTTTCTAAACACAATGTGTATTGCACAGTTTCGTCGTAGAACTATTTATATAAACAATACAAAACAACAACAACGTTTATTTTAGCAAATCAACATAAATATGCCTTTGAACAATTTGTTTATTATTTGGGGTTCAAAGTCGCACCAACAGTTTAGAGGAAGTCCCCGGGTGCCCCTCTGAGAAGTATAACAGGCACGGACGGGAACCCGGGTAGAACCACCTACCTACCGAAACCCATCTGGATATCTTCCTCACATGAAATAATTCGAAACCCCAATGGGATTCGAACCGACAGCGGTGAGGGGCACGTGATTTGGATTGTCAACGACCGTAACCACTCGTCCACGGACAGCTAATACATAAATATATACATGTACATAAAACGCTGTTCATTTTAAAAAGGGAATGTCCATTCATTCCCAATTAAAATGCCTATATTGAGCATTTGAGCATCTAAAATGCATTGTTATTTTCCATATATATATATTTTAAAAAACCAACAAAAACACATGTGAAAGGTAGAAAACGTTGTATTAAAATGCTTGATAATTAAAAATGCATGATAATTAAAAATACATGATAATTAGCATAATATAGTAATAAATCGGATAAAATACATCAAAATAAACCATAATTTATATCTATATGATAATAATTTCACAAACAAGGTATCTTAAATGCACATCGTTATAAGAAGATTGCATTCAAGCTCTCACCGCATATGCTTCATTTATATTACAGTGTGGGCCATTCAATTATTTACATGTCTGCTAAGATAATTCTTATACCAATATTTACTAGTTTCATGTTATGATATACAATTACAGCTGTAAATTAAAGTCCCATTGGTTACGTTATAAATTTTAGTTTTCGGAATATTAATCTATATATAGAGGATCTTACATGAGTGGCTTTCCATATTGAATTCATTAAACGAGTTGAATAAAATGATAAAATGCGAGCCTCTGCCGAGCATTTTATCATTTTTATTCAACGAGTTTAATAAATTCAATATGGAAAGACACGAATGTAAGATTCTTTTTAACACATAAACCAAATACGCAGTAAAAGTGTGTCACGATTGAACACACTTCCCCTTTAGCAAATGAAAGCCAGAGTAGTACTGCGGTTTCTACTTAATCCTTTCAACACCACAGACCTCTAAATAGGCTTACAAAAAGTGTAGATCCAGATGAGCCGGCTCGTGACGAGCCATCTCATCAGGATCTGCACTTTTTGCCAGTAATATTACTATTTTTAGACATAATTACCCATTTTGATAAATAAACTTGTCCAAATGTGATTTTCTGATTCATTTATTGGTTTAAGAATATCATGGACCAGTCCATGTCAGTTACTTGGTGTTGAATGGGTTAATGGGCCAAGAAAATACTCCAATTTTTTTATTTTCTTCCTTTGTAAACAGTTTTTAAACTATCACAACATATCATGTGCAACAATTCAATATTAAACACTTTTAAATTATTTTCAAACAGTCTTTTTTAACAAATATAAAATGTACACGATGTTTTGGCAAATGACGTCACAATCAAAGTTACACAGCGCGTGCTAGTTGATGTAAAAATGTATGTCACTGCGAATCGCTATCGCTTTCAATGATTCTTAGACGTTTTCTTGGTGAATTAGATGGGGATACAGTTTTAGGGTTGTTAATGTATACATTAAAAGTACAACCATGGATTGGGCCAGCCAACAGACTTTGGAATCCACCAGTCAGATTAATATTGGAGTTGGAATTGGTATTCATAGAAGTTGCCACGCTTGGTGACGAATATGTGTTGACCTTGTTTAGTTTAAACATTATTTATTTCAGTATTTGTACATGTAATCAAGAAATGAACATTTTACATATAGTTTAACAGCAGTAGACTGAAGGGGATTAGAACGAAAGAAAACTTATATAGTTCTTCTCCCTATCAATTGATTGATATACAATAGGCAGGAAAATAATATATAATATAACAATGAAAATACGTGAAATCTATTCTAGGTATTTGCTAAAGAATTTCAGAACTTAATGTATTAGTGAGTCATTAGTTTTGGTTGTAAAAGGAATATATGAAGAAAGTTCAAGAACATGAACTATCACATCGGAACACTTGAAGAAAAAGAGATTAGTATAGAGAAAAGTGGTTGAATAGGGTCGGTTGTTGTGTCAATAACGACAGCATTCAGATTGGAATCCGCCATATGAACCTTTTAGAAATCATTCATCTCAGAACCTTTCACTGCCAATAATGTATTCGTGTACAGTAAGGAAAATTATGATGTTGGTTGCAATATCCTTATTAATGTCACCGAGGATTGGTTTGGATATGCTGTGTAATGTGCTTTATCAGGCCTATCAGGATTTGGATGTACAGTGCTATTGGACGAACTGTTGGACGAATACAGGATTTTGGATATTTCTTTGTGCTGATTTTGATTAATGTGACTGTAGTTGTTGATAGACAATATATTTTTGTGTCCAAAACGGACGCTCCGCCATGTTTATTTACTTTTTTGACAGCGCGTATGAATATACAAATAAAGTGATTCGCCCACGCATTTGCCTCATTTGCATATTTAATACACTAGTGTATTACCGAATTTATGACATGACTTTATTAAACTCCCGCGCCGTAGTTTATGTGATAAAATAATTTTATTTATATATTAATAATAAATTTAATTAGTACATTCTTAATAATGACATGAAAGATCTGTGTTATTTATAAAAAATAAAAGCATTTAAAGTAAGTTAACATGGCATGCGTATGTTATTAAAGCATTCTTCTTCTATATCACATACTATCACATATAAATATTTGCTTTAGTGTTATATAATTAATTAGATATAGTGACAGAGTGAATTGCTGTCTATATTTGTTTATATGTACATGTATGCCACATGGGTCTGAGGCCTTCTGGATTTAAATAAATAAAACGTTGAAACTTTATAATATGTATATGTTTCTATATATATACATATGGGTGGTTATAATATGTATATGTTTCTATATATACATATGGGTGGTTATAATATGTATATGTTACTATATATACATATGGGTAGTTAATGCGATTTTCATGTGATATCACATATTATATAAGTGTTCAATCTTTATTCATTTAACAAATAAAACTTTGAAACTTAAAATGTCACAAGGTTAGTTTAACAATAAGTCGTTTCTTATTTGAAGATATTTTAAACCTTCTTAAGTTCGTCCATGGCATATGTGTTAAATATTTGAGAAGTATGTTAGTATTTTTGACATGTCATTAATAAATGATACTCGGTTTCTGCAGCATTCGTTTTGCATTGTTGACACATTTTGTATTGTCCATCAGTACCATTGTAGAGACCCATTTCAATAGAATGCCTCGATGAAATCGTATCTATTCCCCGGTGTTCTATTAGCCTAATGCATCGACGATGATCGTGGAATGATATTTACAGGCATTATAGAATCTAACTTATGACCGGTTTATGTATTTCTAATTATATATTTCACATTAGGTCATTAACTCATGAATTATTTAAATGTCTGTAAATCAGCTATGCAATCACTTCAGCAGAACGTCTTATCTGTTAATAATCAATTAATGAAAAACATTAGCCAGTAACTCTCCTTGAATACTCCGTATGTGGGTGTTTTACGTTTATTTATCGTCGCTACCGGTTGCCCATATGAGCGACGCCTCCTGAAGAGATTAGTAATTTTAGATTTTTGGAGGATAGTGCAATGATACAGAGACAGACCCATTCCAGAGTCTCCTCTGGTTCTTTTACGTACACAGTGTACAGCACTGACACGAGACCTCGGTTTAACGTCCCATCTGAAAGACTGTTAATTTTATTAGGGTCAGACGGAGGATCGAACGTGCGATCCCTGGATTACCAGTCCAACGTGTTACCACTGGACTACAGATCCGTTTGTAGAATATTCCTTAATTTGTTTCCTCTGCTTTTATCGTTCTTTCCTTTGCACAACATGCATTCTATATTCACCAGTTTTCTCATCTTAGAATAAATAAATTGTTAATTCTCGACTACTTTACTGTACAAAGTGGTTATCAATTAACCAACATGATTTTGATCAAATTACATAATCATACCGCAACATCTGATTAGAAAACAACAGTAAAAGCAAAGGATTCCAACTATATGATCAATATAAATTTCGGGATATATCAGACGTTATCTGTCAAGGGAGGTAATAGAAAAACAAGCAATGACTCTCATCTGGCGTAATGTGTGTGTGTGTAGACTGCTATAATGCCATGAATGCATAATAAAGAAATAAATGGGCTTGTTGCTGGCTCTGTAGGGTTACGAACGACACAAGATTGCTGACGGCACACTATTCAACCATTAAAGAAATGGGAGTATGGACCATATTCTTTTCAGACATTAAATAAAAGAGTTGTCCTAGTAGTGTAAATAATTCCTCGTGTCTTGTAAATTAGATTTGTAATTGTCTGACTGAACTGGCAGGGGCAATGTATTTGGCACATCAAGACGACTAGCAAATTAGTTCGTAACACAACTTTTGAAACTGGGTGAACTAATCTACATAAAGGATGTGTAAGGCCAGGTAAGGTAAGATTTCTCTTTATAAACAATAATAATAAGTGTCTATATTAGAACAGACGGATCTGTAGTCCAGTGGTTAACACGCTGGACTGGTAATCAAGGGATCACAGGTTCGATCCCCCGTCTGACCCTAATAAAATTAACAGTCTTTCAATTGGGACTTTAAACCTTAGGACTTGTGTCGGTGCTGTACACCGTGCACGTAAAAGAACCAGAGGAGACTCTGGAATGGGTCTCAGTCTGTATCATTGCACTATCCTCCAAACATCTAAAATGACTTAATCTCTTCAGGACGCGTCGCTCATATGGGCAACCCTAACGATTTATACGATAAACCAGCTAAGAAGCTATAATTATTGGCAAAGAGCGAAACCAATTTGTCTTTTTGTGATAATACATATTAATATGATAACATACATATACATTCATTAATGTTAGTCACATACTGTTTTCATATGATATAATAATAGCAAGTCGCGAGAGATCACTTAATATTATAAAATATATTATCATCTCACTTGATTGGCGATGGTTTTCTGTAAGTCTGTTAACTTCCTATATTTGGAACTGCTTTGTCCCGTGTAGGGGGTCGGATCCAGCAGGTGGGTTTGGAGCAACCCTAGAAGCTGCGAGTACATCTGCGGGTACTCCAAGTCAAACACATACACTGCCAAAAGCATTAAGATTGCATTGTTCCCACTAAATGAACAGCAGTCTATATACACTCCATCAGCATCAATGTACTGTCCTTTCACCTGTCCGTTCATTTTCATGACATATATTTTCGGGGGCGCTAGTTTCTTTGTAGTGAGTGCTTTAGCAACCTCGTCATCAGCAACCTCATCATCAGCAACCTCGTCATCAGGAACCTCGTCATCAGGAACATCCTGAAACAATCAAATACATTGCATGATTCTAGTGTTGACAATTAGTTATTGCAACAATCAAATACATTGCATGATTCTAGTGTTGACAATTAGTTATTGCAAGATGACAAATACATGGCATGATTCTAGTGTTGACAATTAGTTATTGCAACAATCAAATACATTGCATGATTCTAGTGTTGACAATTAGTTATTGAAACAATCAAATACATTGTATGATTCTAGTGTTGACAATTAGTTATTGCAACAATCAAATACATTGCATGATTCTAGTGTTGACAATTAGTTATTGCAACAATCAAATACATTGCATGATTCTAGTGTTGACAATTAGTTATTGCAACAATCAAATACATTGCATGATTCTAGTGTTGACAATTAGTTACTGAAACAATCAAATACATTGCATGATTCTAGTGTTGACAATTAGTTACTGAAACAATCAAATACATTGCATGATTCTAGTGTTGACAATTAGTTATTGCAACAATCAAATACATTGCATGATTCTAGTGTTGACAATTAGTTATTGCAACAATCAAATACATTGCATGATTCTAGTGTTGACAATTAGTTATTGCAACAATCAAATACATTGCATGATTCTAGTGTTGACAATTAGTTATTGAAACAATCAAATACATTGCATGATTCTAGTGTTGACAATTAGTTATTGCAACAATCAAATACATTGCATGATTCTAGTGTTGACAATTAGTTATTGCAACAATCAAATACATTGCATGATTCTAGTGTTGACAATTAGTTATTGCAACAATCAAATACATTGCATGATTCTAGTGTTGACAATTAGTTATTGCAACAATCAAATACATTGCATGATTCTAGTGTTGACAATTAGTTATTGCAACAATCAAATACATTGCATGATTCTAGTGTTGACAATTAGTTATTGCAACAATCAAATACATTGCATGATTCTAGTGTTGACAATTAGTTATTGCAACAATCAAATACATTGCATGATTCTAGTGTTGACAATTAATTATTGCAACAATCAAATACATTGCATGATTCTAGTGTTGACAATTAGTTATTGCAAGATGACAAATAAATAAAATAAATGCTAATCAATCCATTAAACTAGAAATGTATTATATACATGAAGATATATTCTATTTCAGACATTAACAAATCATTTCTAAACACGGTGCGTGTGTTTTACGTTTATTTATCGTCGCTACCGGTTGCCCATATGAGCGACGCCTCCTGAAGAGATTAGTCATTTTAGATTTTGGAGGATAGTGCATGATACAGACAGAGACCCATTCCAGAGTCTCCTCTGGTTCTTTTACGTGCATGGTGTAAAGCATCGACACGAGACCTCGGGTTAATGTCCCAACTGAAAGACTGTTAATTTTATTAGGGTCAGACAGGGGAATTGAACCTGTGATCCCTGGATTACCAGTCCAGCGTGCTACCACTGGACTACAGATCCGTCTATGAAACAGCAAGGGCGTAAAATCAACAATTATATTCATGTATATTCTTGTCACTAGTATTTATTTTTAGCATCTAGAGATCACATGTCATCCTCTGAATGTTGATACCATGCTCTATGCAAAGTGTTGGACAGCAATTTCAGCTTGCTTGTCCATCTAGCATACTTTGGTTTCCTTTGGTGAGAAGAGAGAGATGGTACGGTGGTCGCCAGATCAGACAGGTGGGTATTCTCCGGGTACTCCGGTTTCCTCCCACATTAATGACCACATAATTATACGCTTTCATCCGCGCCAACGAGAGTGATTAATAAAAGCTGTTAGAACTTGCTTCGCAATCGTTGTAATATAAATAAAGTTTAAACTTGGTTTCGTTTGGCGTATTTTCACACGAATATTTATTTACATTTTATTATATTTAATATAATTTCTGCAATATTCTTAAATATTGTCTTATATTTATGTATATTGGTTTGTGCCAAAGTGGGCGACATAAATTCAGCTTATTTTAATAGATTTGCGATAGCGCAGTGGTAGCACATACGGTTCAGTTACGAAAGGCCAAGAGCTCGCGCCTAGCTGTAGCAGTTACGATTGTGCCCTTAGGCAAGGCATTTAAATTCCACATTGCCTCTTCTATCTCCATCATGGCGATGGTTTCCATCAGGAATGAGGTCTTGAGAGTGATTAATCTAATGTTGTAAATACTTGTTTTGCAATCAAGCTAAAATAAATTTGTTAAATTATATAAAAATAATGCTGATACATGTTATTCATGGGGTCTGGACTATCCGCTGTAAAAGCCTGACGCAAGGTGAAGCCTCTATTCAGTGTGACATATCTTTCATTTAGTCGGGCTCACACTGGGCCAACCCTCACAGTGCCAGCCAGCACTGATAATACTCTTCACTGGTTGACCTGAATATCACCAGTCTCGATCACCTGGGCTCAGTCGGACACAGTTGGGTACCACATAATAACCCTCCTGGCTGAAACATCCTCAGTCAGCGGCATATTAGGGTATTCAGTCAGTGTGGTTTCTCTGCATAATAAATTTATTTATTACTATGTCCTTTGAATTTGTTCTTAAACTTTACCTTTAAATAGTAATCATTGTTTTATTAGTTTACAGTTTACCTCTTTCACATTCTACCACAGACTGCGATTTCTTTCCCTTTCCCTGGTCGAACAGAGACTGATCCTCCATATATATAACCGCTTCCAGAAGTCTTTCCTGGAAATCCTGGAAAATATACATTATATGAAAATATCTGTAGTACACGTTATAGGCATTAGGAGTCATTCATAATTATTTATATTACCAAAGTCAAATACTTCAGGTGAATGGTGTTGCCAGTAACTGATATTAAAAATGTTGCTTGTATCAGTTCTAACCGAACACATGGCATGGATATTGTTGTTTGCATCAGTTCTAACTAAACACATGGCATGGATATTGTTGTTTGTATCAGTTCTAACTAAACACATGACATGGATATTGTTGTTTGTATCAGTTCTAACCGAACACGTGGCATGGATATTGTTGTTTGTATCAGTTCTAACTAAACACATGGCATGGATATTGTTGTTTGTATCAGTTCTAACTGACATGGATATTGTTGTTTGTATCAGTTCTAACCGAACACATGGCATGGATATTGTTGATTGTATCAGTTCTAACCAAACACATGGCATGGATATTGTTGATTGTATCAGTTCTAACCGAACACATGGCATGGATATTGTTGTTTGTATCAGTTCTAACCGAACACATGGCATGGATATTGTTGTTTGTATCAGTTCTAACCGAACACATGGCATGGATATTGTTGATTGTATCAGTTCTATAATTTGATTTTTTCTAGCTGACCGAGCTCTCGCATATTGTAATTATTTATTACCTCCGGAGACTCGTAACTGGCCATCATTTTCACAGCTTCACACAGTTTTGGAAGATTAGAGCGCAAGTTGTCGTAGTGATTCCCACCAGTCAGATTCTTGAAGTCGGCCATCACCTGCAGATAAAATAGGGAACCATTTACTAAGGAGTAACGGTCAAGATGCATACTGATTCAGATTTCTTTTGTGAATACATAATTCAGACCGGGAAGTATGTGAGATGGTACGGTGGTCGCCAGATCGGACAGGTGGGTTTTCTCCGGGTACTCCGGTTTCCTCCCACACGAATGACCACATATACGCTTTCATCTGCGCCAACGAGAGTGATTAATATAAGTTGTTAAAATTTGCTTTGCAATCGTTGTAAAATAAATAAAGTTTAAACCATAAGTCATGGACACAATTTACAAAATAATACAGGTACATAAATTGTCCTCGACAGTACATAGAAGTATGATGTGATAATGCCCTCAATGGTGGTGTTGTGTTTTTGGTGGGTGGGTGTTTTGGGTGTTGGTTTTTGTTTTTTGTGTGGTTTTTTGTTTTGTTTGTGTGTGTGTGTTTTGGGGGTGGTTTGGTTTGTGGTTGTGGGTGGGTTGGGTGGTGTTGTTGGGTTGGTGTGTTTGTTTTGTTGTGGTTTTGTTTGGGGGGTGTGGGGTTTTTTGGTGGTTGTTTTTGTGGTTGGTTGGTGTTTTGTTGGTGGTGTTGGGTTTGGTTGTTGTTGTTGTGGTTGTTTGGTTGTGTTTTTGGTTGGTGGGTGTTGGGTGGTTGTTTGTTTGTTGTGGGGTTGTGGGGTTGTTTGGTGTTTTTGTTGTTTGGTTTTGGTTTGGTTGTTGGGGTTGTTGTGTGGTTTGTTTTGTTTTGGTTTGTTTTGGTTGTGGTGTTGTTTTTTTTGTTTTTTTTTTGTTGGTGTTGTTGGGTGGTTTTTGTTTTTGTTGGTTTTTTTTTTGTTTTTGTTGTTTTGTGTGGTGGTGTTTGGTTGGTGGTTTTGGTTTTTTGTTTTGTTTGGTGTTTTTTTTTTTTTGTTGTTTGTTTTTTTTTTTGTTTTGGTGGTTTGTTGGTTGTGTGTTTGTGTTTTTTGGGTGGGGGGTGTGGGTGGGTGGGGTTGTGTTTTTGGGTGGGTGCATATTGTATGCCACTGTACTGTCAATACGAATGACCACATACAGTCCCACCTCCACAAACGTCACCTCCAAAGAGCGACACCTTCTTTATAACGTCACCATTATCCCACCAGTTGCGTTTTAAACCAATTTCACCTCTCACGAACGACACCTCCCAACAACACACAACGACAGTCAATTTCCCACCCTGTTTTGTTTAAAAAAGAGTTTTTTGAAAGTTGTTTTCACGACTTGCAAAATAATAATATACGCCAAGTGGAATTAACATTTTATACTGGTCATTATATGTGGGATTTACGCCGAGCATATGTTCCACTAGTCCTATATATAAGACCTCTACATAAAAAAATTGTTTTCTTGTTATTTCGAGGTCATTAAAGCTCATTTTAGCATAGCACTTTCCGCCCTGATCCGATGGCGGGATTTCTGACCTATATTTTGAAGCTTTTCAGACATGAACGGTTATAAATGTGTGCATTGGTGTTAAGAATTGAAGTCAACACGTGAGATTCTCCCATTTTTTCTGCACAAGTACATTTCATGCATATGAACAATTGGATATTAAACGAAATCTTATTTGGTTCACCGTAATGGCACAGAGATAAATCTTGTGAACATTTTCGTCTAATGATTTCTATTTTTGTTTTTTTTGCAATAATCAAATATTCAAAATGGACGATTTGGAATGGCGAAACTCTGCCATGAAATTTAAAACGTTGATTTGTTGTATAATATTGTGTCAAGAGACGCCATAGACTGTGCAGAATTCAAACAACGGTGTGCGTGTTCATTTTGTTAACAATTTTAATTTATAAAAAAACGTCTTTTTAGAATTAAAAAAAAAGGTTTGGTTTTGAACCGGCAACCTCCAGATCCCCAACCGTCTGTGCAAAAAAACAGAAATTCACACTCTGAATTGGAGAATAAATTAGATATGAATAAAAAACAACTTCGCCATAAAATAAAAAACGGTGGACACAGTGTCGCTGGTTCATTCAACTAAGACACGACGCGCACGGTATCACGAAGATATCAGATTATTAAGTGGGGCAATCAAGCGCCTTAGTCGTCTGTGCTAACCGGCCACTCACTAACAGGGTGAAAATTTACCTATATACCAATTCAATATGCCTTTATTCATTTAAATATTGCTTGGATTTTATAAAATATTGTGTAAATTTATTGAATATTTATCTATACCATAATAATATATTTAACAGATATATTGGTAAACTTATTTTGAAAATATATTTTTTAATCATGAGTCGGCAATATCCGTTATATCATGCGCATGCGCAGAATGAATGATCTCACTTGAGGGCCCCCGGTCGTTTCGCCCCAAATATACATGTTCGCACTACGAGCCGTTTTGCCTTATTTTCCCGTTCGCCTCGGGTCGATTCTATATATATTCTCCTACAAATAACATTTTACCTAGTCACAAACAAGACTTGTGTTGTGAAAACTGTACTAGGGAAAAATAAATGGCTCATGTTTGCATCTGTCGATGATTTATTTCTTCCTGTTCCAATAAGGACACGTTCGTCAGCAAATGTCTAATATTCTACTAAGGGCAGCAACTCTTGCTATCCACTATTTAAACCTATCAATTTTATTATCGTCAGTTTTTGATACGTAGTCTACATGTCGTCGATACTTTTCGTCTCGCGCATTTAAATTGGACCGGGAGTACAATGACGATATTCATTGTGTATGTAAGGTATTCGTACACTACAATGCTACATCATTCACTCCGATGAAGTAGTTTTCCAATATGCGCCGTAAAATAAGTGGAAATCATGATATACATGTACGGAAACTGCTTTATCCCACATAAACATGTCAATTGGTGTAACGACACTGACATTTCAGAATTCGTTCCCTTGGTGTGCAATGTTGCTACTCAGGCAGATTATATTGTAACATTTGGCTCCTTCGTGCAGTGTTCTCTATCTATCTTCCTTTTATGTCGAACCCCGATGAGAACTGTGAAAAGATCAGTGACTTTTGCTGACAAAATTAAAACTATTGGAACGCCGTCCAAGCCCCGTTGTAACGGTATTCCGGCTAGGGTAACACAACGAGGACGTGGTGATGAGGGGTTCACTGAATTCCAGAACAAGCGGACACAACACTTATTTTGTTGGAGGATACGAAATGGGCATAGCAGAGGCGAACATTGTGAAGTATGTCACTAGACGTGCTCCAAAGGTGACAATGGTCCGAATGTTTCCATGCCGACGAAATCCAAATTATGTCTTCCGTTTAAACGTGGAGGCTGATGACAATTCATCCCTTGTGGAGACCAATGGGTTCTGGCCCCCGGAGGTTTACTGTAGCCACGGATCACACATGGTAAGCGTCTACGTATGCGCAATAAGGGTCCTCAACAACATAAACTGAATGCGCATTATCAACAAAGACCTCAGACGGCACAGACGGATCTGTTGCCCAGTGGTTACACGCTTGACTGGTAATCCAGGGATCACATGTTCGGTCTCCCGTCTGACCATAATAAAATTAACCGTCTTTCAGTTGGGACATTAAACCTAGGTCTCGTGTAAAACGTAAAAGAACAGAGGAGACTCTGGAATGGATCTCTGTCTGTAACATTGCACTATCCTCCAAAAATCTAAAATGACTAATCACTCCAGGAGGCATCGCTCATATGGACAACCGGTTGTGACGATAAATAAACGTAAAACACACACATACCATACAGTGGTAGGCAGTACAACATATTCCGTGATCTTGGTCCATATAGTGACTACTATGTAGATTACAACAGGTATTCTAGGCTCGAGGTCGACGTAGATTGCCCGACTATTGACTAATAATGGGCACTGTGATGTGTGTGATTTACGTTTATTTATCGTCGCTACCGGTATGTATATTGATATATATCCGATTAGCTTTGTGGTTAGCACACTCGCTTCGCACCAATGTAACCCGGGTTCAATCCTCGGACAGGGAGGTATGTGAGATGGTACGGTTGTCGCCAGATCGGACAGGTGGGTTTTTTCCGTGTACTGCGGTTTCCTGCCACTCGAATTACCACATTTACGCTTTCATCCGCGCCAACGAGAGCGATTAATATAAGTTGTTAAAACTTGCTTCGCAATCGTTGTATAATAAATAAAGCTTAAACTTTAAACCCCATCTGGCCAAGACCGTCGCCATAGTAGGTCTACTTGGAAGTGAACATCGTAATGCACAGGTAGTCGCCACCGCCAAGAAGGCCAACACCTCCCTAGACTCAGATGAAACATGTCAAGCTGCAAGCAGGACACCAAGGCAACAGAGTTACCATACCCATGTCAGGCATATTCTTGAGTATGCCAGCACAGCAAGGGTTCGGACACGACTCTGGAACATCAGCCAGATCGAGGCCGTCAAGCGACGAGCAGAGACATTAGTCAAGGATGACTACATGACGACACGCATGTAGCCTACGTGGCTGGACTACACTACAGGATCGCTTCGTCCTAATGCGAAGTTCGTGATGTTGTACACAATCGTCTATGTGCTCATCGATATATCTTCATAATTTCCCCGACCAGTATCCCTCAACACTAGAGACAACTCGCTGTATGTCGTTGTCCCATTGTTGTTGTTGTTGTTGTTGTAACATAGCGCGGAACACGGGCGCTCCTGGTTGCGCATAGTGGTGGTCTCTGGTCTCTAATCGTTGTCGCATAGCGCGGAACACGGGCGCTCCTGGTTGCGCATAGTGGTGGTCTCTGGTATCTGATCGTTGTCGCATAGCGCGGAACACGGGCGCTCCTGGTTGCGCATAGTGCATGCTGGTCTCTTGTTTCTAATCGTTGTCGCATAGCGCGGAACACGGGCGCTTCTGGTTGCGCATAGTGGTGGTCTCTGATCGTTGTCGCATAGCGCGGAACACGGGCGCTCCTGGTTGCGCATATTGGTGGTCTCTGATCGTTGTCGCATAGCGCGGAACACGGGCGCTCCTGGTTGCGCATAGTGGTGGTCTCTTGTTTCTAATCGTTGTCGCATAGCGCGGAACACGGGCGCTCCTGGTTGCGCATAGTGGTGGTCTCTTGTTTCTAATCGTTGTCGCATAGCGCGGAACACGGGCGCTTCTGGTTGCGCATAGTGGTGGTCTCTGATCGTTGTCGCATAGCGCGGAACACGGGGCTCCTGTTGCGCATAGTGGTGGTCTCTGATCGTTGTCGCATAGCGCGGAACACGGGCGCTCCTGGTTGCGCATAGTGGTGGTCTCTGATCGTTGTCGCATAGCGCGGAACACGGGCGCTCCTGGTTGCGCATAGTGGTGGTCTCTGTTTCTAATCGTTGTCGCATAGCGCGGAACACGGGCGCTCCTGGTTGCGCATAGTGGTGGTCTCTGTCTCTAATCGTTGTCGCATAGCGCGGAACACGGGCGCTCCTGGTTGCGCATAGTGGTGGTCTCTGGTCTCTAATCGTTGTCGCATAGCGCGGAACACGGGCGCTTCTGGTTGCGCATAGTGGTGGTCTCTGATCGTTGTCGCATAGCGCGGAACACGGGCGCTCCTGGTTGCGCATAGTGGTGGTCTCTGATCGTTGTCGCATAGCGCGGAATACGGGCGCTCCTGGTTGCGTATAGTGGTGATCTCTGGTCTCTAATCGTTGTCGCATAGCGCGAAACACGGGCGCTCCTGGTTGCGCATAGTGGTGGTCTCTGGTCTCTAATCGTTGTCGCATAGCGCGGAACACGGGCGCTCCTGGTTGCGTATAGTGGTGGTCTCTTGTTTCTAATCGTTGTCGCATAGCGCGGAACACGGGCGCTCCTGGTTGCGCATAGTGGTGATCTCAATAACAAGTTAGTACTTCGTTGTGTTCATAAACAAAGTAACTATACATTGAACTTGATCATATATTGGCACCATGTTGTCTACCGGTTGCCCAAATGAGTGACGCCTCCTGAAGAGATTAGTCAGTTTAGATTTTTGGAGGATAGTGCAATGATACAGACATAGACCAATTCTAGAGTCTACTCTGGTTCTTTTCTGTGCACGGTGTAGAGCACCGAAACGAGACCTCGGTTTAAAGTCGCACCTGAAAGACTGTTAATTTGATTAGGGCCATACGGGGTTCGAACGTGCAACCCCTGGATTACCAGTCCAACGTGGATTACAGATCCGTCTGTACTGCTGTACTGGCACTATGAAAACACTGTAATTACTGGATTTTACTATCATGAGTGAAGAAAATAATCCTTCACACATTGCACTAATTTACCCAATATTTCGCACATTTTGATACCAAATTTGACTGTTTTTCTCTAAAATGATATAAATTTTACCTCTAAGGCAAGTGCACAGTGTCTTTTTGGTGTCAGTATCTATAGGACTAATAACCAGGACTGAACATTGATGTTTCACTTCTCAATTACTTTGAAAATTAAGTATACCGATATGCGATATGGAACCAACACGTTTATAAATACTTGTTGGAATCACGGAGTTTCAGCAATATTAGTTTATACAAATTTATGTTAGCTCGATTGCGAAACAAGTTCCTACAACTATTAACCACTATCGATACCTCATTTCGGACGGAATCCATTACCACGGGGGAGAGAGAAGAGGCAATGTGAATTTAAATGCCTTGCCTAAGGGTACAATCGTACAACCATAAAGGCTCCAGCGGGGCTCGAACACCGGACCTTTCGCACGTGAAGCGAACGCGCTACCTATGCGCTACCACCACTTCAGCATATTAGTCCACTCTTACGATCATCGTCTCCTTCGCTTTAGTGGTTAAGGTGTCCGTATGCGAAAGTTCGAATCTCGTCAGGGGTTCATTCTGATATGGCCGGTTGGTGAGCCGCCAGCTAGTAAAATAATGGTTACTGATCGCCAAACAGCCTAGCTCTGGCATGAAAGTATATGATTCGGGAGGTAATGATGTAATGGCTGGCCCCTTCAGAGGTGACACTATGATGCCAATCAAAGGTAAGGCCACTAAGGTATTTGATTTCTACAGCCAATTATCGAACTGTGTTTGTTCGAGAGTATGTATGTATGTATGTATGTATGTATGTATGTTCCTTTAATGTCAAACCCCTCGCGGGGACTTAGACATGTTTTCCTGGGCAGGCTTAGCCGACCTAAGCGATTAACCAGTACTAAGCAATGTGTGTGAGGTGCCTTGCTCAATGACACTACATACGTGGCTTGACCGAGTATCGAACCCGGGACCGTTCGATTCCAAATCCGACGCTCTACCACTGGACCACGGATGCCATTTGCGTAGCACCTGTTTCTTCAGCTATATAGCAATGTGTGCAATATGTCCTGCTCACGGACACCACAGTATACGCGTGCAGCGACCGAACATCGAACCGACGACCACTCGATATCTAATTCAATTGTATACCACTGAACCACGGATGTCACATACGTCCAAATTCTAATTCCCCGGAAATACATTTGCATACAATTGTTATGTTAATGAACAGGTGATAGAGTGCAGGGGGGAAATTAACCTCCCTTATTAATATCAAGTAAATGTAGCAGTATCAACATTTTCCTGTTACAGTGTATTTGGCATATTTTGTCTCCAAATATTTGCCACAGAATCAGAGTATTTAAACAAATAAAAGAATGTCGTATTACAGACGGATCTGTAGTCCAGTGGTAACACGCTGGACTGGTAATCCAGGGAATCGCAGGTTCGATCCCCCGTCTGACCCTAATAAAATTAACAAGTCTTTCAGATGGGACGTTAAACCGAGGTCTCGTGTCGGTGCTTTACACTGTGCACGTAAAAGAACCAGAGGAGACTTTGGAATGGGTCTCTCTCTGTATCATTGCACTATCCTCCAAAAATCTAAAATGACTAATCTCTTCAGGAGGCGTCGCTCATATGGGCAACCGGTAGCGACGATAAATAAACGTAAAACACACACTCGTATTCGACGTTTGTGAACATAGAAAAATAATCTAAATAGGGTCAACCTAAATGCGTACTACAATGCCTGTATCCCGAATAACAAGATTAATGGTACACATTTACCGTTATATCTCATATGTGCGCGCCTATGCATACTAATCCGATTTAAAATGATCTCTAAACAACAGTATCCCGTGCGTAGTATAGACCACTAGCGGGTTCAGGGGGGCGCGCGCCGGGTGCGCCCCCCCTAAAATCGCCGGAGCATAGGTAACTAATGTGCCGTATTATGCGTTAAAAAATGTAATATGCAAAACAATCTCGCTGCGCTCGTACAATATATTTTATAACTGATTTGTTGATAAAAATGCGCCTACGATGTCTGCAACAAATATGCCAAACCGTCATGATGTGTTTGAATCTGTGTCGCATGTTCAAATCCGTCCGGCAACTATACGCACTTGACATTATGTAGAGGATGACGTCACTCGATGCTGTCAATCTAGTCTATCAAAACAATAATGGATGCCCCGAGTGCGAAACGCGTTAAATTTCAAACGATGATGAGTAGCTTTTTCCGAAAGAAACCAAAGAAACGGTAAGATAATTGCTCAGAAAATAAACATATAGTTTGCAGTAACGGTGATATTACAATACAAAGTCCATTATTAAATTAATTATACCACGTGTCACGCATGTCTTGTTGGTCTGGTGAAATTTCATGCGCGGGTCCAGAATTTTTCTAAGGGGTTCCAAACCGCCCCTGATTAATAGAATACACCATAACGCCCAGAATGCACCTGGTGGATCCGTTTGTTTTCAACATTTTCAGGGGGAGCATGCCCCCGGACCCCCTTGATGCTAGCCTTCAAATATGTTGCGCCCCCTAACGCCAAATCCTGTAACCGCCCCTTGTTGACTCCAATAATAAACAAACTTGAGAGAAAATCCTAAATGAAAGTGTGAGGATACTGAACATTACTTTTTGAATTTTCCTCTTTTTAATAACCAAATGCACCAATTATCAATACCAACGCGTATATTCCTAGCCTGGGATTATGCGTACATATATTGTGCCTGGTCAGTCAAATCACAGGAACTTGAAATGTTATCAATAAGCCACCAACGGTCTCGTACCTCTATCCTAGGACACCCCACCCTATTAAAAAAAGATAGAGGGGAGTGTCCAAGGATATAGGTACGAGACCTTTGGTGGCTTATTGATAACATTTCAAGTTCATGTAGTCAAATAAATATATATTTAACACCGAGACTATTAATTGGGCCGTATTGAGTTTCTTTTCATATCATTTTGCCAGAAGCTAAAAAGTGAAAACTCGCCAGACTGGCACCCAGGGTAACTATGTTCCATCCGCTATACACAAATGACCATATTATAAAAGAAACAGTAACACATGATGCAGATGTTCAAGGCCATGTAGCCTGGGTTCCAATCTGTCGATTTTTCACTGTTTAACTTCTAGCAAAATGACATGTTGATATGATCAGAAACTCAATATGGCCCAATTAATAGTCTCGGTGTTAAAATATATGTATTTGACTGACCCACAGGGATTCATGGATTATGGGGTTCTGTGATACATGGATTATGAGGATACCACAGGGATTCGGCACGTTTGGGGGTACTAGTATATATATTTAAGTACAGGGATTCTACTCTGTGGGATGTCAGATTTCGCATCGATCAGTAAAATGGCCCTATCTGAAACAATTTTGTACAAATCTGTCCAAATATAACGCCTATCCCGAGTCGTTATATTGTTCTTCAAATAAAACACAACTTTAAGCTGCATGCATGTATACTTTGCAAACAATTGCCACAGACATTGGCCATAGCAGGATAGCAGGTCACATTTCCATACTAGGACACGGGTTCTGTCAGCAACAACAACAAAATCTTCGACGGGAGAGTTTTAACTGTGAATAACATTATCAATAAAATGTGTTTCCACTAACGTGTAAGTTTATTCGGCAAAAATGTACGTCAAAAGGAGATTTCGTAGAATTTTCAATTTGTTTTGAAAATTTCTAAAGCGGCACAATTCGCGTTGAAACGAGCGTTCTGATTGGATTATTAGCATGTAACAAGATGGGGTTTTTTATATGAAGAATAATCATAATCCAATCAGAACGCTCGTTATGAATGGGTGAAGTGGGGAAAACCCGGACATATCCTTATATATATTTATATAGTTGGAGAAAAACACAAGCCATCCGCCAACAGTGGCCACCATTTATTTCCAGCCAGCATTAAGAACCGGAAATGTGAAGAGTTATCGCCCGTCTCGTAAAACGGTGTAATTTAACGGTGCGCAAAAGAAGCTAGCCGTCATTAAGACAACTTATTGTTGAAAATGGATTAGGATTGGTTGAAAGAGTGTAGGGAAGCACTTAAGAGTTATTGATACATGGCCTGATTGGCTGAGTAGGTATTGTCAGCAATAGTGAAAATGACTTCTAAATATTAAAATACAATATATGAGCTGCATTTTGGAATATTTTAGAATATTTGCATACTATTTGGTGACAAATAAACACCATATTATAAATGCAAATGTCAGTGCAACATTGGGCATGGGTGGGGCATGGGTGCCTTTAGTGTGAAATAATAAAAAAAACCGCACTTAGATAACTGAGGACCACCCCTTCGAAAACAACAGAATTACGGTTCCGGGCCTCTTTGGTACTGTGTAGCGAGCAAAGTAGGCGATGTGACTCCACAAGACTGGGTATTACATATGTAGCCTGGTATCATAGCTGCTAGGTGACACCAAGTATGCCTCTCCATCTTGGCCTGGGTTGACCCTACACTTAGTCAACTGAGCACCACCCCTTCGAAAACAACAGAATTACGGTTCCGGGCCTCTTTGGTACTGTGTAGCGAGCAAAGTAGGCGATGTGACCCCACAAGACCGGGTATACATATGTAGCCTGGTATCATAGCTGATAAATGACACCTAGTATGCCTCTCCATCTTGGCCTGGGTGGACCCTACACTTAGTCAACTGAGGACCACCCCTTCGAAAACAACAGAATTAAGGTTCCGGGCCTCGTTGGTACTGTGTAGCGAGCAAAGTAGGCGATGTGACCCCACAAAACCGGGTATACATATGTAGCCTGGTATCATAGCTGTTAGGTGACACCAAGTATGCCTCTCCATCTTGGGCTGGGTGGACCCTACACTTAGTCAACTGAGGACCTACCCTTCGAAAACAACAGAATTACGGTTCCGGGCCTCTTTGGTACTGTGTAGCGAGCAAAGTAGGCGATGTGATCCCACAAGACCGGGTATAAATATGTAGCCTGGTATCATAGCTGCTAGGTGACACCAAGTATGCCTCTCCATCTTGGGCTGGGTGGACCCTACACTTAGACCACCCCTTCGAAAACAACAGAATTACGTGTATATTACATCCAAATAATGGCTTACAACGAGAATCGCAGTCATGACGCCACATGCTCATTGCAAACGTGATAAAAGGTGAAATAATCCGAGTACGTTACGTCGACAAAGGATGCTGCCGTGATATAATGATTGCGCAATATTTATGTTGACGTATAAACGCTGGCCAGACATGAGACTGAAAACGATGACATCTTCAAATTACAAGCAATATTACTGTTTTGACGTTGTTCCTTTAAAATATGAATAATGATTATAGATAATTTGAAGAATGAGACAGCAATTACGATTTCCTAATCATCTACTCCTTAGAATATCTTGATGGTAAGGTGGTCGCCAGAGCGGACAGGTGGGTTTTCTCTGGGTACTCTGGTTTCCTCCCACAGGAATGACCACATATACGCTTTCATCCGCGCAAACGAGAGTGATTAATATAAGTTGTTAGAACTTGCTTCGCAATCGTTGTAAAATAAATAAAGTTTAAACTTTAAGAATATCTTGATTTGCAACACATTCAAACGAAACACATAATGTAGTTTAAATGATGATGGCATAATGCGAAGCTTAGCTAAAACATATTTTAATTTAACCACAATACAAAATGGATGATGAAAAGTTAAATACTGTGAAGTCATCGGTGAATTGTGAAGTCATCGGTATCAACATTGATTACGGAGCCCGGGCTCAGTACTGTTGACGTAAAAGAGTTGTTCTGTTACATTGCTTGCTGACTGAAATATAGTGTGATGTTTCCCTTCAATACATTCAGATTCCTGTTAAAACAAGTCACAATTTCAAAAAAGATTGTTTTTATGATGTAACTGTACTCGCTACAAACCAGCATTTACACAACAGTTTCAGTACACAAACTTAATAAAGTAGGACAATTCATTCCTATTCTTCGTATGATAATATTATGATCAATTACTGTGTCAATAGTGGTTTGTTCTATTTTAATCGGGAATAATCTTTCATATGAATCATAGCCTTTTCAATTTGATGAAAAATATATAGAGATACTTAAAAGTAATGTTGAGTATATTTTCCCTTGAAACTTTACTAATGATGCAGATACAAGATGTAAGTATAAGAAGTATATAAAAGCGAACTCGCAAACGAGCAAAACATATTTTCACATATATATAGCATTACCAATACACATTCTTCCATACTATTTTAACTAATTAATTTTCATCAGTAAATGAGGTTTAAGCGACGTACAAGTGGAATTTCCAAAACGGCTAATACAACCCGGAAGGGTCGTTTGTTGGGGCCCTATATGTAACTCGTCCCTAAATGTAACTAGGGTGGAATATATGTAACAAAACGGCCATATATGTAACTATTTCGATGATTATCAGACAGGGTACATATGTAACAAAATGGACCTATATGTAACTAAAGTCGTATATGTAACTACAAAATGCACATATGTAACTACGAATATTCATGACAGTCATTATGTTTCCCACATGTATGGGGAGGCATATTGATTTGGCAGAGTTGGCCGTCTGTCTGTCCGTATGTCCCGGCACTCATGGAGGGTTTATGGGCTAACTTTTAGATGAAAACTGCTGAAAATCTCCTAAGTCATTAGGGTTAGGACCAATTTGTAGCCTTAAGTACTGCAGTTTTGAAACGTCCTTTGGTTCGTCACAAAACTTGAGTGCGTGTATCTCCAAAAGCATTTGAGTGACAGTCATTCTATACCTTACATGAATACGTATTTGTCGTCATGTGAAGTTGCCCGTCTGGGGTTTTAGATGAGGATTCATCTAGTAGAGTATTCGACATATTTGATTTACATATAGGTCCATTTTGTTACATATGTACCCTGTCTGATAATCATCGAAATAGTTACATATATGGCCGTTTTGTTACATATATTCCACCTTAGTTACATTTAAGGACGAGTTACATATAGGGCCCCAACAGTCGTTTGTTTATTACCCAATCCAACTATACAGTGGCGGTAATCGTGTGATATTACCGTTTAGATGTAGGTTAATCACATTTCTCCTGAAATAAGTAATATAACGAAACCTCTTTATGATTATTGATAGCACATAATTAATAATTTATTCATGATACATATGCTGTGTAACGCATTATTTTTAGAGCCTGTTCCATAACTTTGTTATACGACGTTTGTTTATTAGTTGAAATAGTCGGACGCAATACAACATGTATTTGGTTACCATGGGAACATAAAACAGCTACTTAGCAAAAGTAACAAGGGTAATAACTTTTCAATACTATGATCCGATTATTTTGTTTGTAATTTCAGCAAAACAAGTTTGCCCATTTATTGGTCCCCGTCAACATTGGAGAGTGGGGTCGGAGAGCCATCCCCACTACCCCTTACACATTTCGAATCATGTATTTCATATAGCAAGCATAGAGAATAATAAAAAGATTTAATACAGCGAAATACATGTATATGAAAATAATACCTGATGAATGGGTTTTTTAGGATTTTAACAAAAAGAAGTTATATCTACAATTTAGTAAAGCTTACTGTCTTATATACTTTTTTTTGTCAGTTACTAATGATATTACATTAAACATTGTTGAAAAAATAGTAAATTGTGTGTAGCATCATAATAGGTAATCTAATAATTATCTTTCTTTAAATAGAAGTCCTACTTGGCTTAAATTATCAATGTGTACTTTGTCTTTAATATCGAAGTAATTCTCAAAAAAAACAAGAGAAAATCGATTAATCCATACATGTACCACTCAAGTCTAAATAAACCTTGTTATTTACATAAAAACATATTTCATGTTCAAGATAACCCTACTATTTACAGTATGTACATTTAGTTTTTACTTGATTGGTAAAGAAAACAATGTATCTTTATGTTATAAATGTGCTACATAAGCATGTTATTTCAATCATATTCTTGTAAAACTGAGCGTTCTGACAATCTAGTTAAAGCGACACTACATCAGTGAAAAAGCAAATTTCTACAGATTGCAATTTCTTATTATATGGTATAATTGTTTTCCAAATAGTTGCCTCAAAAACTGAATATTTCAGCAAATAACACAAACGTTGTATACGCGGTTTGTTGACATAACAAAATCATGTAAATAGGGTCGACATTCATGCGTAATACACCGCGTATATCCCAAATAACACTATTCATGGTACAGATTTACCGTTATATCCCCCATTTGTGCCTATGCATATTTATTTGTAGACTAATCATAGTCAAACTATCTCTAAGCGACAGTATCACGCGTTTAGTATTGACCCCAATGACAAACACACGTCACTATAGGAGTGTGGATGAACGTTATATGAAAAGCTACTTTCACGTTTGAAAGTATGTAGACCACAAACATACTGTTTATTGATTCATTCAAGTGTTCGTATGTATTCGGAAGCATTTGTAGTAGCTATGCATTCGTACGTGAACAAATGGATATTAATTGCTTTTTGCAATGTAATGTCGCTTTAAATTAATTGGTTAACTGTTAAAACAGTTTGCTTTTAATACAAGATTTTCTATCTGATGGTTGCGGGGGAGGGGGCGGGTGAGGGATGGAGAGGGGTGGAAGCTAAACATATCAAATCGTGTTGGTGTAGACTACTTGGATTCCTGTCTAAGCATTAAAAAAAACAGTTTTATGGGTTGACTATAGAAGAGGGTGGTGGAAGGTTATATTACAGTGTACTGTGTAAAGTTGGATAAAGAACTTTTCATTACATATCTGAAATATTGTAAACATAGCAGATTAAAAGCTCAGATTATGAAACTAAGTGTCTGAACTAACTAAGTTTTTTAATCTGTCCCATATGTCTTTTCAAATGCATTATATTTTGACGATTGTTTTGCGGCATATTTTTCAATTTTATAGTTGGCGACTATTTGATTCTTAAAGTTTTCTATGTTCGGCCTATATTTCTTTATTCTGCTATAGTAGATATGATGTTTTGCAAATACTATTAGCTTGTTTAATACCAAATCCAATTTTGTACTGCCAAATAAAATATCTGTTTCCCCCCATTCCTGGAAATTAATATTACATTTTTGTTTGACTAAGTTTGAAGATGTCCGATTTAGTGAAGCAAGATAATTGCATACATCATACAAGACTTGTTTGGATGTTGATACAAAAACATTGCACTAAATTGTATCCTAGATTGGAAACATTATAGAAAGCACAACGATATATGAAATACACTGTTTAAATGATGTTCAAATTACAGCAACTTGCATATTAGGCATTAACCTTGTACATGCTCAATATGGGTATTTAGTTATGGCATAGTGTGATTTATATTGCTGAACAATCGATTTCTGATTATGGTATCTAGTTAATGAGTTCTTTCACGTACATATATTTTCACTGTTTGGCTTTGACCAGAATCAGAAAATGTTACAATATGCAAAAATCAATCACACATATTTCAGGTCTCTGTTAAGTCTCTGATATTCCTAATACGCGTGATAGTGACGCCGACGCTGGGGCAAGTATAATTGCTTGCACTATTATTTCGTTTATACAAATTTATTTATTGCGAAAAACAGGTTCTGTCAACATTATATTAATCACTCTCGTGAGGCATTTGGAATTTAAGTGCTTGCCTAAGGGCACACTCGTAACGGCTCCATGGGCACGAACTCCGGTCCTTTCGCACCTGAAGTAAACGTGCTACCACTGCGCTATCACGACTTCCACTATTATTTGGACAGTCAATGAAAAATATGGTTGACAAGAAACAGTTGAAAATTATTGATGGACGACAAAGCACATTTAGCTCATGTCATGACTCTGACTTTGGTTGCATATTTCCGTTGTCATTTGAAACCTAAACTTTCTCAAATTAGGTTCATTAGGAAGAGACCTATTAAAATGATAGATTTTACAACAGCACATATGTAAACTCCATAACTGCTTAAGTCAGTTTGTGTAGGGAATATACGCTCGTTAGAATAGTGAACAATGCTCCATTCTGATGTAGTTAATATCAGGTTTGCATGCATAATTGCCTCAAAGCACAGGTAACGCCAAATTTGAAAGCAGACATACTGAGAATATCCATCATTTCCATATGGATTACAGTAAATTATTAAACGTTTGTTCGTATCAATCACAATTACTGTCCAATGGGAATTCTTTTCATTTACAGGAATTATCACATAATCACTTGCAAGCCAGTCCTTCTTGCTTTCCAAAGCATAACGAAACCATTTTAACTGATCCAACTTTCTTTTCTTAAGCAGATTTTGACAAAACCAACCACAGTCAATATTATGGACTTTTTTATTAGATTGTGCGGCTAAACAATGTAAATATATATTGATATGGTCATTATTCAACCATCCTTTGGGATCTGTTATGCCTGAATAAAAGGCTTTATTAAGCTTTACATTAAGAAGTTTTTTGATAATTACATTTTTGTCAGGTGAAAATGATGTTGCACAATCAAGTTGAGGAAGTTTATAAACGTCCAACTTTGTCTCCTGTAAGATATTAAAATTCGCTATATGCAATGTCTTACAGTAAAACAGGCAAACACAATCTGAGTTTGTTAGCTCTTTCAACATATATTTAGATATTGATTCTGCATCAATGTAATTGTCTTCATCTTTCAAAATTGCATTTATTTCTGAACCAGTAAAGTTAATATTGACCTTAGGTTGAACCGCATACTATCAACTGCATAATACTATTCTAAATTCTCACATAAGTTAAGTGTTGGTGGAATAACTAAGGATTTTGGATTTCGAATCATAAAAACTAAATCATTAGGCAGTGAGAGAATCGGAGATGTATATAAACTATCACGACAGTTACACAGCGAAAGAGAGTCTTTATCTTTAAAAACATGACTCATACAATTGTTTTTTATTGATTGTGAATACATATGTTGTTTGTCCGTTATTGGAATGTTCACATATATAATGGAAGTATGAAGATTTACTTTAATAACATTTCAACATTGTTCACACATCAATAATTCTACAGAATTCAGTTTGAAATATTCCCTTTTCATATTCTTACAATTATCACAATTGTTACCAAGAAGATAATCAATACAGTACATCATTTCTATATGAGCTGTGATGTTAACTAAGTGTAGGGTCCACCCATGCCAAGATGGAGAGGCATACTTGGTGTCACCTAGCAGCTATGATACCAGGCTACATACGTATACCCGGTCTTGTGGGGTCACATCGCCTACTTTGCTCGCTACACAGTACCAAAGAGGGCCGGAACCGTAATTCTGTTGTTTTCGAAGGGATGGTCCTCAGTTGACTAAGTGTAGGGTCCACCCAGGCCAAGATGGAGAGGCATACTTGGTGTCACTTAGCAGCTATGATACCAGGCTACATACGTATACCCGGTCTTGTGGGGTCACATCGCCTACTTTGCTAGCTACCCAGTACCAAAGAGATCCCATAGCATATTATGCCCGTTTTTCCTATGGTGCTGACCCATTGACATTGTAGAGTGTGATATGTGGTGTTGTTTTATAGCTATTACACACTGCTATGTACCTATACCAAATTATATAGGGTCTAATTGCCAAGCTGTCTACATATTCGCTACCAAATATACTATTGTATGTAATTATAATTTTGTTGTTTCATACCCGGATCTTTTGGCGGTTAATAAGATTGTCATAATAATTGAAAATTACAAGGGGAGCTAATTATTTTCAAGTTAGTGTTTGCTGGAAATATTTAATGTTTGCTGCAAATGAGGGCTCACTAATGAGGGCTCACTTATGTTCACTATAGTTGGAAGGGATATTAATGACACTTAAATCGTGTGATATTAAGCTGTGGTGAGAACAATTGTGAGTAAAACCATTTACGTAGAAAATAATTGATATAAGATAACATGTTTGTCAAAAACATAGAATATTCACTGTTTTAACCATGTCTACTTTCGTTTTACATGTCCATGCATTCATAACAATGCATTCATAACATGTCTACGTCCCCGCGAGGGGTTCGACATTAAAGGAAGATAGATGATGATAGATATTCATAGTTAGTTCGGTGTCCCAACATTTAGTCGGGTTCCATTCTCGTAATTAAAGATGTGATATGTCAGGTGGTGACCCCCCCCCCCCTCCCTCCCTCCCTCATAAGTACTACTGATTACTGTGGCTGAGCGACCCCAGATTGTCCGGGTTTTTTGTTCGATCTCCCAAAATAAGAGTCATAATTTCGTCAGATCCGTCTATTTAAAGTAGGCTCATTGGGACTTGGGCGTTTTGGAAAGTAATGATGGTGCTATATCTGCATACCGTTAGAGTAAAAGTTTACTAAATAAATTAGTGATGTTCTACCTGTATCAATCAATAATTTATTTGTGTTCAACCTACATGATTGTATTTAAGAAATAATAAATATCAACCGTGGTATATCACAGAATAACCCGAGTTTGAAGTTCTTATGCGTAGAAATATATATACGAAGGCCTGAGTGATATATTTTTACGCATAAGAACGACAAACGAGAGTTATTCTGCGATATACCACGGTTGATACTTATTATTTCGATTCTAACACGACTTACTTCTAATAATTTTAAAGGAGTATTTTCTTCAAACGCCGCTGCATTTGGCTTTCGAAATTTCCTCCCGCGTAAAGGGGTGATGACGTTATTTTTTAATAGAAAATATCAATCTAGTGCATAAATGAACAAAAGTTGTAACTGATCAATAATTTTATTTATTTTGTCAAATAAAACTGTACAGAATAGTAACTGAAACGTTATTACTTAACAGAAAAACAAGATGGACAAGAGATTATCTGATTCTAAAAATAGCTCACTTCCGTGAATTCCAACGGTATTTTTTACAAACATCGCGTGACTTTCATTCATAAAACTGTACACGCATACACGGAAACACGGTTTGGCTTATTATATAGTGCGCACCGTTTTGACCTACTTTCGCCAAAACGAGACTAACAGGTAAACAAACGTAAATATGCATTACTCGTATAGGAATGACACACCCAAGTGTCACATAATCTTGAAATGTGTCCATTGTCCAGTGGTACAGCGGTAGATTGTCTTATTTGGATTCAAAGGGTCCCGGGTTTGATACTAGTTTGGGGCACATATAGTGTCATTGAGTGAGGCATCTCAGTACTGGTTAGTGACTTAAGTCTGCTAAGCCTGTCCAAAAAACATGTCACGGTCCCCACGTACACGCACCATATTAACTATATTAACGCATGCCATTGGAATGGCCTCCCTCAACGAAGGATCACTGCCGGCCCAATGGAAGTCAGCAAATGTTGCTCCCATTTACAAAAAAGGGGACAAGTCACACCCCGCCTACTATAGGCCTATCTCACTGACATGTGTTCTATGCAAGGTTCTAGAACATATACTTAGTTTCCTCCTCGATAGTAAAACACTTCACTAACCACAGTATTCTGTACCATTTGCAGCATGGTTTTAGAGAAAAACGGTCATGCCTGACCCAATTAGTAATGCTAATCAATGACTTGGTTACCTCTGTCTACAATAAGCATCAGGTAGATCTCATCCTATTAGACTTCAGTAAGACTTTCGATAAAGTCAATCACGAGAAAGTACTACTAAAAATGCATGACTATGGAGTCAGAGGTCAAACATTAAGGTGGATTAAGAGTTTTCTAGATAATAGACTCCAGTCAGTTGTCCTTACTGGTATTAGTGCAGATACATTCCTCTGGAGTCCCACAGGGATCCGTACTTGGACCCCTGCTTTTCCTAGCCTATATAAACGACCTCCCACACAACATCAGTTCCAAAGTCTGTATCTTTGCAGATGATACTGCAGTCTATCTATCATCTGCAAATGAATCGGTCACACTCCAAAACGATCTTAAGAGATTAGAAGAGTGGAAGTTGGAGTGGGACATGGAATTTAACCCCTCCAAATATCAAGTTATCCACGTCACCAGAAGGAAACATCCTATTCCCAGTCAATATGAACTCCACTTGAGTCGGTCACCTCAGCCAAATACCTTGGCGTGGATATCTCAAATAACCTGTCGTGGGACACTAACATAAAAAGGTCAACTAAGAAAGCAAACCAAACACGATGATTCCTACGTAGAAACCCCAGGTCAAATACGAACCCCTTAAGTCCATGGCTTACCAGACACTTGTGAGACCCCAGCTTGAATATGGCTCCGAGATCTGGTTGCCCCATACCCAACATTGATATACCATATGAAGGTGTCCAGCGAAGAGCAGCCCGTTGAATAAAGGCTGACTTCTATCGTACATCTAGTGTTACAGACATGCTACATTCCCTAAATCTATGCAGACTAGATCAACGGCGTATTGGCAGTATTGGTTATCCCTTCTGTATAAAATTCATAATGATCTTGTTGTTATTCCCATTGAAAATTACATAGTTCCCCTCTCCCGTCCTGCTCGCCATTGCCATTCCATAAGCTATAGGTTAATTACTGCAACTACACACTACTACAAGTGTTCCTTTTTTCCACGAACAATCTACCATTGGAACCATCTCCCTCCTGACATTGTCCATCTCCCTACCACAGAGCAATTCAATACAACAGTTTGCCATATTGACCATGCCAGTCCCTAGTTGTTCTGCGCAGCTGCTTTTAAACTTTTACCACAACTTATTTTCATTACTTTCTTAAATTATGCTTTTAATTATTCATACTGTTAACTTCTTTGCGGTTTTTGACGCGCAACATGTCTACATCCCCGCAAGGGGTTCGACATTAAAGGAAGATAGATAAAGGTAGATAAAGATAGGTAGATAAAGGTAGGTAGATAAGAATAGATAGATTAGATAGCTAGATATATAGATTAGTATAAGATACTATGTACAGTCCAGCCCCAGCCTTTACCATTTTTGCTGAGCGACTGGCCACTGTACCACTCGGGACTTCTTTTGACCTTAGTATGTGGTTATTTTCAACATTCTGTCTCAACTGAGATGTTTATCAACGGTCCCCGACAAGCGCCACCCTGTCATACTCAGTAGTGTGTGCTGGGAGTAACCAGTATATGTGGATGAATACGTTACTACCCGAAATCATCGTTAGATGAAAGTTTTTTTTAGACGAAACTAGTACGTGAATTCGTGTTTACTCTCTAATATTCACTACTGTTATCAGTAGTTATATAAATACGGATAGAATACAGTTACAAAACAACCTACCAAAGTAAACAGAGTATGTCGAAGGTAGTATATTGCCAAAATACGCTAAACCGGTGATTTTATAACGAACTGTTTTAATGTTTGTTTACCTGTTTATAAGAATCTGGGTCAAGACGGTGTCCAAACCGTGTTTCCGTGTATTGCATAAATGACGTAGCCAAAACACGGTGCGCGTGCAGCATAGTTCAAGGTAGGTATATTGCAGAATAACCCGAGCTTGGTTTTACTCTAGACGTTATTAGCTGGGTCGTGTTAGAATATC
>CM026403.1:57792023-57821400 GCA_014843695.1 Archivesica marissinica
GTATACAACTTATTATATATATATATCCTATGTCTTGTACCTCTATCCTAGGACCTCCCATCTAGTATACAACTTATTATATATGCCTTGTACCTCTATCCTAGGACCTCCCATCTAGTATACAACTTATTATATATGCCTTGTACCTCTATCCTAGGACATCCCATCTAGTATACAACTTATTATATATGTCTTGTACCTCTCTCCTAGGACATCCCATCTAGTATACAACTTATTATATATGCCTTGTACCTCTATCCTAGGACATCCCATCTAGTATACAACTTATTATATATGCCTTGTACCTCTATCCTAGGACATCCCATCTAGTATACAACTTATTATATATGCCTAGTACCTCTATCCTAGGACATCCCATCTAGTATACAACTTATTATATATGCCTTGTACCTCTATCCTAGGACATCCCATCTAGTATACAACTTATTATATATGTCTTGTAACTCTATCCCAGGACATCCCATCTAGTATACAACTTATTATACATGTATTGTACCTCTATCCTAGGACATCCCATCTAGTATACAACGTATTATATATGCCTTGTACCTCTATCCTAGGACATCCCATCTAGTATACAACTTATTATATATGCCTTGTACCTCTATCCTAGGACCTCCCATCTAGCATACAACTTATTATATATGCCTTGTACCTCTATCCTAGGACCTCCCATCTAGTACACAACTTATTATATATGCCTTGTACCTCTATCCTAGGACCTCCCATCTAGTATACAACTTATTATATATGCCTTGTACCTCTATCCTAGGACCTCCCATCTAGTATACAACTTATTATATATGCCTTGTACCTCTATCCTAGGACATCCCATCTAGTATACAACTTATTATATATGCCTTGTACCTCTATCCTAGGACACCCAATCTAGTACACAACTTATTATATATGCCTTGTACCTCTATCCTAGGACATCCCATCTAGTATACAACTTATTATATATGCCTTGTACCTCTATCCTAGGACACCCCATCTAACAGAATAAAAGATACATCTGTATTGCAAATTAGTACAAGTAGCGAAAAGGTACCTGTTCTTCTGCCTTTCGTGTCTTCTTCACACTTTCTGTCTTTTTCGTCAGTGCAACATCAAAGCTGAGTGCGTAACGACCTTGCTCAATATGTGTTTTTGACAGTAAGCAAACAAAGTTGACCATTACCGATGACGTCATACTGTAGAATCTGAATGATAGTTCGAGTCTAAAGTTCAATCATTAGTCTGAAGATTAAATGTCATACCTCAATTCAAACTATGGCTCTCACAGCAAATACCATACGCAGACGCAAGCAGACCTACTCAGTATACACAGTTTGTTTGTTTTACGTTTATTTATCGTCGCTACCGGTTGCCCATATTAATGTCATGTATATGGATATTATCAGGATTTATGTATGTTATACATATGACAGTAATGTTATTGTGATTTGTAAATTGTATTCATCATTATGGAAAAAGTTGTTGGGACACCGAAATAACTATGAATACATGGACATGTAAAACGAAAGTAGACAAGGTTAAAATAGTGAATATTCTATGTTTTTGACAAACATGTTATCTTATATCAATTATTTTCTACGTAAATGGTTTTACTCACAATTTGTCTCACCACAACTTAATATCACACGATTTAACTATCATTAATATCCCTTCCGACTATATAAATATAACAATTAATAACAATATGCCACTTCACCAATTCGTAACCATATATAACTTCCGGGTACAATACACAGTAACAATTCAGGCGTTACTTATAAATATGTAAATTAAAATGTACATACTCCTCGGATAAACATACTGGCGGACAGGAGAAAAGAATTTTTACGTAGCTGAGTTTTGTGTTCTGCCATTTGTGTAGTATAAATATGCATTTGAATCCGTAATTCAGGCCCGTAGCCACACTGGGGCATACAACATTTCCAAAGCAAAACAAAAGAAAAATTAAATAAATAAAATGCAAAAATATCAATTTGCTGTATAAAATGTTGACTGCTAGAGAGCTGAAGGGTCAGTACATAATTATACGTCTAAGCTCATTCAATCTGATATCGCTTCTATACCCCACACTTTTAAGGGAGAACATGCCACCGGATCCCCATATATTGCCTCGGTTGAAATTTGCCTTTGGCTACGGTACTGTCACATGTGAGGCTGTGACCCAATCCCTCCCCATCGGCAACATAATATGTCATATATTGGGGGCATATATTATTTTATATTAGTGTAGCAGCTCTTTTTATCTGAAGGGGTCACATTTAATATCTAATAAAGTCCATGTGTGTGTTTACGTTTATTTATCGTCGCTTCCGGTTGCCCATATGAGCGACGCCTCCTGAAGAGATTAGTCATTTTAGATTGTTGGAGGATAGTGCAATGATACAGACAGAGACCCTTTCCAACGTCTCATTTGGTTCTTTTAAGTGCACTGTGTAAAGCACCGACACGAGACCTTGGTTTAAGCTCCTATCTGAAAGACGGGGGATCGAACCTGAGATCCCTGGCTTACCAGTCCAACGTGTTAACAGACTGGACTACAGATCCGTCTGTATAAAGTCCATGTTGATAATTAATCTATTCATGAGGGTTCGATGGGTCAGTAGGGTATCCTGGGGCTTGTTACTAATTTGTCTCAAACACTCTCTCATACTATAGGTGGTTGCCAGGCAAATAGCAATACAACACTTGTGTCCATAATCCTCTTACATTGTATAATTGACAATACAATCATGTAGGTTGAACACAAATAAATTATTGATTGATACAGGTAGAACATCACTCATTTATTTAGTAAACTTTTACTCTAACGGTAGGCAGATATGGCACCATCATTACTTTCCAAAAGGCCCAAGTCCCAAAGGGCCTACTTTAAATAGACGGATCTGACGAAATTATGACTCATATTTTGGGAGATCGAACAAAAAACCCGGACAATCTGGGGTCGCTCAGCCACAGTAATCAGTAGTACGTTTGAGGGAGAGGGAGGGCGGCATCATCACTTGACATATAACATCTTTAATTACGAGAATTGAACCCGACTAAATGTTGGGACACCGAAATAACTATGAATATGAATGCATGGACATGTAAAACGAAAGTAGACAAGGTTATCTGTTAAAATAGTGAATATTCTATGTTTTTGACAAACATGTTATCTTATATCAATTATTTTCTACGTAAATGGGTTTACTCACAATTTGTCTCACCACAACTTAATATCACACGATTTAAATATCATTAATATCCCTTCCAACTATATAAATATAACAATTAGCAATATGTCACTTCTCCAAGTCTTCCGGGTACAGCATACGGTAACAATACAGGCGTTATTTATAAATACGTAAATTAAAATGTACATACCCCTCGGATAAACATACTGGCGGACCACAGGGATTCGGCACGTTTGGGGGTACTAGTATATATATTTAAGTACAGGGATTCTACTCTGTGGGATGTCAGATTTCGCATCGATCAGTAAAATGGCCCTATCTGAAACAATTTTCACTGTTAAAACTTTCCCGTCGAAGATTATTTTTGTTGCTGACAGAACCCGTGTCCTAGTATGGAAATGTGACCTGGTATGGCCAATGTCTGTGGCAATTGTTTGCAACGTATACATGCACGCATCTTAAAGTTGTGTTTTATTTGAAGAACAATATAAAGACTCGGGATAGGCGTTATATTTGGACAGATGTGTACAACATTGTTTCAGATAGGGCCATTTTACTGATCGATGCGAAATCTGACATCCCACAGAGTAGAATCCTTGTACTTAAATATATATACTAGTACCCCCAAACGTGCCGAATCCCTGTGTGGCGGACAGGTGAAAAGAAATTGTACGTAGCTGAGTTTTGTGTTCTGCCATTGTTGTAGTATAAATATGAATTTGAATCCGTAAATGATATCAGACCTGTAGCCACACTGAGGCAGTTGTCTCGGTTAAAATTTACAAAGCAACCAACAAATAAATAGAAAAAAAATACAAACATATCCTTTTGCTGTAACATGATTCCCAAACGAGCTAAAATAAATTTGTATAAACTAAAGAAAACAGATTTACGAACATTGACGAACATTTGACGAACATTGACAAACAAACATTTGACGAACATTGACGACCATTTGACGAACATTGACACACATTTGACGAACATTGACGAACATTTGACGAACATTTGACGAACATTTGATGAACATTTGACGAACATTGACGAATATTTAGAGCAATGTATAATACTTAAATTAAGTGATACTGAATAATTCCCTTTGTCTTGTTGCCACCGTGTCCGATCCAAAGGTCCAGTTCCATGCCACAATCAACGATCGGTGGCTCTGTGATTCTTAATATATACTGAGTCAAAAAAGAAACGATACCTGGTGTTTATGTGTCTATAATTTCAACATTTATTAAGAAAATTCTTTAAAAATTCATAAGATGATAGTCCAACATGTTTGAAAGAGGAGCACATAAAGCATAATGAGCCTCCGAAACTGTCTGCTGCTCGATGACGTAATTCGTCGGACAGGGGTCTAATGGAGTTTTGGGCACCATTTGTGTCTCTCACTGCAATGCACCGCCGTCGCATCGAACGGAAGAGTGTCTGAATCTCTTGCTGGTCAATATGTGTCCACTCCTGACGCAAAACATCCCTCAGTTGGGTTAACGTTACCGGCTGACGTCGTCTGATGCGGCGGTCTAACGTATCCCACAAATGTTCTATGGGTGACAAGTCTGGTGATAAAGCAGGCCACGGCAGGATTTCAATATTGTTCTGCTCTAATAATGTGGTGGAAATCCGAGCAGTATGACACCTGGCGTTGTCCTGTTGGAACAGTGTGACGTTTCTGTTGGCGTTAAAGAACGGCACAACAACTGGCGCAAGGATCTCATCACAGTACCGCTGGCGTTTAGGTTCCCGTCCACCACTAACAGTTCAGTGCGACTGCCGAAGGTGATACCGCCCCAGGCCATAACGCTTCCGCCCCCGAACAGATCGACCTGACGTACACATGCGTCGGCGTAACGTTCACCGCGTCTGCGATATACCCGCTCTCTGCCATCCGCTCGACGCAAACAGAACCGCGATTCATCGCTAAACATCACCGAATTCCACTGTAACCGAGCACGTTCCGTCGTCCATTCCCGCCGTACGTCACGGTGACGTCGTGTCAGGATGGGTCCAACGTATGGCCGATAGGCACGAATGTCACGTTCACCGAGCCGGTTCCGTGTTATCGTGATCCGCGTAACCCCGAGTCGATTTGCGACGTCACGCTGACGTAAACCGCCGTCAATCATGCCAATGGCACGCATTCTCTGATTGCGGTTTAGCCTAGGCATTTTGTTAGAGGTAACAATGGGTATTTTTCCTCGTACATTGTATGTGACATCCGTGGTTCAGTGGTATACAAATGAATTAGATATCGAGTGGTCGTCGGTTCGATGCTCGGTCGCTGCACGCGTATACTGTGGTGTCCGTGAGCAGGACATCTTGCACACATTGCTATATAGCTGAAGAAACAGGTGCCACGCAAATGGCATCCGTGGTCCAGTGGTAGAGCGTCGGATTTGGAATCGAACGGTCCCGGGTTCGATACTCGGTTAGGCCACGTATGTAGTGTCATTGAGCAAGGCACCTCACACACATTGCTTAGTACTGGTTAATCGCGTAGGTCGGCTAAGCCTGCCCAGGAAAACATGTCTAAGTCCCTGCGAGGGGTTTGACATTAAAGGAACATACATACATACACAATCTCGAACAAACACAGTTTGATAATTGGCTGTAGAAAACAAATACCGTAGTGGCCTTACCTTTGATTGGCATCATAGTGTCACCTCTGAAAGGACCAGCCATTACATCATTACCTCCCGAATCATATACTTTCATGCCGGAGTTAGGCTGTTTGGCGATCAGTAACCATTATTTTACTGGCAGGCGGCTCATCAACCGGCCATATCAGAATGAGCCCCTGACGATGTTCGAACTTTTGAATACGGACACCTTGACCACTAAAGCGAAGGAGACGATGATCGTAGGAGTGGACTAATATGCTAACGTGGTGGTAGCGCTTCACGTGCGAAAGGTTCGGTGTTCGAGCCCCGCTGGAGCCTTTATGGTTGTACGATTGTACCCTTAGGCAAGGCATTTAAATTCACATTGCCTCTTCTCTCTCCCCCGTGGTAATGGATTCCGTCCGGAATGAGGTATCGATAGTGGTTAATAGTTGTAGGAACTTGTTTCGCAATCGAGCTAACATACATTTGTATAAACTATTATTGCTGAAACTCCGTGATTCCAACAAGTATAAAAGTGTTGGTTCCATATCTCATACCGGTATACTTAATTTTCAAAGTAATTGAGAAGTGAAACATCAATGTTCAGTCCTGGTTATTAGTCCTATAGATACTGACACCAAAAAGACACTGCGCACTTGCCTTAGAGGTAAAATTTATATCATTTTAGAGAAAAACAGTCAAATTTGGTATCAAAATGTGCGAAATATTGGGTAAATTAGTGCAATGTGTGAAGGATTATTTTCTTCACTCATGATAGTAAAATCCAGTAATTACAGTTTTTTCATAGTGCCAGTACAGCAGTACAGACGGATCTGTAGTCCACGTTGGACTGATAATCCAGGGGTTGCACGTTCGAACCCCGTATGACCCTAATCAAATTAACAGTCTTTCAGGTGCGACTTTAAACCGAGGTCTCGTTTCGGTGCTCTACACCATGCACATAAAAGAACCAGAGTAGACTCTAGAATGGGTCTATGTCTGTATCATTGCACTATCCTCCAACAATCTAAACCGACTAATCTCTTCAGGAGGCGTCACTCATTTGGGCAACCGGTAGACAACATGGTGCCAATATATGATCAAGTTCAATGTATAGTTACTTTGTTTATGAACACAACGAAGTACTAACTTGTTATTGAGATCACCACTATGCGCAACCAGGAGCGCCCGTGTTCCGCGCTATGCGACAACGATTAGAAACAAGAGACCACCACTATGCGCAACCAGTAGCGCCCGTGTTCCGCGCTATGTGACAACGATTAGAGACCAGAGACCACCACTATGCGCGACAAGGAGCTACCATGTTCCGCGCTATGCGACAACGATTAGAGACCACCACTATGCACAACCAGGAGTGCCCGTGTTCCGCGCTATGTGACAACGATTAGAGACCAGAGACCACCACTATGCGCAACCAGGAGCGCCCGTGTTCCGCGCTATGCGACAACGATTAGAGACCAGAGACCACCACTATGCGCGACAAGGAGCTACAATGTTCCGCGCTATGCTACAAAAACAACAACAACAATGGGACAAAGACATACAGCGAGTTGTCTCTAGTGTTGAGGGATACTGGTCGCGGAAATTATGAAGATATATCGATGAGCACATAGACGATTGTGTACAACATCACGAACTTCGCATTAGGACGAATCGATCCTGTAGTGTAGTCCAGCCACATAGGCTACATGTCGGTTAATAGCTATGCATAGCTAATGTTCATTGTTAAATCATGCCGACTCAAAATAAATTTTGTATCTTGTATCGTGTGTCGTCATGTAGTCATCCTTGACTAATGTCTTTGCTCGTCGTTTGACGGCCTCGATCTGGCTGATGTTCCAGAGTCGTGTCCGAACCCTTGCTGTGCTGGCAGACTCAAGAATATGCCTGACATAGTTATGGTAACTCTGTTGCCTTGATGTCCTGCTTGCAGCTTGACAGGTTTCATCTGAGTCTAGGGAGGAGTTGGCCTTCTTGGCGGTGGCGACTACATGTACATTACGATGTTGACTTCCAAGTAGGCCTACTATGGCGACGGTCTTGGCCAAGATGGGGTTTAAAGTTTAAGCTTTATTTATTTTACAACGATTGCGAAGCAAGTTTTAACAACTTATATTAATCACTCTCGTTGGCGCGGATGAAAGCGTAAATGTGGTAATTCGAGTGGGAGGAAACCGCAGTACACGGAGAAAACCCACCTGTCCGATCCGGCGACAACCGTACCATCTCACATACTTCCCAGTCCGAGGATTGAACCCGGGTTACATTGGTGCGAAGGGAGTGTGCTAACCACAGAGCTAATCGGATATATATCAATATACATACCGGTAGCGACGATAAATAAACGTAAATCACACACATCACAGTGCCCATTATTAGTCAATAGTCGGGCAATCTACGTCGACCTCGAGCCTAGAATACCTGTTGTAATCTACATAGTAGTCACTATATGGACCAAGATCACGGAATATGTTGTACTGCCTACCACTGTATGGTATGTTTGTGTGTTACGTTTATTTATCGTCACAACCGGTTGTCCATATGAGCGACGCCTCCTAGCTGGAGTGATTAGTCATTTTAGATTTTTGGAGGATAGTGCAATGTTACAGACAGAGACCCATTCCAGAGTCTCCTCTGTTCTTTTACGTTTTACACGAGACCTAGGTTTAATGTCCCAACTGAAAGACGGTTAATTTTATTAGGGTCAGACGGGAGACCGAACATGTGATTCCTGGATTACCAGTCAAGCGTGTTACCACTGGGCAACAGATCCGTCTGTGCCGTCTGAGGTCTTTGTTGATAATGCGCATTCAATTTATGTTGACGAGGACCCTTATTGCGCATACGTAGACGCTTACCATGTGTGATCCGTAGCTACAGTAAACCTCCGGGGGCCAGAACCCATTGGTCTCCACAAGGGATGAATTGTCATCAGCCTCCACGTTTAAACGGAAGACATAATTTGGATTTCGTCGGCATGGAAACATTCGGACCATTGTCACCTTTGGAGTACGTCTAGTGACATATTTCACAATGTTCGCCTCTGTTACGCCCATTTCGTACCCTCCAACAAAATAGTGTTGTGTCCGCTTGTTCTGGAATTCAGTGAACCCCTCATCACCACATCCTCGTTGTGTTACCCTAGCCGGAATACCGTTACAACGGGGCTTGGACGGCGTTCCAATAGTTTTAATTTTGTCAGCAAAAGTCACTGATCTTTTCATAGTTATCATTGGCAGGGCGGGGTTCGACATAAAAGGAAGATAAATAGAGAACACTGCACGAAGGAGCCAACGGTTACAATATAATCTGTCTGAGTAGCAACATTGCACACCAATTGAAATGTCAGTGTCGTTACACCAATTGACATGTTTATGTGGGATAATGCAGTTTCCGTACATATCATGATTTACACTTATTTTACGGCGCATATTGGAAAACTACTTCATCGGAGTGAATGATGTAGCATTGTAGTGTACGAATACCTTACATAAACAATGAATATCGTCATTGTGCTCCCGGTCCAATTTAAATGCGCGAGACGAAAAGTATCGAAGACATGTAGACTACGTATCAAAAACTGACGATAATAGAATTGATATATAGTTTAAATAGTGGATAGCAAGAGTTGCTGCCCTTAGTAGAATATTAGACATTTGCTGACAAACGTGTCGTTATTGGAACAGGAAGAATAAATCATTGACAGATGCAAAAATGAGCCATTTATTTTTCCCTAGTACAGTTTTCACAACACAAGTCTTGTTTATGACTAGGTAAAATGTTATTTGTAGGAGAATATATATAGAATCGACCCGAGGCGAACGGGAAAATAGGGCGAAACGACTCGTAGTGCATGTATTTTTGGGTCGAAACCACCGGGGGCCCCAAGTGAGATCATTCATTCGGCGCATGCGCATGATATAACGGATATTGCCGACTCATGATTAAAAAATATATTTTCAAAATAAGTTTACCAATTTATCTGTTAAATATATTATTATGGTATAGATAAATATTCAATAAATTTACACAATATTTTATATAAAATCCAAGCAATATTTAAATGAATAAAGGCATATTGAATTGGTATATAGGTAAATATTCACCCTGTTGTTAGTGAGTGGCTGGTTAGCACAGACGACTAAGGCGCTTGATTGCCCCACTTAATAATCTGATATCTTCGTTCATACGTGATACCGTGCGCGTCGTGTCTTAGTTGAATGAACCAGCAACACTGTGTCCACTGTTTTTTAATTTATGACGAAGTTGTCTTTTATTAATATCTAATTTATTCGCCAATTCAAAGTGTGAATTTCTGGGTTTTTTGCACAGCCGGTTGGGGATCTGGAGGTTGTGGGTTCAAAACCAAACATTTTTTTTTTAATTCTAAAAAGTTGTTTTTTATAAATTAAAATTGTTAACAAAATGAACACATATACCGTTGTTTGAATTCTGCACAGTCTATGGCGTCTCTTGACACAATATTATACAAGAAATCTTATCTTACAAAACTTATTTTCATTACCTTCTTATATTATACTTTTAACTACTCATACGTTTAACTTCTTTCAAGGTCTTTGCGGTTTTTGACGCGCAACATGTCTACGTCCCCGCGAGGGGTTCGACATTAGCGGAAGATAGATAGAAATCAACGTTTAAATTTCATGGCAGAGTTTCGCCATTCCAAATCGTCCATTTTGAATATTTGATTATTGCGAAAAACAAAAATAGAAATCATTAGACGAAAATGTTTACAAGATTTATATCTGTGCCATTACGGTGAACCACATAAGATTTCGTTTAATATCCAATTGTTCATACGCATGAAATGTACTAGCGCAGAAAAAATAAGAGAATCTCACCTGTTGACTTCAAACAGCTAAATGATATGCACAATCTGATACAATATATATTAGACATTTTTAATATCTATATTTAGGATTATTCTTAACACCAATGCACACATTTATAACCGTTCATGCTATGCTAAAATGAGCTTTAACAACCTCGAAATAACAGAGAACAATTTTTTTATGTAGAGGTCTTATTTATAGGACTAGTGGAACCTATGCACTTCGTAAATCCCAGTAAATGACCAGTATAAAATGTTAATTGCACTTGCCGTATATTATTATTTTCGTAAGTCGTGAAAACAACTTTCAAAAAACTCTTTTTTAAACAAAACAGTTTTAGCTTCATCATGTGACCTTGCTGCTCAATTCAGCTATCGCAATGGCACCCGTTTATATGATGAACTATGTGTTTGGTTAGAACTGTACAAACAACAATATCCATGCCATGTGTTTAGTTAGAACTGATACAAACAACACTATCCATGCCATGTTTCGGTTAGAACTGTACAAACAACAATATCCATGCCATGTGTTTAGATAGAACTGATACAAACAACACTATCCATGTCATATGTTTAGTTAGAACTGACACAAACAACAATATCCATGCCATGTGTTTAGTTAGAGCTGATACAAACAACAATATCCATGTCATGTGTTTAGTTAGAACTGTCACACACAACAATATCCATGTCATGTGTTTAGTTAGAACTGGCACAAACAACAATATCCATGTCATGTGTTTAGTTAGAACTGACAAAAACAACAATATCCATGTCATGTGTTTAGGTAGAACTGACACAAACAACAATATCCATGTCATGTGTTTAGGTAGAACTGACACAAACAACAATATCCATGCCATGTGTTTAGTTATACAAACAACAATATCCATGCCATGTGTTCGGTTAGAACTGATACAAACAACAATATCCATGCCATGTGTTCGGTTAGAACTGACACAAACAACAATATCCATGCCATGTGTTTAGTTAGAACTGACACAAACAACAATATCCATGCCATGTGTTTAGTTAGAACTGATACAAACAACAATATCCATGCCATGTGTTCAGTTAGAACTGATACAAACAACAATATCCATGCCATGTGTTTAGTTAGAACTGTACAAACAACAATATCCATGTCATGTGTTTGGTTAGAACTGATACAAACAACAATATCCATGCCATGTGTTTGGCTATAACTGATACAAACAACAATATCCATGTCATGTGTTTGTTTAGAACTGATACAAACAACACTATCCATGTCATGTGTTTAGTTAGAACTGATACAAACAACAATATCCATGCCATGTGTTTGGTTAGAACTGATACAAACAACAATATCCATGCCATGTGTTTGGTTAGAACTGACACAAACAACAATATCCATACCATGTGTTTGGTTAGAACTGATACAAACAACAATATCCATGTCATGTGTTCGGTTAGAACTGATAAAAACAACACTATCCATGCCATGTGTTTGGTTAGAACTGATACAAACAACAATATCCATGTCATGTGTTCGGTTAGAACTGATACAAACAACAATATCCATGCCATGTGTTTGGCTAGAACTGATACAAACAACACTATCCATGCCATGTGTTTAGTTAGAACTGATACAAACAACAATATCCATGCCATGTGTTCGGTTAGAACTGATACAAACAACACTATCCATGCCATGTGTTTAGTTAGAACTGATACAAACAACACTATCCATGCCATGTGTTTAGTTAGAACTGATACAAACAACACTATCCATGCCATGTTTCGGTTAGAACTGTACAAACAACAATATCCATGCCATGTGTTCTATTAGAACTGATACAAACAACAATATCCATGTCATGTGTTCAGTTAGAACTGATACAAACATCACTATCCATGCCATGTTTCGGTTAGAACTGTACAAACAACAATATCCATGCCATATGTTCTGTTAGAACTGATACAAACAACACTATCCATGCCATGTGTTCTGTTAGAACTGATACAAACAACAATATCCATGCCATATGTTTAGCTAGAACTGATACAAACAACAATATCCATGCCATGTGTTTAGTTAGAACTGACACAAACAACAATATCCATGTCATGTGTTTAGTTAGAACTGATACAAACAACAATATCCATGTCATGTGTTTAGTTAGAACTGACACAAACAACAATATCCATGTCATGTGTTTAGTTAGAACTGACACAAACAACAATATCCATGTCATGTGTTTAGTTAGAACTGACACAAACAACAATATCCATGCCATGTGTTTAGTTATACAAACAACAATATCCATGCCATGTGTTCGGTTAGAACTGACACAAACAACAATATCCATGCCATGTGTTTAGTTAGAACTGACACAAACAACAATATCCATGCCATGTGTTTAGTTAGAACTGATACAAACAACAATATCCATGCCATGTGTTCGGTTAGAACTGATACAAACAACAATATCCATGCGATGTGTTTAGTTAGAACTGTACAAACAACAATATCCATGTCATGTGTTTGGTTAGAACTGATACAAACAACAATATCCATGCCATGTGTTTGGTTAGAACTGATACAAACAACAATATCCATGCCATGTGTTTGGTTAGAACTGACGCAAACAACAATATCCATGCCATGTGTTTGGTTAGAACTGATACAAACAACAATATCCATGTCATGTGTTCGGTTAGAACTGATACAAACAACACTATCCATGTGTTTGGTTAGAACTGATACAAACAACAATATCCATGTCATGTGTTCGGTTAGAACTGATACAAACAACAATATCCATGCCATGTGTTTGGTTAGAACTGATACAAACAACACTATCCATGCCATGTGTTTAGTTAGAACTGATACAAACAACACTATCCATGCCATATTTCGGTTAGAACTGATACAAACAACACTATCCATGCCATGTGTTTAGTTAGAACTGATACAAACAACACTATCCATGCCATGTTTCGGTTAGAACTGTACAAACAACAATATCCATGCCATGTGTTCTGTTAGAACTGATACAAACAACAATATCCATGTCATGTGTTCAGTTAGAACTGATACAAACAACACTATCCATGCCATGTTTCGGTTAGAACTGTACAAACAACAATATCCATGCCATATGTTCTGTTAGAACTGATACAAACAACACTATCCATGCCATGTGTTCTGTTAGAACTGATACAAACAACAATATCCATGTCATGTGTTCGGTTAGAACTGATACAAACAACAATATCCATGCCATGTGTTCAGTTAGAACTGATACAAACAACAATATCCATGCCATGTGTTCAGTTAGAACTGATACAAACAACACTATCCATGCCATGTGTTCAGTTAGAACTGATACAAACAACAATATCCATGTCATGTGTTTGGTTAGAACTGTACAAACAACAATATCCATGCCATGTGTTCTGTTAGAACTGATACAAACAACAATATCCATGTCATGTGTTCAGTTATACAAACAACAATAGCCATGTCATGTGTTCTGTTAGAACTGATACAAACAACACTATCCATGCCATGTTTCGGTTAGAACTGATACAAACAACAATATCCATGTCATGTGTTTAGTTAGAACTGATACAAACAACAATATCCATGCCATGTGTTTAGTTAGAACTGACACAAACAACAATATCCATGTCATGTGTTTGGTTAGAACTGACACAAACAGCAATATCCATGCCATGTGTTTGGCTAGAACTGACACAAACAACAATATCCATGCCATGTGTTCTGTTAGAACTGATACAAACAACAATATCCATGTCATGTGTTTAGTTAGAACTGATACAAACAACAATATCCATGTCATGTGTTCCTTTAGAACTGATACAAACAACAATATCCATGCCATGTGTTTAGTTAGAACTGACACAAACAACAATATTCATGCCATGTGTTTGGTTAGAACTGATACAAACAACAATATCCATGCCATGTGTTTAGTTAGAACTGACACAAACAACAATATCCATGCCATGTGTTTACAAACAACAATATCCATGCCATGTGTTCGGTTAGAACTGATACAAACAACAATATCCATGCCATGTGTTTAGTTAGAACTGACACAAACAACAATATCCATGTCATGTGTTTAGTTAGAACTGATACAAACAACAATATCCATGCCATGTGTTTAGTTAGAACTGACACAAACAACAATATCCATGTCATGTGTTCCTTTAGAACTGATACAAACAACAATATCCATGCCATGTGTTTGGTTAGAACTGATACAAACAACACTATCCATGTCATGTGTTCGGTTAGAACTGATACAAACAACAATAGCCATGCCATGTGTTTGGTTAGAACTGATACAAACAACACTATCCATGCCATGTGTTTAGTTAGAACTGTACAAACAACAATATCCATGTCATGTGTTTAGTTAGAACTGTACAAACAACAATACCACAAAACTGAACAACAACAATATCCATGCATGTGTTTGAAACAACAACAACAAACCACCAAAACATACAAACAACAATATCCATGCCATGTGTTCGGTTAGAACTGATACAAACAACAATATCCATGTCATGTGTTTGTTAGAACTGAACAAACAACATATCCATGCATGTGTTGAAACTGTACAAACAACAATATCCATGCCAGTGTTTGTTAGAACTGACACAAACAACAATATCCATGTCATGTGCTTAGTTAGAACTGATACAAACAACAATATCCATGCCATGTGTTTAGTTAGAACTGACACAAACAACAATATCCATGTCATGTGTTCCTTAGAACTGATACAAACAACAATATCCATGCCATGTGTTTGGTTAGAACTGATACAAACAACACTATCCATGTCATGTGTTTGGTTAGATCTGATACAAACAACAATATCCATGCCATGTGTTTGGTTAGAACTGATACAAACAACACTATCCATGCCATGTGTTTGGTTAGAACTGATACAAACAACAATATCCATGCCATGTGTTTGGTTAGAACTGATACAAACAACAATATCCATGCCATGTGTTCGGTTAGAACTGATACAAACAACAATATCCATGTCATGTGTTCGGTTAGAACTGATACAAACAACAATATCCATGCCATGTGTTTGGTTAGAACTGATACAAACAACAATATCCATGCCATGTGTTCGGTTAGAACTGATACAAACAACAATATCCATGTCATGTGTTGGTTAGAACTGATACAAACAACAATATCCATGCCATGTGTTCGGTTAGAACTGATACAAACAACAATATCCATGCCATGTGTTCGGTTAGAACTGATACAAACAACAATATCCATGTCATGTGTTCGGTTAGAACTGATACAAACAACAATATCCATGCCATGTGTTTAGTTAGAACTGATACAAACAACAATATCCATGCCATGTGTTCGGCTAGAACTGATACAAACAACAATATCCATGTCATGTGTTTGGTTAGAACTGATACAAACAACAATATCCATGCCATGTGTTTGGTTAGAACTGATACAAACAACAATATCCATGCCATGTGTTTGGTTAGAACTGATACAAACAACATTTTTAATATCAGTTACTGGCAACACCATTCACCTGAAGCATTTGACTTTGATAATATAAATAATTATGAATGACTCCTAATGCCTATAACGTGTACTACAGATATTTCCATATAAAGTTATATTTTCCAGGATTTCCAGGAAAGACTTCTGGAAGCGGTTATATATGGAGGATCAGTCTCGGTTCGACCGGGGAAAGAAATCTCAGTCTGTGGTAGAATGTGAAAGAGGTAAACTGTAAACTAATAAAACAATGATTACTATTTAAAGGTAAAGTTTAAGAACAAATTCAAAGGACATAGTAATAAATTAATTTATTATGCAGAGAAACCACACTGACTGAATACCCTAATATGCCGCTGACTGAGGATGTTTCAGCCAGGAGGGTTATTATGTGGTACCCAACTGTGTCCGACTGAGCCCAGGTGATCGAGACTGGTGATATTCAGGTCAACCAGTGAAGAGTATTATCAGTGCTGGCTGGCACTGTGAGGGTTGGCCCAGTGTGAGCCCGACTAAATGAAAGATATGTCGCACTGAATAGAGGCTTCACCTTGCGTCAGGCTTTTACAGCGGATAGTCCAGACCCCATGAATAACATGTATCAGCATTATTTTTATATAATTTAACAAATTTATTTTAGCTTGATTGCAAAACAAGTATTTACAACATTAGATTAATCACTCTCGAGACCTCATTCCTGATGGAAACCATCGCCATGATGGAGATAGAAGAGGCAATGTGGAATTTAAATGCCTTGCCTAAGGGCACAATCGTAACTGCTACAGCTAGGCGCGAGCTCTTGGCCTTTCGTAACTGAACCGTATGTGCTACCACTGCGCTATCACAAATCTATTAAAATAAGCTGAATTTATGTCGCCCACTTTGGCACAAACCAATATACATAAATATAAGACAATATTTAAGAATATTGCAGAAATTATATTAAATATAATAAAATGTAAATAAATATTCGTGTGAAAATACGCCAAACGAAACCAAGTTTAAACTTTATTTATATTACAACGATTGCGAAGCAAGTTCTAACAGCTTTTATTAATCACTCTCGTTGGCGCGGATGAAAGCGTATAATTATGTGGTCATTAATGTGGGAGGAAACCGGAGTACCCGGAGAATACCCACCTGTCTGATCTGGCGACCACCGTACCATCTCTCTCTTCTCACCAAAGGAAACCAAAGTATGCTAGATGGACAAGCAAGCTGAAATTGCTGTCCAACACTTTGCATAGAGCATGGTATCAACATTCAGAGGATGACATGTGATCTCTAGATGCTAAAAATAAATACTAGTGACAAGAATATACATGAATATAATTGTTGATTTTACGCCCTTGCTGTTTCACAGACGGATCTGTAGTCCAGTGGTAGCACGCTGGACTGGTAATCCAGGGATCACAGGTTCAATTCCCCTGTCTGACCCTAATAAAATTAACAGTCTTTCAGTTGGGACATTAACCCGAGGTCTCGTGTCGGTGCTTTACACCATGCACGTAAAAGAACCAGAGGAGACTCTGGAATGGGTCTCTGTCTGTATCATGCACTATCCTCCAAAATCTAAAATGACTAATCTCTTCAGGAGGCGTCGCTCATATGGGCAACCGGTAGCGACGATAAATAAACGTAAAACACACGCACCGTGTTTAGAAATGATTTGTTAATGTCTGAAATAGAATATATCTTCATGTATATAATACATTTCTAGTTTAATGGATTGATTAGCATTTATTTTATTTATTTGTCATCTTGCAATAACTAATTGTCAACACTAGAATCATGCAATGTATTTGATTGTTGCAATAACTAATTGTCAACACTAGAATCATGCAATGTATTTGATTGTTGCAATAACTAATTGTCAACACTAGAATCATGCAATGTATTTGATTGTTGCAATAACTAATTGTCAACACTAGAATCATGCAATGTATTTGATTGTTGCAATAACTAATTGTCAACACTAGAATCATGCAATGTATTTGATTGTTGCAATAACTAATTGTCAACACTAGAATCATACAATGTATTTGATTGTTGCAATAACTAATTGTCAACACTAGAATCATGCAATGTATTTGATTGTTGCAATAACTAATTGTCAACACTAGAATCATGCAATGTATTTGTTGTTGCAATAACTAATTGTCAACACTAGAATCATGCAATGTATTTGATTGTTTCAATAACTAATTGTCAACACTAGAATCATGCAATGTATTTGATTGTTGCAATAACTAATTGTCAACACTAGAATCATGCAATGTATTTGATTGTTGCAATAACTAATTGTCAACACTAGAATCATGCAATGTATTTGATTGTTGCAATAACTAATTGTCAACACTAGAATCATGCAATGTATTTGATTGTTTCAATAACTAATTGTCAACACTAGAATCATGCAATGTATTTGATTGTTGCAATAACTAATTGTCAACACTAGAATCATGCAATGTATTTGTTGTTGCAATAACTAATTGTCAACACTAGAATCATGCAATGTATTTGATTGTTGCAATAACTAATTGTCAACACTAGAATCATGCAATGTATTTGATTGTTGCAATAACTAATTGTCAACACTAGAATCATGCAATGTATTTGATTGTTTCAATAACTAATTGTCAACACTAGAATCATGCAATGTATTTGATTGTTGCAATAACTAATTGTCAACACTAGAATCATGCAATGTATTTGATTGTTTCAATAACTAATTGTCAACACTAGAATCATGCAATGTATTTGATTGTTGCAATAACTAATTGTCAACACTAGAATCATGCAATGTATTTGATTGTTTCAGGATGTTCCTGATGACGAGGTTCTTGATGACGAGGTTGCTGATGACGAGGTTGCTAAAGCACTCACTACAAAGAAACTAGCGCCCCCGAAAATATATGTCATGAAAATGAACGGACAGGTGAAAGGACAGTACATTGATGCTGATGGAGTGTATATAGACTGCTGTTCATTTAGTGGGAACAATGCAATCTTAATGCTTTTGGCAGTGTATGTGTTTGACTTGGAGTACCCGCAGATGTACTCGCAGCTTCTAGGGTTGCTCCAAACCCACCTGCTGGATCCGACCCCCTACACGGGACAAAGCAGTTCCAAATATAGGAAGTTAACAGACTTACAGAAAACCATCGCCAATCAAGTGAGATGATAATATATTTTATAATATTAAGTGATCTCTCGCGACTTGCTATTATTATATCATATGAAAACAGTATGTGACTAACATTAATGAATGTATATGTATGTTATCATATTAATATGTATTATCACAAAAAGACAAATTGGTTTCGCTCTTTGCCAATAATTATAGCTTCTTAGCTGGTTTATCGTATAAATCGTTAGGGTTGCCCATATGAGCGACGCCTCCTGAAGAGATTAAGTCATTTTAGATGTTTGGAGGATAGTGCAATGATACAGACTGAGACCCATTCCAGAGTCTCCTCTGGTTCTTTTACGTGCACGGTGTACAGCACCGACACAAGTCCTAAGGTTTAAAGTCCCAATTGAAAGACTGTTAATTTTATTAGGGTCAGACGGGGGATCGAACCTGTGATCCCTTGATTACCAGTCCAGCGTGTTAACCACTGGACTACAGATCCGTCTGTTCTAATATAGACACTTATTATTATTGTTTATAAAGAGAAATCTTACCTTACCTGGCCTTACACATCCTTTATGTAGATTAGTTCACCCAGTTTCAAAAGTTGTGTTACGAACTAATTTGCTAGTCGTCTTGATGTGCCAAATACATCGCCCCTGCCAGTTCCGTCAGACAATTACAAATCTAATTTACAAGACACGAGGAATTATTTACACTACTAGGACAACTCTTTTATTTAATGTCTGAAAAGAATATGGTCCATACTCCCATTTCTTTAATGGTTGAATAGTGTGCCGTCAGCAATCTTGTGTCGTTCGTAACCCTACAGAGCCAGCAACAAGCCAATTTATTTCTTTATTATGCATTCATGGCATTATAGCAGTCATTTCTACACACACATTACGCCAGATGAGAGGCATTGCTTGTTTTTCTATTACCTCCCTTGACAGATAACGTCTGATTTATCCCGAAATTTATATTGATCATATAGTTGGAATCCTTTGCTTTTACTGTTGTTTTCTAACCAGATGTTGCGGTATGATAATGTAATTTGATCAAAATCATGTTGGTTAATTGATAACCACTTTGTACAGTAAAGTAGTCGAGAATTAACAATTTATTTATTCTAAGATGAGAAAACTGGTGAATATAGAATGCATGTTGTGCAAAGGAAAGAACGATAAAAGCAGAGGAAACAAATTAAGGAGTATTCTACAAATGGATCTATAGTCCAGTGGTAGCACGCTGGACTGGTAATTCAGGGATCGATCCTCCGTCTGACCCTAATAAAATTAACAGTCTTTCAGATGGGACGTTAAACCGAGGTCTCGTGTTGGTGCTGTACACCGTGTACGTAAAAGAACCAGAGTAGACTCTGGAATGGGTCTCTGTCTGTATCATTGCACTATCCTCCAAAAATCTAAAATTACTAATCTCTTCAGGAGGCGTCGCTCATATGGGCAACCGATAGCGACGATAAATAAACGTAAACACCTACATAAGGAGTATTCAAGGAGAGCGAGTTACTGGCTAATGTTTTTCATTAATTGATTATTAACAGATGAGACGTTCTGCTGAAGTGATTGCATAGCTGATTTACAGACATTTAAATAATTCAGGAGTTAATGACCTAATGTGAAATATATAATTAGAAATACATAAACCGGTCATAAGTTAGATTCTCTAATGCCTGTAAATATCATTCCACGATCATCGTCGATGCATTAGGCTAATAGAACACCGGAGAATAGATACGATTTCATCGAGGCATTCTATTGAAATGGGTCTCTACAATGGTAGTACTGATAGACAATACAAAATGTGTCAACAATGCAAAACGAATGCTGCAGAAACCGAGTATCATTTATTAATGACATGTCAAAAATACTAACATACATCTCAAATATTTAACACATATGCCATGGACGAACTTAAGAAGGTTTAAAATATCTTCAAATAAGAAACGACTTATTGTTAAACTAACCTTGTGACATTTTAAGTTTCAAAGTTTTATTTGTTAAATGAATAAAGATTGAACACTTATATAATATGCGATATCACATGAAAATCGCATTAACTACCCATATGTATATATAGTAACATATACATATAACGTTTTATTTGTTTAAATCCAGAAGGTTTCAGACCCATGTGGCATACATCTAAACAAATATAGACAGCAATTCACTATGTCAATATATGTAATTAATTATATAACACTAAAACAAATATTTATATGTGATAATATAGAAGAAGAATGCTTTAATAACATACGCATGCCATGTTAACTTACTTTAAATGCTTTTATTTTTTATAAATAACACAGATCTTTCATGTCATTATTAAGAATGTACTAATTAAATTTATTATTAATAAATAAATAAAATTATTTTATTTTATCACAAACTATGGCGCGGGAGTTTAATAAAGCCATGTCATAAATTCGGTAACACACTAGTGTATTAAATATGCAAATGAGGCAAATGCGTGGGCGAATCACTTTATTTGTATATTCATACGCGCTGTCAAAAAAGTAAATAAACATGGCGGAGCGTCCGTTTTGGACACAAAAATATATCGTCTATCAACAACTACAGTCACATCAATCAAAATCAGCACAAAGAAATATCCAAAATCCTGTATTCGTCCAACAGCACTGTACATCCAAATCCTGATAGGCCTGATAAAGCACATTACACAGCATATCCAAACCAATCCTCGGTGACATTAATAAGGATATTGCAACCAACATCATAATTTTCCTTACTGTACACGAATACATTATTGGCAGTGAAAGGTTCTGAGATGAATGACTTCTAAAAGGTTCATATGGCGGATTCCAATCTGAATGCTGTCGTTATTGACACAACAACCGACCCTATTCAACCACTTTTCTCTATACTAATCTCTTTTTCTTCAAGTGCTCCGATGTGATAGTTCATGTTCTTGAACTTTCTTCATATATTCCTTTTACAACTATTGACTCACTAATACATTAAGTTCTGAAATTCTTTAGCAAATACATAGAATAGATTTCACGTATTTTCATTGTTATATTATATATTATTTTCCTGCCTATTGTATATCAATCAATTGATAGGGAGAAGAACTATATAAGTTTTCTTTCGTTCTAATCCCTTTCAGTCTACTGCTGTTAAACTATATGTAAAATGTTCATTTATTGATTACATGTACAAATACTGAAATAAATAATGTTTAAACTAAACCAGGTCAACACATATTCGTCACCAAGCATGGCAACTTCTATGAATACCAATTCCAACTCCAATATTAATCTGACCGGTGTATTCCAAAGTCTGTTGGCTGGCCCAATCCATGGTGGTACTTTTAATGTATACACTAACAACCCTAAAACTGTATCCCCATCTAATCCACCAAGAAAACGTCTAAGAATCATTGAAAGCGATAGCGATTCGCAGTGGCATACATTTTTACATCAACTAGCACGCGCTGTGTAACTTTGATTGTGACGTTGCCAAAATATCGTGTACATTTTGTATTTGTTAAAAAAGACTGTTTGAAAATAATTTAAGTGTTTAATATTGAATTGTTGCACATGATATGTTGTGATAGTTTAAAAACTGTTTACAAAGGAAGAAAATTAAAAAAATGGAGTATTTAGTGTCGCACTATTTTCTTGGCCCATTAAGTATAATAATAAATAAATAGTGGCCCATTTGCTAAAGGGGAAGTGTGTTCAATCGTGACACACTTTTACTGCGTATTTGGTTTATGTGTTAAAAAGAATCTTACATTCGTGTCTTTCCATATTGAATTTATTAAACTCGTTGAATAAAAATGATAAAATGCTCGGCAGAGGCTCGCATTTTATCATTTTATTCAACGAGTTTAATAAATTCAATATGGAAAGCCACTCGTGTAAGATCCTCTATATATAGATTAATATTCCGAAAACTAAAATTTATAACGTAACCAATGGGACTTTAATTTACAGCTGTAATTGTATATCATAACATGAAACTAGTAAATATTGGTATAAGAATTATCTTAGCAGACATGTAAATAATTGAATGGCCCACACTGTAATATAAATGAAGCATATGCGGTGAGAGCTTGAATGCAATCTTCTTATAACGATGTGCATTTAAGATACCTTGTTTGTGAAATTATTATCATATAGATATAAATTTTGGTTTATTTTGATGTATTTTATCCGATTTATTACTATATTATGCTAATTATCATGTATTTTTAATTATCATGCATTTTTAATTATCAAGCATTTTAATACAACGTTTTCTACCTTTCACATGTGTTTTTGTTGGTTTTTTAAAATATATATATATGGAAAATAACAGTGCATTTTAGATGCTCAAATGCTCAATATAGGCATTTTAATTGGGAATGAATGGACATTCCCTTTTTAAAATGAACAGCGTTTTATGTACATGTATATATTTATGTATTAGCTGTCCGTGGACGAGTGGTTACGGTCGTTGACAATCCAAATCACGTGCCCCTCACCGCTGTCGGTTCGAATCCCATTGGGGTTTCGAATTATTTCATGTGAGGAAGATATCCAGATGGGTTTCGGTAGGTAGGTGGTTCTACCCGGGTTCCCGTCCGTGCCTGTTATACTTCTCAGAGGGGCACCCGGGGACTTCCTCCGCCAGTAATAGATGGAGAGTCGCCGTATGACCTAAACTGTTGGTGCGACTTTGAACCCCAAATAATAAACAAATTGCTCAAAGGCATATTTATGTTGATTTGCTAAAATAAACGTTGTTGTTGTTTTGTATTGTTTATATAAATAGTTCTACGACGAAACTGTGCAATACACATTGTGTTTAGAAAGGTTCTTGTTCAATCTGATTTACAGCAAGCACGTCTTTTGTACCATTGACTGGCCAAACCTACCATGCCCAGAGGTTATAAAACTTGTCTCCAATAGCAAGTTCAGTCTCAAGCTATCTGATTGGTTGAACAGAATTCAAATCTCGGACTCAACCAATCAAAATATTGAGCACGAGTTTGAGATGTGAGATAAGTATTAACCATTGGCACAGGTTCAGTGGTAACACATTGGACTGATAATCCAGGGATCGCAGGTTCGATCCCCCATCTGACCCTAATAAAATTAAACGTCTTCCGATGGGACTTTAAACCGAGGTCTGTGCCGTACACCGTACACGTAAAAGTACTAGAGGAGACTCTGGAATGGGTCTCTGTCTCGTTGCACTATCCTCAAAAAAATCTAAAATGACTAATCTCTTCAGGAGGCTTCGCTCATATGGGCAACCGGTAGCGACGATAAATAAACGTAAAACACAGGTTGCTCCATTTCAATGAATGGGTGTGACACATGCATATATTTCGTACATATCATGCGTATATATTACACATGAGAGCAATGTGTGACGTATTCGTACGTGTGACATACACAGTTACCAAATGGATCCATTTTATGAGTAGTAGATACTTTCCTATGTCTGCACTCGGTGTTCCGCCAATAACCAAATACTATACTCTAAGGCCTTGAATGAATTGACACAAATGAAATATACTGTTTATGTTGTAATACTCAAGGTATTGAAGATGAGTACCATTTTTATATTCATATATTCATGTTTTAATCTGCTCAGGACAAAATTACAATATAAATTATTTTTGATCAAAGGCCATCAGTGTAAAAGAGTATTGACCTAATGTAATATAGCAAGAAGCCTATTGTAGCTAATCTAGTTAAATTTATCAAAGAATCGTTGAAACTTAGAACTTCACTTTTAAAATAGTATTATGCAATGTGTTCATTCCTTGCTACTGGTGATATTACAAACTGTTTTCCCGTGAATTAGTATTTCTATGTTGTATACGTATGTCTGTATATTTGATCATGCACTATCTACAAGTCGTGTAACAAAATTCCGAATAATAGCGTATAGCTACATCTGATCAGGATCTCTACTGTTTCCTACGTTGCCCAGTTTTTTGGCAAAGCTACCTGAGTAGCAAACAGCATAGACCCTGATCAGACGGTAAGTTCTCTGCACGCTGATTGGGCTCTGTCCTGTTTGCAAAAACGATTATACTTGGTTCCCATACTAGAAGGGGTTTAAAGCAAGTTTATGTTGTATTTGTTTTGTTGTAAACAGCCAGCTATAAGTAACCAGTCACTAATAAATTTGCTACAAAGTAAATATACAATTTCAGGCACTACTATGTTGTTTAATTGAATGTGCTATCAAAAATAAATTACATATTACTGTCCAATACTATTTTATTTGCTACACAAACTAGCCGAAAACAGAAAAAAACAACAAATTGCGAAATTATTATAGTATTTATATAGTATATCAGGTAATAAACAATTAGTTCATAGATGTTTGCATCGAGAGCGGCATCGGGCAACAGTTCCAATGTCATCCCCAATACCTCGGGGCAATAGTTTGGACAGTTTCCCAAACACCTATGAAATAATTGTATACTATTGTACACATTGAACATTCGTGATTACTTCCCTTTTATTCACATCACCATTTGCAAATACATGTAATAGTTATATGTTATATTTCGGGGTTTACGCCTGCATCAGCACCATTTTGGGCTATATCGCCGGCGGGCAGTTTACTTAACAACACCTTTCCTGGGCTGGAGCCTCTTGGAGGCTGGTTAACCAGTACTTGGATGCACCAACCTCCGTAAGAAACTGCCAACTTGTTCATATAAATGATACACGGCCTGAGTGGGGCTCGAACCCGTGACCATCAGTGATGATAGGTTACAGCGGTATACAAGTCAGCGACCGTAACCACTCAACCACGGAGGCGGGTTGTTTTAACACTATAAGTCCAAGTCTTGAAGCCATTTATAAAGATAGATATAAAGCATTTTGATAAAATATTTTCAGTATAACATTTTTGTATGTATTAATCTGAACCAATATTTGATAACATATACAAATCTATTAACGTATAAGGGGTAGTCTCCAAGTTCACCACATATTGCAGCATTACTTGCACTTTGTTTAACACCTAGTATGGTTGTGCAGAACTTAAGATGTACAAATCTATTAACGTATAAGGGCTAGCATCTAAGTTCACCATATATTACAGCATTACTAGTACTTTGTTTAACACCTAGTATGGTTTTGCAGAATTTAAGATTTTGACATACCCCACACTGGGCATGCGTAGTTTAAAATAGAACCTACACATGAATCAAATAGTTGAAGTGATATATGTGGTGTGATATCATATTTATTGATATTTATAAGTAATACATTCATGTCCTTTAAATCTTTGCCAACTAGACATTGGTTGTTAAGCACATACAAGCCTGCATAGTTAAAATAGCCTGTATATAAAAACGACACCTAAATAATTGAAGTCGCTTACAATCTCTATAGTAACGTTATTATAATACCATTTTGCATGGTACTTAACGGCGCCTCGTTTACGAAATACAACAATTTTGCTCTTATCTGTATTTACCTCGAGCCCCCAATACTGAGAATAATCATACACATTATTTAAACTATTTTGGAGGTCTTGTTGGGAATAGCCAATAATGATCATATCATAAGAGGAGAATTATGCACATCTCATGTAGGAAAATTCCACAATTGACTTTGTTTTGCAGAAATAGTTCCAGATCTTCTAAAAATAGACCCCAAAAATGCAGGGGAATTGTTTTGCCCCTGTCGTAATCCAATTGAAGTGTCAAATAATTCAGAAATTTAATTACAATGTTTAACACGTGATTTAACAGCAGAGTACATGGCTTTGAACGTTCTGAGTATTTTGCCATCCACCCCCATATTAAATAATGTATACCATAATGCATTTTGATATACAGAATCGAATGCCTTTTATAAGTCAACGAAGGCACACGGCAGTCTTAATTTATGCGATAATACATCTTGAAGTACATTCTGTAGAGCAGAATAGCTAGCATCTACAGTACTAGACCCTTTATGGAAACCAAATTGTGCGTCAGACAAAAGGTTATTTTCATCAAACCAGTTTTCTACTCTAGCAGTTAAAATACTTGTATACATTTTACCTAAGTTACTAAGTAACGTTATACTCCGAGAATTGTTGGGATTGTTACGACCCCCCCCTTTTTATGTAAAGGTACTATAACTCCCTGAGACCAGACTTCGGGGAAATAACAAGATTCAAATACTTTATTGAACATATCAGTAATGTGGCCAACAAGAATATCGACAGATTCAATAACATACTCGTTTAACAAGTTATCACTTAGGCACGTTTTTAAACGTTTAATTGCCGCCCTAACTTCAGTAGGGTATATTTGAATATTTAACTATTCAAATGTAGGGTTATGAATAATAAGGTTACCATCATCATTAAAAGATTCAACTTCATCTATAAGTGTAGTCCTGGTAGTATTGAAGGCATCAGAAAAATAATTTTGAAAATCATTTATTGGTACCGGTATACAGCACCAGATAATGGCCTTTTCGTTTTAAAGTATTTAAAATTATTTATCGTTCCGTTGACCCGTAAACAATGGTGGCCAAGTATAAAGTGTTATCAACATTGCAGTGGCTCACTTTCGATTCAAGTACGTCATTAATTGAGTCACGTGCTAATATGCCTATTAATAGGATTAATGATAATCAATACTTACACGGAATACCCCCCAAGTTTCCACAGGCGTTGATATTATCAGAAACTTAATACGGCACAATTAATGATGATTGATTATGATAAGTACCTAACAGTGTTTAAAATCCTTCTTTTCAAGTGTCTTGTTTTCTTCAAGAGTTTTCTCTATTGTTGCCTTAATATCATTCCTTCCGATTTTGCCCAGTTCTCGGAGTAGATCTTCATACAAATGTTGATTGCTTGCTTCAGGCATTTGTCTCCGGGATGACCTCTCATTCCTCCAATACAGGAAGGACTTATAATTACCCATTACAACGCTGAGCTTGTGGTTTTCCAAGTTGTGTTCGCATACTTGGTTAGGCACTCTGAGTCCAATCAGTAACATGGAGGCATCAGTTGGAGTCATGGACCACGCCAGAGTCATTAATGACTCGTTAGACAACAATAAGTCATAGGCTGAAAATTAATGAAGCAATATCTAATTTACATTAACATGTGCCAGAACTTGCGATAATTTGTCATCGTTTCCGGTTGCGCACCCGTATCAAGTCCCATAAAGAGTACATAGTTAGTACAGTCAAACCTGTCTTAAGCAGCCAGTCAAGGGAGTCAGAGAAAGTGGCTGCTTAACACAGGTGGCTGCTTAATAGAGGTTAAATGTATAATAAAACAACGGATTGGGAATATGGAAACTGGCTGCTTAATACAGGTTTGACTGTACTAACTAGAGGTGACCACTAACACAGGTTTGACTGTATATTGATTTTGCTGGAAAGTGTTGTTTCTTTCTTTGTATTTGGATTGAAAATCGCACCAATAGCTTACGTCATACAGCAACTCTCCAGCTTTTATTTCAGGCACGGGCGGTATCTGGGTAGAACCACCAAGCTTCCACAAGCCAGCCCAGTAGTTTACAGAACCACCAAGCTTCCACAAGCCAGCCCAGTAGTTTACAGAACCACCAAGCTTCCACAAGCCAGTCCAGTAGTTTACAGAACCACCAAGCTTCCACAAGCCAGTCCAGTAGTTTACAGAACCACCAACCGTCCACAAGCCAGCCCAGTAGTTTACAGATAGTAAAGAATTCGACACCAACAGTTGGATTTCAGAAGTCTGACATTTCCTTCTTTTGTTCTAAATCTATATTTTTAAATGTCTCTTTTGGAATGACGGGTGTCTCTATTTACCTATAGACATGATTTACAGGCTGAATACTGTGTTTCTAGGCATTATGAAGTTGCATTATTCTGAAACAAGAATTAATACATACCTGTTCTATTTTGGTCACTTTGTGAAGAATCAACATTCCCAATGGCCATACCACCTAAATTGAGAATTAAAAACCACATGAGCATTGCGGTGG
>CM026403.1:57822400-57839373 GCA_014843695.1 Archivesica marissinica
CCACCAACAGCTATGCAAAACCCACACAACCCACAAACAACTTTACAAAACTCACAAACAGCTTTACAAAACCCACAACAGCTATACAAAACCCACAAACAGCTTTACAAAACCCACAAACAGCTTTACAAAACCCACAAACAGCTATATAAAACCCACAAACAGCTATATAAAACTCACAAACAGCTTTACAAAACCCACCAACAGCTATTCAAAACCCACAAACAGCTATACAAAACCCACAAACAGCTATGCAAAACCCACAACAGCTATACAAAACCCCCATAACCCACAAACAGCTATACAAAACCCACAACAGCTATACAAAACCCAACAACAGCGTTATAAATTATTTGCAGAAAGATCACGTACATGTATATATTTTAATTCCAAGTAGGTGTACCATCTGTAAGCGTATAATTATCAACATCACTTATTGCAGTCAAACTATGCGTTTGTCAGAATGATAAGTGAAAACGATAAGAGTCCTTAGTGCAGAAAGGAAAAACGATAATAGTCCTTAGTGTAGAAAGGTAAAACGATAATATTCCTTGGTGTAGAAAGGAAAAACGATAAGAGTCCTTAGTGTAGAAAGGACAAACGATAAGAGTCCTTAGTGTAGAAAGGTAAAACGATAATATTCCTTGGTGTAGAAAGGAAAAACGATAATATTCCTTGGTGTAGAAAGGAAAAACGATAATATTCCAGAGTGTAGAAAGGTCAAACGATAATAGTCCTTGGTGTAGAATATAGCTATACAAAACCCACCAACAGCTTTACAAAACCCACCAACAGCTTTCCAAACCCCACAAACAGCTTTACAAAACCCACCAACAGCTTTACAAAACCCACAAACAGCTTTACAAAACACACCAACAGCTTTACAAAACCCACAAACAGCTTTACAAAACCCACCAACAGCTATAGAAAACCCAACAACAGCTATACAAAACCCACATACAGCTTTATAAAACCCACATACAGCTTTACAAAACCCACCAACAGCTTTACAAAACCTACCAACAGCTATACAAAACCAACCAACAGCTTTGTAAAACCCACCAACAGCTTTACAAAGCCCACCAACAGCTATACAAAACCCACCAACAGCTATACAAAACCCACCAACAGCTTTACAAAACCCACAAACAGCTATACAAAACCCACCAACAGCTTTACAAAACCCACCAACAGCTTTACAAAACCCACAAACAGCTATACAAAATCCACCAACAGCAATATAAAGCTCACAAACAGCTACACAAAACTCACAAACAGCTATACAAAACCCACCAGCAGCTATACAAAACCCACACAACCCACAAACAGCGATACAAAACCCACACAACCCACAAACAGCTATACAAAACCCACACAACCCACAGACAGCTATACAAAACTCACAAACAGCTATACAAAACCCACACAACCCACAAACAGCTATACAAAACCCACACAACTCACAAACAGCTATATACAACTCACAAACAGCTATACAAAACCCACACAACCCACAAACAGCTATACAAAACTCACAAACAGCTATACAAAACCCACACAACCCACAAACAGCTATACAAAACCCACACAACTTACAAACAGCTATACAAAACTCACAAACAGCTATACAAAACACACACAACCCACAAACAGCTATACAAAACTCACAAACAGCTATACAAAACCCACACAACTCACAAACAGCTATACAAAACCCACAAACAGCTATGCAAAACCCACCAACAGCTATGCAAAACCCACAGAACCCACAAACAGCTTTACAAAACTCACAAACAGATTTACAAAACCCACCAGCAGCTATCCAAAACCCCCATAACCCACCAGCAGCTATACAAAACCCACCAGCAGCTATACAAAACCCACCAGCAGCTATACAAAACCCACCAGCAGCTATGCAAAACCCACCAGCAGCTATACAAAACCCACCAGCAGCTATGCAAAACCCACCACAGCTATACAAAACCCACCAACAGCTATACAATACCCCCAACAGCTATGCACAACCCACCAACAGCTATACAAAACCCACCAACAGCTATGCAAAACCCACCAGCAGCTATGCAAAACCCACCAACAGCTATACAAAACCCAACAACAGCTATGCAAAACCCACTAGCAGCTATGCAAAACCAACCAACAGCTATACAAAACTCACCAACAGCTATGCAAAACCCACACAACCCACAAAAAGCTTTACAAAACTCACAAACAGCTTTACAAAACCCACCAGCAGCTATACAAAACCCACAAAACCCACCAGCAGCTATACAAAACCCACACAACCCACAAACAGCTATACAAAACCCCCATAACCCACAAACAGCTATACAAAACCCACCCCACAAACAGCTATACAAAACCCACAAACAGCTATACAAAACCCACCAACAGCTATACAAAACCCACAACCCAGCTTTACAAAACCCACCAACAGCTATACAAAACCCACCAACAGCTATACAAAACCCACCAACAGCTATACAAAACCCACCAACAGCTATACAAAACCCACCAACAGCTATACAAAACCCACCAACAGCTATACAAAACCCACCAACAGCTATACAAAACCCACCAACAGCTATACAAAACCCACCAACAGCTATACAAAACCCACCAACAGCTATACAAAACCCACCAACAGCTATACAAAACCCACCAACAGCTATACAAACCCACCAACAGCTATACAAAACCCACCAACAGCTATACAAAACCCACCAACAGCTATACAAAACCCACCAACAGCTATACAAAACCCACCAACAGCTATACAAAACCCACAAACAGCTATACAAAACCCCCAACAGCTATACAAAACCCACCAACAGCTATACAAAACCCACCAACAGCTATACAAAACCCACAGCAGCTATACAAAACCCCAACAGCTATACAAACCAACCAACAGCTATACAAAACCCACACAACCCACAAACAGCTTTACAAAACCCACAAACAGCTTTACAAAACCCACCAACAGCTATACAAAACCCACAACCCACAAACAGCTATCAAAAAACCCACAAACAGCTATACAAAACCCACCCCACAAACAGCTATACAAAACCCACAAACAGCTATACAAAACCCACCAACAGCTATACAAAACCCACAAACAGCTTTACAAAACCCACCAACAGCTATACAAAACCCACCAACAGCTATACAAAACCCACAACCCACAAACAGCTATACAAAACCCACACAAACAGCTATACAAAACAACCCACAAACAGCTATACAAAACCCACCCACAAACAGCTATACAAAACCCACAAACAGCTATACAAAACCCACCAACAGCTATACAAAACCCAAACAGCTTTACAAAACCCACAAACAGCTTTACAAAACCCCCAACCACAACAGCTATACAAAACCACTCACAAACAGCTATACAAAACTCACAAACAGCTATACAAAACCCACACAACCCACAAACAGCTATACAAAACCCACACAACTCACAAACAGCTATACAAAACCCACAAACAGCTATACAAAACCCACCAACAGCTATACAAAACCCACACAACCCACAAACAGCTTTACAAAACTCACAAACAGCTATACAAAACCCACCAACAGCTATACAAAACCCACCAACAGCTATACAAAACCCACACAGCTATACAAAACCACCAACAGCTATACAAAACCCACCAACAGCTATACAAAACCCACCAACAGCTATACAAAACCCACCAACAGCTATACAAAACCCACCAACAGCTATACAAAACCAACCACAGCTATACAAAACCACAACAGCTATACAAAACCCAACAACAGCTATAAAAAACCCACCAACAGCTATGCACAACCCACCAACAGCTATACAAAACCCACCAACAGCTATACAAAACCCACCAACAGCTATACAAAACCCACCAACAGCTATACAAAACCCACCAACAGCTATGCAAAACCCACACAACCCACAAACAGCTTTACAAAACTCACAAACAGCTTTACAAAACCCACCAACAGCTATACAAAACCCACAAACCCACAAACAGCAATACAAAACCCACAAACAGCTATACAAAACCCCCAACCCCACAAACAGCTATACAAAACCCACAAACAGCTATACAAAACCCACCAACAGCTATACAAAACCCACAACCAGCTTTACAAAACCAACAGCTATACAAAACCCACCAACAGCTATACAAAACCCACACAACCCACACAGCTATACAAACCACAACAGCTATCAAAAACCCAACCCACAAACAGCTATACAAAACCCACCAACAGCTATACAAAACCCACAACCAGCTATACAAACCCACCAACAGCTTTACAAAACCCACAAACAGCTTTACAAAACCCCATAACCCACAAACAGCTATACAAAAACCCCATAACCCACAAACAGCTATACAAAACCACACAACCCACAAACAGCTATGCAAAACCCACACAACCCACAAACAGTTATGCAAAACCCCCAAAACCCACAAACAGCTATATAAAACTCACAAACAGCTATACAAAACCCACCAGCAGCTATACAAAACACCCATAACCCACAACAGCTATACAAAAAAACCCAAAACCCACAAACAGCTATACAGACCCCCAAAACACAAACGCTATGCAAAAACCCCATAACCCACAAACAGCTATACAAAACCCCCAAACCAAACAGCTATGCAAAACCCACCAATAGCTATGCAAAACCCCCAAACCCACAAAAGCTATACAAAACCCACCAACAGCTATACAAAACCCCAACCCACAAACAGCTATAACAAACCCACCAACAGCTATACAAAACCCCAAAACCCACAAACAGCTATGCAAAACCCACCAATAGCTATGCAAAACCCCCAAACCCACAAACAGCTATACAAAACCCACCAACAGCTATACAAAACCCCCATAACCCACAAACAGCTATACAAAACCCACAACAGCTATACAAAACCCACCAACAGCGTTACAAATTATTTGCAGAAAGATCACGTACATGTATATATTTTAATTCCAAGTAGGTGTACCATCTGTAAGCGTATAATTATCAACATCACTTATTGCAGTCAAACTATGCGTTTGTCAGAATGATAAGTGAACACTGTTCTGGGGGAAAACGATAAGAATCCTTAGTGAAAGAACAAAAGATAATAGTCCTTGGTGAAAGGAAAAACGATAAGAGTCCAAAAAAAAACGATAAGAGTCCTTAGTGAAAGGAAAAACGATAAAGTCCTTAGTGAAAGGAAAAACGATAAATCCTTAGTGAGAGTTTAGAAAGGAAAAACGATAAGAGTCCTTAGTGTAGAAAGGACAAACGATAAGAGTCCTTAGTGTAGAAAGGTAAAACGATAATATTCCTTGGTGTAGAAAGGAAAAAAGATAATATTCCTTGGTGTAGAAAGGAAAAACGATAATATTCCAGAGTGTAGAAAGGTCAAACGATAATAGTCCTTGGTGTAGAAAGGAAAAACGATAATATTCCTTGGTGTAGAAAGGTAAAACGATAATAGTCCTTGGTGTAGAAAGGAAAAACGATAATAGTCCTTGGTGTAGAAAGGTATAACGATAATAGTCCTTGGTGTAGAAAGGGAAAACGATAATATTCCTTGGTGTAGAAAGGTAAAACGATAATAGGCCTTGGTGTAGAAAGGAAAACGAGAATAGTCCTTGGTATAGAAAGGGAAAACGATAATAGTCCTTGGTGTAGAAAGGAAAAACGATAATATTCCTTGCTGTAGAAAGGAAAAACGATAAGAGTCCTTGGTGTAGAAAGGTAAAACGATAAGAGTCCTTGGTGTAGAAAGGAAAAACGATAATAGTCCTTGGTGTAGAAAGGTAAAACGATAATAGTCCTTGGTGTAGAAAGGAAAAACGATAATATTCCAGAGTGTAGAAAGGTCAAACGATAATAGTCCTTGGTGTAGACAGGAAAAACGATAATATTCCTTGGTGTAGAAAGGAAAAACGATAATAGTCCTTGGTGTAGAAAGGGAAAACGATAAGAGTCCTTGGTGTAGAAAGGAAAAACTTTAATCATATTTACTCAAATATGCTTTGATTTAACTCAGATCTCTTCACGAGAATTGTGTGTTTCCCTTCCCAAGCTTCAATCTACCTTTTATTATTAAAGTTATATGCCCAATATGCTGTACATTCTTGCGCCTTTGTTTATTTTCATTTATTTTTGCTCGAAAGTTGCCAAAATCCAATCTATACTATTTGATACAAACACTAGTCACATATAAGACTAGATAAGAAATACCATATATGTATATTTAAACCCACAATATCATAACGCTTAATTAGTCTTGTTTTTACGTATGTAACCCGACACTAACATAATGAAAGTAAATGGTGTTGTTGTATAAGTTGTTGAAGCTTGTTTCGCAATCGTTGCAAAATAAACAAAGTTTGTACTTTTAAGCACGAATAAACATGACCATATACAGACAGGATAAACAGTGATGGTATTATAGGTACGTAAATAGGCAGAAGTGCATCCGCGGTCCCAATGAATGTAGTCCCAATAACTAATATAGTTCATTTTTCTATTTTTGGTAAAAATGCATTTTCATGACAGGCAGTGTATAGTTTGTGTGTTCTATGAGAAATTATGTGACTTGAGAAGACTACAGACTAGTTGATGTGTAGAAAAGATGTGGTATAAGAATTCAGGCCATTGCAAACTGAAGGTTGGCATACTGTATTATTTGGCGGAGGAATACAGTGTGTAAACACAGTGACGTTATTCACATGTGAGTACTGGCTGTGGAAAACATTATAATTGATAAGAGTTTTGCTCTTTTAGAGTTTAATTTGAATACCTCTTCACAATGGATGTTGTATCAGAAGAAATGAAAGATTGGAAATAGTTATAAATGAACAGACTGTATGTGTGTTTTACGTTTATTTATCGTCGCTACCGGCTGCCCATATGAGCGACGCCTCCTGAAGATATTAGTCATTTTAGATTTTGGAGGATAGTGCAATGATACAGACAGAGACCCATTCCAAAGTCTCCTCTGGTTCTTTTACGTGCACGGTGTAAAGCACCGACACGAGACCTCGGTTTAACGTCCCATCTGAAAGACTGTTTAATTTTATTAGGGTCAGACGGGGGATCGAACCTGCGATCCCTGGATTACTAGTCCAGCGTGTTACCACTGGACTACAGATCCGTCTGTGTATACAGACTGTATGTTTTTACGTTTTACTATGTATGTATCTAATAGGCAATTTATTTGTTGTGTTACAACCTTAACTGACTCAATTCAATTGAACATAATTAATATATATTTTCTGAAATATAAGTAGAAATAATACGTTTGCAACGATGAGATACGGACTATGTAATAACAGCACGCTATGGTGACTAGCTCAATTTAATTATACGGACCATTATTCTAGACAGTTCATATTTCACACAGACACACGCACGCCAGATATCGGTTAATATAAATTACTGGTTCTTGTAGCATTGCCATTCTTGACACGTATTTAACCTTCACTAAAGAGGGGAGACTCCATATTTGTAATGCTTTGTTATATGTATTGTCTCGATTCAAGCCATTCCTTCCTATGCATATGCGCAAGGTGTATTTTGGAAGTCGTGATAGCGCTGTGGTAGCGCGTTCGCTTCAGGTGCGAAAGGCCCGCTGGAGCCATTACGATTATGCCCTTGGGCAAGGCATTTAGATTCCACGTTGCCTCTTCTCTCTCCCCCGTGGCGACGGATTCCATCAGGAATGAGGTCTCGAAGAGTGATTAATATAAGTTGTGTAAGAACTTGTTTCGCAATCGAGCTAAAATAAATTTGTATAGAATAAGGTGTTTTTTAATTCCTACAATTTACTCCATCTAGACTACTGTGGAAATCGTGATAACGCAGTGGTAGTGCGTTCGCTTCAGGTGCGAACGGTCTGGAGTTCGAGCCCCGATGGAGCCGTTACAATTGTACCATTAGACAGGCATTTAAATTCCACATGATCTCTTCTCTCTCCCTCGTGGCGATGGATTACATCAGGAATGAGGTCTAGAGAGTGATTAGTATAAGTTTTAAGAACTTGTTACGCAATCGAGCTAAAATAAATGTGTATAACTAAGGTGTTTTTAATTCCTACATTCTACCCCATCTAGACTACTGGGGGAATTGTAATGCATATAATTATACAAGATAAAATTGTTAGATTCCAAAAACGAGCTGCAAGACTAATTCCTGACTCTCATTCCGAACCTTTCTTAACACTCAATTGGATGACTTTTCCAGAAAAGGGATAGCTTTCAAAAAGCAGTCTTAATGTTTAAAACACTCAATGGCCTAGCATCTGTCTATCTGAAAGAGTCATTCAGATTTACTTCCGATGTTCGAACTCAAAACGGATTATGTAGTCACTGTGCGGGTTTCACTGAATATCTGATTCATTCTGTCGTCGATTGTGTTGTTTTGTTATTATGTTATGTTAAATTTCGGGTTTTACGCCTGCATCAGCACCATTTCGGGCTATATCGCCGGCGGGCAGTTTACCTAACACCACCTTTCCTGGGCAGGCTCCAGCGGTTAACCTGTACTTGGGTGCACCAACCTCCGTAAGAAACTGTCAACTTTTTCATATAAATGAGACACGGCCTGAGCGTGGCTCGAACCTGTGACCATCAGTGATGATAGGTTACAGTGGTATACAAGTCAGCGAACTTAACCACTCGACCACAGAGGTGGACCCGATCATGTTGTAGATCCACCCTCTGATTGTGTAGTCACTGTGCGGGTTTCATCGAGTACCTGATTCATTCTGTCGTCGATCGTGTTGTAGATCCACCCTCTGATTGTGTAGTCACTGTGCGCGTTACATCGAGTACCTGATTCATTCTGTCGTCGATCGTGTTGTAGATCCACCCTCTGATTGTGTAGTCACTGTGCGGGTTTCATCGAGTACCTGATTCACTATGTCGTCGATCGTGTTGTAGAACCACCCTCTGATTGTGTAGTCACTGTGCGGGTTTCACTGAATATTAGATTCACTATGTCGTCGATCGTGTTGTAGAACCACCCTCTGATTGTGTAGTCACTGTGCAGGTTTCACTGAATATTAGATTCATTCTGTCGTCGATCGTGCTGTATATCCACTCTCCGATTGTATGGACGCCATGTGTGTTCTTGCATTGGCCGGTTATATCATTGTCCGATCGTATTGTAGATCCATTCTCTGATTGCGCGTACGCCATGTGGGTGTCATTGAGTGTAGGATTAAATCATATATCGATCATGGTGTATACCCACTCTCTGATTGCGTGGACGCCATGTGGGTGTCATTGAGTGTAGGATTAAATCATATATCGATCATGTTGTATTCCCACTCTCTGATTGCGTGGACGCCATGTGGGTGTCATTGAGTGTAGGATTAAATCATATATCGATCATGGTGTATACCCACTCTCTGATTGCGTGGACGCCGTGTGGGTGTCATCGAGTGTAGGATTAAATCATTTATCGATCATGTTGTATTCCCACTCTCTGATTGCGTGGACGCCGTGTGGGTGTCATCATCTAGTGTATGATTAAATCATTTATCGATCATGGTGTATACCCACTCTCTGATTGCGTGGACGCCGTGTGGGTGTCATCGAGTGTAGGATTAAATCATTTATCGATCATGTTGTATTCCCACTCTCTGATTGCGTGGACGTCGTGTGGGTGTCATCTAGTATATGATGAAATCGTGTGGGTGTCATTAGTTTAAACAATATTTTATTTCAATGAATATACATAATATAATGATCACAATAAGAAAATACATGTAGGATTGAGGAGAAAGCAACTTGCTTATATGGTTACCTCTTTCCTGTGGGTGTCATTGAGGGGCTGATTAATCATGTCGTCCATAATAATAATAATAATAATAATAATAATAAAGACATTATTTAACGGGAGAACTCATTTGAACAATTAAGTCTACAACGAGGCCCTCAACAAAACATGAAATAGCATGAAACATGTAAACAGTAACCAGTAAAACTTTCATAGGAAATAAGATATAAGCTGCAAGAACTAATACTTATATTCATGTATAATTGTACATTATCAGTTTATTGGGTTATTGGTCTGTTCTTTGCACCACCGGATATATAAAGCTTTGAAGTGTGGAACAGAATGTGCTGCTTTGATGTGATAAGGGAGGACATTCCACAAGTGTGACACTGAATATAAGAAATCTTTTCTAAAACCTTCAGTAGTTGGCTTAGGAGGGTAAAAATTGGCGGATGATCGCAAGTTTTGTGACACTGAATATAAGAAAGATTTTCTAAAAACTTCAGTAGTTGGCTTAGGAGGGTAAAGATTGGCGGATGATCGCAAGTTTTGAGTTCGAACATCGGAAGTAAATCTGAATGGAATTTACACAGTTGTTGTGCCGAGTCCCACTGTCTGGATGCGTAGTCGTAGTGCGTGCTTCTAGTTGACATGTCATTAATTCCAGATGGATCTATGTCTGGTGTCGTGTTACTCTATGTACACACCTCGCCCAAATAAAGTCTTATTATTTTCAGAAATTGCAGACAATTTTCTACTAAAATTTAAACTACTTAATACCAAATGAGTTCACGTTGGGACATTATATTAGGAATTCGCAAGCTTAAATTTCAAAGCCATTGGGAAGAGTGCCAATGTACAGTATTGGTGAACTAGTATATGTAACAAGGTGCGTTAGTGAGGTAATACGGGATATACGCTGTCAGTAAGTTTCATATGGGGCGAGAGCTTCGTACAACGTATATATCCTACCGACAGCAATGTTTAGGTTGTATATACGTAAATAGGCGGAAGTGCATCCGCGGTCCATTCGAATGTAGTCCTGATAACTAATATAGATCATTATTTCTTTTTGGTAAATAAAACACGCATTTACAGGACAGGCAGTGTATAGTTTTTGTGTTATTTGAGCAAGTATGCGATTTGAGATTAGTTGATATGTAGAAACGATGTGATATAAGACCAGGCACTAGCTGCAATTAGAGTCAATTAATATAATGACATTCCTATATGAACTCTGCTGTCCGATTAGCGCAGTGGTTAGCGCGCTCGCTTCTCACCAATGCAATCTGGGTTCGATCCTCGGCCCGGGAAGTAAGTGAGATGGTACGGTGGTCGCAAGATCGGACAGGTGGGTTTTCTCTGGGTACCTCGGTTTCCTCCCACGCGAATGACCACCTTTACGCTTTCATCCGCGCCAACGAGAGTGATTAATATGAGTTGTTAAAACTTGCTTCGCAATCGTTGTAAAATAAATAAAGTTTAACAAACAAAAACAACACCGGGTTTCCCGTGCGTTACACTCTTAACGGTCAACTATAAACTGTATGCTACATCACGGTGCATTCATGTCATGATCAATATGTTATATGCGTATTGGAAATATTCCATACCTGAAGTAACGATTATTCTTTAGCGTATAAACAAAGTATTTATTTTTACTCATTTTTTCATTTCTCATGTCAACATTAGTTAACACATGCAACTTCGTTTTATGAAAAATCACGGTCCCCATGTGTACATACTACACACCCTTGTGTAATATATTGTTACAGCACGGTCCCCATGTGTACACACTACACACCCTTGTGTAATATATTGTTACAGCACGGTCCCCATGTGTACACACCGTTGTGCAATATATAGCTACATCACGGTCACCATGTGTACACACCACACACCCTTGTGTAATATATTGTTACATCACTGTCCCCATGTGTACACACTACACACCCTTGTGTAATATATTGTTACATCACTGTCCCCATGTGTACACACTACACACCCTTGTGTAATATATTGTTACATCACTGTCCCCATGTGTACACACTACACACCCTTGTGTAATATATTGTTACATCACTGTCCCCATGTGTACACACTACACACCCTTGTGTAATATATTGTTACATCACTGTCCCCATGTGTACACACTACACACCCTTGTGTAATATATTGTTACATCACTGTCCCCATGTGTACACACTACACACCCTTGTGTAATATATTGCTACATCACGGTCCCCATGTGTACACACTACACACCCTTGTGTAATATATTGCTACATCACGGTCCCCATGTGTACACACCCTTGTGTAATATATTGCTACATCACGGTCCCCATGTGTACACACTACACACCCTTGTGTAATATATTGCTACATCACGGTCCCCATGTGTACACACTACACACCCTTGTGTAATATATTGCTACATCACGGTCCCCATGTGTACACACCATTGTGTAATATATTGCTACATCACGGTCCCCATGTGTACACACTACACACCCTTGTGTAATATATTGCTACATCACGGTCCCCATGTGTACACACCACACACCCTTGTGTAATATATTGCTACATCACGGTCCCCATGTGTACACACCCACACCCTTGTGTAATATATTGCTACATCACGGTCCCCATGTGTACATACCCTTGTGTAATATATTGCTACATCACGGTCCCCATGTGTACACCCTTGTTTAATATATTGCTACATCACGGTCCCCATGTGTACACACCCTTGTGTAATATATTGACATCACGGTCCCCATGTGTACACACCTTGTGTAATATATTGCTACATCACGGTCCCCATGTGTACACACTACACACCCTTGTGTAATATATTGCTACATCACGGTCCCCATGTGTACACACTACACACCCTTGTGTAATATATTGCTACATCACGGTCCCCATGTGTACACACCCTTGTGTAATATATTGCTACATCACGGTCCCCATGTGTACACACCCTTGTGTAATATATTGCTACATCACGGTCCCCATGTGTACACACCCTTGTGTAATATATTGCTACATCACGGTCCCCATGTGTACACACTACACACCCTTGTGTAATATATTGCTACATCACGGTCCCCATGTGTACACACCCTTGTGTAATATATTGCTACATCACGGTCCCCATGTGTACACACTACACACCCTTGTGTAATATATTGCTACATCACGGTCCCCATGTGTACACACCCTTGTGTAATATATTGCTACATCACGGTCCCCATGTGTACACACTACACACCCTTGTGTAATATATTGCTACATCACGGTCCCCATGTGTACACACTACACACCCTTGTGTAATATATTGCTACATCACGGTCCCCATGTGTACACACTACACACCCTTGTGTAATATATTGCTACATCACGGTCCCCATGTGTACACACCCTTGTGTAATATATTGCTACATCACGGTCCCCATGTGTACACACTACACACCCTTGTGTAATATATTGCTACATCACGGTCCCCATGTGTACACACTACACACCCTTGTGTAATATATTGCTACATCACGGTCCCCATGTGTACACACCCTTGTGTAATATATTGCTACATCACGGTCCCCATGTGTACACACCCTTGTGTAATATATTGCTACATCACGGTCCCCATGTGTACATACCCTTGTGTAATATATTGCTACATCACGGTCCCCATGTGTACACACCACACACCCTTGTGTAATATATTGCTACATCACGGTCCCCATGTGTACACACTACACACCCTTGTGTAATATATTGCTACATCACGGTCCCCATGTGTACACACTACACACCCTTGTGTAATATATTGCTACATCACGGTCCCCATGTGTACACACTACACACCCTTGTGTAATATATTGCTACATCACGGTCCCCATGTGTACACACTACACACCCTTGTGTAATATATTGCTACATCACGGTCCCCATGTGTACACACTACACACCCTTGTGTAATATATTGCTACATCACGGTCCCCATGTGTACACACTACACACCCTTGTGTAATATATTGCTACATCACGGTCCCCATGTGTACACACTACACACCCTTGTGTAATATATTGCTACATCACGGTCCCCATGTGTACACACTACACACCCTTGTGTAATATATTGCTACATCACGGTCCCCATGTGTACATACCCTTGTGTAATATATTGCTACATCACGGTCCCCATGTGTACACACTACACACCCTTGTGTAATATATTGCTACATCACGGTCCCCATGTGTACACACTACACACCCTTGTGTAATATATTGCTACATCACGGTCCCCATGTGTACACACCCTTGTGTAATATATTGCTACATCACGGTCCCCATGTGTACACACCCTTGTGTAATATATTGCTACATCACGGTCCCCATGTGTACACACCACACACCCTTGTGTAATATATTGCTACATCACGGTCCCCATGTGTACACACTACACACCCTTGTGTAATATATTGCTACATCACGGTCCCCATGTGTACACACTACACACCCTTGTGTAATATATTGCTACATCACGGTCCCCATGTGTACACACCCTTGTGTAATATATTGCTACATCACGGTCCCCATGTGTACACACTACACACCCTTGTGTAATATATTGCTACATCACGGTCCCCATGTGTACACACTACACACCCTTGTGTAATATATTGCTACATCACGGTCCCCATGTGTACACACTACACACCCTTGTGTAATATATTGCTACATCACGGTCCCCATGTGTACATACCATTGTGTAATATATTGCTACATCACGGTCCCCATGTGTACACACTACACACCCTTGTGTAATATATTGCTACATCACGGTCCCCATGTGTACACACTACACACCCTTGTGTAATATATTGCTACATCACGGTCCCCATGTGTACACACCCTTGTGTAATATATTGCTACATCACGGTCCCCATGTGTACACACTACACACCCTTGTGTAATATATTGCTACATCACGGTCCCCATGTGTACACACCACACACCCTTGTGTAATATATTGCTACATCACGGTCCCCATGTGTACATACCATTGTGTAATATATTGCTACATCACGGTCCCCATGTGTACACACTACACACCCTTGTGTAATATATTGCTACATCACGGTCCCCATGTGTACACACTACACACCCTTGTGTAATATATTGCTACATCACGGTCCCCATGTGTACACACACACCCTTGTGTAATATATTGCTACATCACGGTCCCCATGTGTACACACCTTGTGTAATATATTGCTACATCACGGTCCCCATGTGTACACACCACACACCCTTGTGTAATATATTGCTACATCACGGTCCCCATGTGTACACACTACACACCCTTGTGTAATATATTGCTACATCACGGTCCCCATGTGTACACACCCTTGTGTAATATATTGCTACATCACGGTCCCCATGTGTACACACTACACACCCTTGTGTAATATATTGCTACATCACGGTCCCCATGTGTACACACTACACACCCTTGTGTAATATATTGCTACATCACGGTCCCCATGTGTACACACTACACATCCTTGTGTAATATATTGCTACATCACGGTCCCCATGTGTACACACCACACACCCTTGTGTAATATATTGCTACATCACGGTCCCCATGTGTACACACTACACACCCTTGTGTAATATATTGCTACATCACGGTCCCCATGTGTACACCCCCTTGTGTAATATATTGCTACATCACGGTCCCCATGTGTACACACTACACACCCTTGTGTAATATATTGCTACATCACGGTCCCCATGTGTACACACCACACACCCTTGTGTAATATATTGCTACATCACGGTCCCCATGTGTACACACTACACACCCTTGTGTAATATATTGCTACATCACGGTCCCCATGTGTACACACCACACACCCTTGTGTAATATATTGCTACATCACGGTCCCCATGTGTACACACTACACACCCTTGTGTAATATATAGCTACATCACGGTCCCCATGTGTACACACCACACACCCTTGTGTAATATATTGCTACATCACGGTCCCCATGTGTACACACTACACACCCTTGTGTAATATATTGCTACATCACGGTCCCCATGTGTACATACCCTTGTGTAATATATTGCTACATCACGGTCCCCATGTGTACACACTACACACCCTTGTGTAATATATTGCTACATCACGGTCCCCATGTGTACACACCACACACCCTTGTGTAATATATTGCTACATCACGGTCCCCATGTGTACACACTACACACCCTTGTGTAATATTTTGCTACATCACGGTCCCCATGTGTACATACCATTGTGTAATATATTGCTACATCACGGTCCCCATGTGTACACACTACACACACTTGTGTAATATATTGCTACATCACGGTCCCCATGTGTACACACCCTTGTGTAATATATTGCTACATCACGGTCCCCATGTGTACACACCCTTGTGTAATATATTGCTACATCACGGTCCCCATGTGTACACACCCTTGTGTAATATATTGCTACATCACGGTCCCCATGTGTACACACTACACACCCTTGTGTAATATATTGCTACATCACGGTCCCCATGTGTACACACTACACACCCTTGTGTAATATATTGCTACATCACGGTCCCCATGTGTACACACCCTTGTGTAATATATTGCTACATCACGGTCCCCATGTGTACACACTACACACCCTTGTGTAATATATTGCTACATCACGGTCCCCATGTGTACACACTACACACCCTTGTGTAATATATTGCTACATCACGGTCCCCATGTGTACACCTACACACCCTTGTGTAATATATTGCTACATCACGGTCCCCATGTGTACACACCACACCCTTGTGTAATATATTGCTACATCACGGTCCCCATGTGTACACCCCCTTGTGTAATATATTGCTACATCACGGTCCCCATGTGTACACACTACAACCCTTGTGTAATATATTGCTACATCACGGTCCCCATGTGTACACACCCTTGTGTAATATATTGCTACATCACGGTCCCCATGTGTACACACTACACACCCTTGTGTAATATATTGCTACATCACGGTCCCCATGTGTACACACCACACACCCTTGTGTAATATATTGCTACATCACGGTCCCCATGTGTACACACT
>CM026403.1:57840373-57856382 GCA_014843695.1 Archivesica marissinica
GTTTCCTCACAAGCTAGCTGGATGGTTTCCTCACATGCTAGCTGGATGGTTTCCTCACATGCTAGCTGGATGGTTTCCTCACAAGCTAGCTGGATGGTTTCCTCACATGCTAGCTGGATGGTTTCCTCACATGCTAGCTGGATGGTTTCCTCACAAGCTAGCTGGATGGTTTCCTCACATGCTAGCTGGATGGTTTCCTCACAAGCTAGCTGGATGGTTTCCTCACATGCTAGCTGGATGGTTTCCTCACATGCTAGCTGGGTGGTTTCCTCACAAGCTAGCTGGATGGTTTCCTCACATGCTAGCTGGATGGTTTCCTCACAAGCTAGCTGGATGGTTTCCTCACATGCTAGCTGGATGGTTTCCTCACATGCTAGCTGGATGGTTTCCTCACATGCTAGCTGGATGGTTTCCTCACATGCTAGCTGGATGGTTTCCTCACAAGCTAGCTGGATGGTTTCCTCACATGCTAGCTGGATGGTTTCCTCACAAGCTAGCTGGATGGTTTCCTCACAAGCTAGCTGGATGGTTTCCTCACAAGCTAGCTGGATGGTTTCCTCACAAGCTAGCTGGATGGTTTCCTCACATGCTAGCTGGATGGTTTCCTCACATGCTAGCTGGATGGTTTCCTCACATGCTAGCTGGATGGTTTCCTCACAAGCTAGCTGGATGGTTTCCTCACAAGCTAGCTGGATGGTTTCCTCACATGCTAGCTGGATGGTTTCCTCACATGCTAGCTGGATGGTTTCCTCACAAGCTAGCTGGATGGTTTCCTCACAAGCTAGCTGGATGGTTTCCTCACATGCTAGCTGGATGGTTTCCTCACAAGCTAGCTGGATGGTTTCCTCACATGCTAGCTGGATGGTTTCCTCACAAGCTAGCTGGATGGTTTCCTCACATGCTAGCTGGATGGTTTCCTCACATGCTAGCTGGATGGTTTCCTCACATGCTAGCTGGATGGTTTCCTCACATGCTAGCTGGATGGTTTCCTCACATGCTAGCTGGATGGTTTCCTCACATGCTAGCTGGATGGTTTCCTCACATGCTAGCTGGATGGTTTCCTCACAAGCTAGCTGGATGGTTTCCTCACAAGCTAGCTGGATGGTTTCCTCACATGATAGCTGGATGGTTTCCTCACAAGCTAGCTGGATGGTTTCCTCACAAGCTAGCTGGATGGTTTCCTCACATGATAGCTGGATGGTTTCCTCACATGCTAGCTGGATGGTTTCCTCACAAGCTAGCTGGATGGTTTCCTCACATGCTAGCTGGATGGTTTCCTCACAAGCTAGCTGGATGGTTTCCTCACATGCTAGCTGGATGGTTTCCTCACAAGCTAGCTGGATGGTTTCCTCACAAGCTAGCTGGATGGTTTCCTCACAAGCTAGCTGGATGGTTTCCTCACAAGCTAGCTGGATGGTTTCCTCACATGCTAGCTGGATGGTTTCCTCACATGCTAGCTGGATGGTTTCCTCACAAGCTAGCTGGATGGTTTCCTCACAAGCTAGCTGGATGGTTTCCTCACATGCTAGCTGGATGGTTTCCTCACATGCTAGCTGGATGGTTTCCTCACAAGCTAGCTGGATGGTTTCCTCACAAGCTAGCTGGATGGTTTCCTCACATGCTAGCTGGATGGTTTCCTCACAAGCTAGCTGGATGGTTTCCTCACATGCTAGCTGGATGGTTTCCTCACAGCTAGCTGGATGGTTTCCTCACATGCTAGCTGGATGGTTTCCTCACATGCTAGCTGGATGGTTTCCTCACATGCTAGCTGGATGGTTTCCTCACATGCTAGCTGGATGGTTCCTCACATGCTAGCTGGATGGTTTCCTCACATGCTAGCTGGATGGTTTCCTCACAAGCTAGCTGGATGGTTTCCTCACATGCTAGCTGGATGGTTTCCTCACATGATAGCTGGATGGTTTCCTCACAAGCTAGCTGGATGGTTTCCTCACATGCTAGCTGGATGGTTTCCTCACAAGCTAGCTGGATGGTTTCCTCACATGATAGCTGGATGGTTTCCTCACAAGCTAGCTGGATGGTTTCCTCACATGCTAGCTGGATGGTTTCCTCACAAGCTAGCTGGATGGTTTCCTCACATGCTAGCTGGATGGTTTCCTCACATGCTAGCTGGATGGTTTCCTCACATGAAAGAATTCGACACCCGGTGGAGGGAAAGTGATTTGAAGTGAATGACTGTAATCACTCAGTCATGGAGACCCTATCATGGAGACCCTATCACCATTTTTAATTGAGCCAATTATCATAAAGGACTACCGTACATGCAATATTGGCAGAAACCAGCACCCAATTTTAATGTTTGTTTGTGTTTTACGCCTTTATCAGTACCATTTTCGGCTATATCAACGGCAGGCAGTTTACCTAACAACACCTTTCCTAGGCAGGCTCCGGCGGTTAACCAGTATTTGGTGCAACAACCTCTGCAAGAAACTGTCAACTTTTTCATATAAAGAGACTTGGCCTGAGCGGGGCTCGAACCCGCAGTTATCAGTGATGATAGGTTATACAGTGGTATACAAGACAAGTCAGCGACCGTAACCACTCGACCACAGAGGCAGACTCCAATTTTAAAGAAAAATTGAAAATGGTCGATTTTTCATATAATATCCTCGCGTATCTGTCACTGGCATGATTCATTTAGAATTTACAGAACTACCAACACATTATTAACCCATTGAACCCCAAGTAACTGACATGGACTGGTGCATGATATTTTCAGACCAATAAATTAATAAGAAAATTACCTTTGGACCAGTTCATTTATCAAAATGGGTAATTTTATCTAAAAATAGTAATAATTATTACTGGCAAAAAAGTGCAGATCCTGATGAGACGGCTCGTCACGAGCCGGCTCATCTGGATCTACACTTTTCATAAGCCTATTTAGAGGCCTGTGGGGTTGAAAGGGTTAAGACATATTCCGATAACGGTGTAATAATTTTGTCAACAAGGATGGTAGCCAATAATGACTTGGTTTTGAATATTCTAGCCTCTAGTCCACAGATTATACTGTAATCAATGTAATATTTGAACTCATTAAGGAATCAATAACTCCAATCTTAAAGCGACATTACATCGCAAAAAGCTCCAAAAAATGCTTCTTTACGTATCAACAGCACTGCTACTACAAATTCCTCCGAAATAATTCGAAACCTAATTCTATACATCAATAGTGTGTTTGTGATATACAAACTCTCAAAAAATGAAAATAGGATTTCATATAACTGTCGGCTACGCACCTGCATTGGTGTTTGTTTACTATTTGGAGTCTATACCAAACGCGTGCTACTGTCGTTTAGATATATCTTAAATCGTATTAGTCTAAAAATAACTATGCACAGGCACAAAGGGTGAGATATAACGGTAAATCTGTACCATAAATCGTGCTATACAGGATACATACATTGCATTACACATGGATGTTGACACTGTTTATATTAGTTTATTATGCGACGTTTGTTTATTACGGTAGTTTAAATCTCAGCATTTGAGCCTAAATAATAGGAAAATACATTCTGTAGAAATTTGCATTTTTACCAATGTAATGTCATTTTAATGTCGTAGCATTTGAATTGAAACACACAAATTGTTCGGGAAAAATGGATTTGCATTCCATTATATGCACCTTTAGCAGTAAGTATTGTATGTTGTATCGGGGTATATACAACACGTTACCTGTAATATGGTCGTCCCCAAACTTTATATTGATGACATACTGGCCAGGGTGAGTGGGTTTGTATATTGCACGACATGTCCCATCTTCATTGTCGTAACACTCCATGTCTACACGACTCCGTCTCGGACCCTCCATCGACATATCCAGTTGTCCAAATCCTATAAATGGCAAAGCCATATGAACATATTTCCATCACAATATGCAGCATAAGGTGTGAATAGCAATTATATGTGTAGGCAGTAGTCTGGGTTCCAGTCTGTCCATTTTTAACTTCTGGCAAATTGATATGATCAGAAACTCAATACAGCCCAATTAATAGTCTCGGTGTTAAAATATATTTATTTGACTGACCAGGCAAAATATATCGACGCCTGTTCCCAGGCTATGTAGGCACATGCCATATTTAGAACTCGTATAACAATGGTGATAACCACCTCACATCACCATGGCGATACCACCTCACATCACAATGGCAACACCACCTCACATCACCATGGCGACACCACCTCACATCACAATGTCAACACCACCTCATCACCATGGCGATCTCACATCACAATGGCAACACCACCTCACATCACCATGGCGATACCACCTCACATCACCATGGCGATACCACCTCACATCACAATGTCAACACCACCTCACATCACCATGGCGATACCACCTCACATCACCATGGCGATACCACCTCACATCACCATGGCGATACCACCTCACATCACAATGGCAACACCACCTCACATCACCATGGCGATACCACCTCACATCACAATGTCAACACCACCTCACATCACCATGGCGATACCCCCTCACATCACAATGGCAACACCACCTCACATCACAATGGCAACACCACCTCACATCACAATGTCAACACCACCTCACATCACCATGGCGATACCCCCTCACATCACAATGGCAACACCACATCACAATGGCAACACCACCTCACATCACCATGGCGACACCACCTCACATCACAATGGCAACACCACCTCACATCACCATGGCGATATCACCTCACATCAAATGGCAACACACCTCACATCACCATGGCGATACCACCTCACATCACCATGGCGATACCACATCACAATGGCAACACCACCTCACATCACCATGGCGACACCACCTCACATCACAATGGCAACACCACCTCACATCACCATGGCGACACCACCTCACATCACCATGGCGATACCACCTCACATCACATGTCAACACCACCTCACATCACCATGGCGACACCACCTCACATCACAATGGCAACACCACCTCACATCACCATGGCGACACCACCTCACATCACAATGGCAACACCACCTCACATCACCATGGCGATACCACCTCACATCACCATGGCGATACCACCTCACATCAATATAGAGGTTGTCTTTATGAGTATTTTTACTCATTTTATTTCCATCCTGCTGATAAGCAATGAGAGACATCGGTGAGTTACTGCCCCTGAATGAGAGACATCGGTGAGTTACTGCCCCTGAATGAGAGACATCGGTGAGTTACTTCCCCTGAATGAGAGACATCGGTGAGTTACTGCCCCTGAATGAGAGACATCGGTGAGTTACTGCCCCTGAATGAGAGACATCGGTGAGTTACTGCCCCTGAATGAGAGACATCGGTGAGTTACTGCCCCTGAATGAGAGACATCGGTGAGTTACTGCCCCTGAATGAGAGACATCGGTGAGTTACTGCCCTGAATGAGAGACATCGGTGAGTTACTGCCCCTGAATGAGAGACATCGGTGAGTTACTGCCCATGAATGAGAGACATCGGTGAGTTACTTCCCCTGAATGAGTGACATCGGTGAGTTACTGCCCTGAATGAGAGACATCGGTGAGTTACTTCCGCTGAATGAGAGACATCGGTGAGTACTTCCCCTGAATGAGACATCGGTGAGTTACTTCCCCTGAATGAGAGACATCGGTGAGTTACTTCCCCTGAATGAGAGACATGGTGAGTTACTTCCCCTGTATGAGAGACATCGGTGAGTTACTGCCCCTGAATGAGAGACATCGGTGAGTTACTTCCCCTGTATGAGAGACATCGGTGAGTTACTTCCCCTGTATGAGAGACATCGGTGAGTTACTTCCCCTGTATGAGAGACATCGGTGAGTTACTGCCCCTGAATGAGAGACATCGGTGAGTTACTGCCCCTGAATGAGAGACATCGGAGAGTTACTGCCCCTGTATGAGAGACATCGGTGAGTTACTGCCCCTGTATGAGACACATCGGTGAGTTACTGCCCCTGAATGAGAGACATCGGTGAGTTACTGCCCCTGTATGAGAGACATCGGTGACTTACTGCCCCTGAATGAGAGACATCGGTGAGTTACTGCCCCTGAATGAGAGACATCAGTGAGTTACTGCCCCTGAATGAGAGACATCGGTGAGTTACTGCCCCTGAATACTCCCTAAAAGTAGATAGATCCTAGTAAGTGTTTTCCTCTGTTTTTATCAGTGTTTACTTTGCACAACATGCTAACAATTTTATTCCACTAACGCTTCTTATGATTATTATATTACTATATCTCGACAGATCTACAGTATATATACAATAGGTACTTATTTGTAAAAAAATGTTATTAGTTAATTAACACGATTTGGGTAAAATCGCATTTATCATACAACAACATCTGGTTACAACATAGTACAGTACAAATAGGACATTGGGGTAGGGAAAATTTGAACAGAAATGGGAATAATGGTTTTGTTATGTCAAAAGCCTGTGTAATATGACACAATAAAATCTTTTTCTCAACACTTAGTGGAAATTAAAAAAATTTGCACTTTCACATATTTTCGAAATTTTTCCCAACATGATGTGAAGGTTAGAGTTTGGAAGTCATGAATATAATATATCTACATAGCAAAAATGCAATTTGAATGTTATCTGAACAAAAATACTTGCCTTTATGGACATTTTATGCTCTAATGATTTTCAGAAATATCAAATTATTTAAAAGGTGCGTACATATGCAGTGTTTTATTTGCAGATTGATTTGTAAAGTATATTAAATTCCTAGGACAACTTCTGTACATTGTTTGTCTAAACATTTAGTGTTTACTACAACATAATTCAGGGATATGTATAAATGGAACGCATTATCGGTCAGTGATTTCGATTAAAAACCCGCAGTATGCTATAATATATATGTATTATATGTTTGCAATATATTACTTTAAACGTATATCATTTTCAGCCATGTTTAAATTAGTAGACAAAGTCAGGAATCATACCAATTATTAGTATAATGTGATAAATCCGTCAACTGTTGGTCACTGTCACTCGTTAATTTCATCAGGTCTAGGTAAGTTTGTACATGACTGATTGCAGTTCCGACATACAACACTGCACGGTAACCTTAGTTTTCTGCAGCTACAACCTGAGGTTTTACAGCCCATCTTGCAGGAACAGCGTACTATTTTCAGTATTTTCTCTGGAACAGGTGGCATATCAGTTTATCATGTTTCCGTGCAACTCCCAGCCATACTCAGTTGGGTCAACGATTCCCTTCCATTCTAACATTTGTGCATATGCACGTAAACTGTGATACTTGCAGGCATTTCTTGTAGGTGGCAAATACTTCGGGTCAATGTAGACATTGTTAGTGGCTACTTTCCGCAGAAACGAGTCAACACGCAGTTGATTTAATGTAACTTGGTCTGGATTGCCTCCATATAAGCATATCATTGCAGCTTCACCCGCATTAACAATATCATCCTTGGTAATGTCTTCTAGATTCTCATTGAAAACTGAAGCAAACTTACGAAATGAAGGACTTCTGTTGAAAGTCTTCAGAGCTGCTGACTTACCAATGTCACTAGGCTTGGACACTGTGTCGCAGCCCAGAAATGCATGTTGAAAAAGTATATTGTTACATATTTCAGGGCCAAGATGTTCTTGGACCTCTCTGACACTGCAGCATTTGTTCTTTTTTCCTTCTGACATGAGATGTATGCTATTCTCAAGGTTCCTGGCATGGTAGCACAACATTACTAATAAATCAGTGTCTTCACCAACGACAATTGTGTTCTGGCATAACGAAGCATCTAGAGCTGATTTCACTATTAAGTAGTCAGCATCTGACTTGGCATTAATCACATTCACTCCAGCCTCCGCCAAATAACCTGACAATAAGTTTATGAACTTCTGTCTGTTCCTTTTGTTTAGACGTACCTGATGTTTCTATGAACTCATTATCATATCCAGTTCAATTATAATTTCAGCCCCAATTTGACCGCCTGTTCGTCTCCTGTGTGTATTGTCTTTCGTTGATGCTCCATCTTCATATACATCAAAAGTGACTGTGCATGACTTGTACTTTTTAGTGCAAAATTTAACATACGTCTGGCATATGACCTTGTATGTTTGATCTCTCTCCCATGGGATCTTTTGCAGTAGAACACAACCATCTAAGACATAGCATACATAACATACATTTGCGTTCTGGCCAGTTAGTTTGTTGGAAACTGTCTTCAGCATTTCAGTTTGGATAGATTACTTGATTGCTTGACTTATCAGGCTGGTGCTCTCGAACAATGCTGATGGGAAGGAACACAGTTCATGGGAAAAAAACATGTCTAAATCCTCCTCTGGGACTTTGTTGTGAGCTGCTGATATCATTCTTTGAAAAAGAAGCTGTGGGTCTACCCTGATCATTTCATTTTTCATCTCTGTATTTGCATCATCGCACATAGGAATGTCTTGTTTGTTTCTTCTGAACACATTGGATTCTACCGGTTTGCCTGTCATATCGGTGAGTATAGCTTTACCGATTTCATTTACCTTATCCACTGACACTCTTTCATCAGCCACTACACCACTTGATATGCTTCTCAGCTCAGGTTCCGGTGTAAATGGGTTTCTGTTCACCAAATAATCAGCCATCACTCTTATATCATTATCATCTTTTGCAAGTCTAATCTTTCCGCAATCCCCATGTTGTTCGCTTGTTACGATTTGCTTTCCAGTTAGTCGTTGCATGGAATAATTTATTTCCGAACAACCAGGTCGAGACAAAACCCACATTGTCCTTTGTAGCTCATCGAACCCTCTTCCCCAAGTCAGTCCACCAACTGTTTTATACACCTCATCAGGACCTGTTCAATTATGAGATCTATACTAAGACCTGCCCAGTATCTTTCAATCCGTCTAACAACATGTTTTTCGTCCATAAAGTGTTGATACGCATATGGATGCTTGTTTTGTAAGTCAAGCATGTTGGACAAGTAGATGTGTAATGATATTGTATAGGCATTATGTCCAGATGCAGCCATGTATGGAAGCATATCCAAAACAGCTTGGAGGTGTAATCGGCAGTCACCTGTTCTTTCAGTCTTGATGAATTTCTTCAAGATGACAAGCATTTATATGTATTGTACCCAGAGTCTTGATGTTCTTCCTTTACTTTTCAATCCTTCTAGTTTAGCTTTCCATGTGTGTGCTAAATTTGTAACAATATCAGATCTCACCGCAGTCTTAATATCCATGTTTTTGTTCATCTTCATCAGGTTGTCTAACACTTTCATAGCTTCATCAATTTCTTCACATACTTCTGTACTATCAATCACTTCACTTTCTCTTTCTCCATTTTCTTAGTCAGGATGTATTGCATCCACTTCATCATCAGTGTTCTGATCTTCCAAATTCACAATCCATTGCTATCCTTCTGCGTCTCTACACTAATGTAGCTGGATAAGTCGATGTCAAAGCAGATCGACACAAGAATGATACCGAGTGCCAATTCTGCCAAGGCATGGCCTCGTACGGCTCGTAAAATTGCTTTGCCACTTAGCATGTGTGGAACAGTGTTATCTGCATACACTGTCTGAAATAGCTCTTTCAGACCTGAGTCAGTCATAAGATGGGCTATGCAACCCATGTAGCTCATCTGCATATGAAGTCCACCCAACCAAAGAACTATCTTCTTTACATGGCTATCTGGTGTCTCTGTCTCTATTAAGCATTAAGCCTTCCACCAAAGTGGCTGATCAAATGTCAATACAGGTGTGTCGTTATATGTCTGTGCTTGTTCTGTTACAAAGACGAGGGTGGAGTATATACACGTTTCATTTGATGGATTCATGTCAATCATCGGCATGAAGAATGTAGAGGAAGCACCTGGGTGACTTCCAATGCATGGTGCCATTCCATAGACTTCGGTATTAGTACCCTTAGTATCTTCCAAAGTATGTCTATATTGTACGTCTTGTCTTCTGTGATAGACTTCGGCAAGGCTTTAAACACTAACTTCATTTTGCATCGGGATTCGGTAGTGTATTCTGATTCTTGTCATTTCCACAATATCAGAAGTAGAAAGGTTTACCCTAGGAATAACCTTTTTGGATCAGCTTTCTGGGGTAACAGTCGCAATTATGCCCATCCGATGACATGTATTCAGTTTGGATGTTATTGTCAACATTATCGGCCATGAACTGCACAAATGAGTCGTCAGCGCATATTGGAATTTCAAGATTTTGTCAAGGCTGTTCATACCGTAGCACGTCCCGATAGGAACTACAAAATCCCTAGTTCATTTAATGTATCTAACAGAGAACGTGACATGTCATGATATAGAAGGAACAAGTACCCAGTTCGAAATGTTTAGAAATAATTATGTATTACTGAAAATATGCTTAAAATATTACAAAATGTTTGATTATGACTCAGATATATGAATTCTTATTATGTTCAGTAGTAGCCTATTACTTACCATTATTGATACAATCCCGGTTCTGTATACTACAAAGTCTGCTTCAAACCAGTTCTAAGACTATTGTTTACATACGCAATATTAATGTATCCGGAAACAAGCTTATATAAATCGTTAACAGCAGTGAAACTTTGTCAAAAATGTCCGAAGTTTGACCTTTACCTTGAAAATGGATGTCAAGGTCATCCTTAAACGACTGTACACTTTCTTAATTTGTTTACATCATTATACTCAAATGAGTATTTAGGGAGTATTAACTGTTTGTGCCTACATATATTTGGATAATGCTATATATCGCCACTTCATGCTTTTACCATTCCTGGTGACCTTGACCTTGAAAAAATTATATTTCCACCACGCTCAGAAAAAAGATTCTATTTTTTCTGAAAGATGAAACCTTATAGATGATGACAATATAGGTGCACTATCTGTTCAATTTTTTTCTCTGGTTCGGTAATGTTTTTGGCTAAAACAAAGGATTCTAACTAAAAGGTATTTACATTTTGGAAATAATCACACTTTATCTGCCAAGGGAAGTAATAGAAATAGAATAGAATATTAGATACATACTCAATAATCAAGGTGGGAATAAATAATGATGTGTAACAGAGGCTATCAGCGTGTGTTTCATCGCTACTGGTTGCCCATATGAGCGACACCTCGGGAAGAGATTAGTCATTTTAGATTTTTGGAGGATAGTGCAATGATACAGAGAGAGAGAGAGAGACACATTCCAGAGTCTCATCTGTACAGTACCAACACGAGACCTTGGTTTAAAGTCCCATCTGAAAGACTTAATTTTATTAGGGACAGACGGGGGGATCGAACCTGCGATCCCTGGATTACCTGTCCAGCGTGTTACCACTGGACTACAGATCCATCTGTGGAAGCAATGAATGATGATTATTGAGCTTATTTACCTTCGCCTCCGGCGAACCATGTGGGCGAGTGTGGAGCAATGAAGGTGTTGTTTGGCATTTATATATGCCCATAAATGAATAGGTTTTTGTGAAATCACTACTTATAAATTATCTCCCTTTATTGATATTTATTTGCTAAATCACTAAATGCATAAAGTGATTTCAATTAGGGATATCATCTGAAGGAAGTTGCCGATAAAAGCCCGCCCTGATTGCCCGCCCTGATCGCTCGCCCTGATCGCCCGCCCTGATTGCTTGACATGTTCTTTTACCTGCTTCCCTTGTGTCGATTATAAACTCATTTGGGACATTTGTAACTCCTTCCACAATACCATCACCAGTGACCTTGACACTGCCAGCATGACCTTTGGCCAGCTCTGATTTCTGAATGATAACTGTAAATGGACTATTTGGAATGTGTTGACCGTTTCTGTACACACTAATCTTATGCTTCCCTTCTTCTTGTGGTGAAAATGAAAACCCTGCAAATAAACATAGGAAGTCGTTGTAGCACAGTGGTAGCGCAGTAATAGCACAGTGATAGCGCGGTGATAGCGCAGTGGTAGCGTAGTGATAGTGCGGTGGTAGCGCGGTGATAGCGCAGTGGTAGCGTGATAATAGCGCAGTGGTCGCGCAGTGGTAGTGTGGTGGTAGCGCAGTGATAGTGCAGTGGTAGCGCAGTGATAGTGCGGTGGTAGCGCGGTGATAGCGCAGTGGTAAGGCAGTGGTAGTGCGGTGGTAGCGCAGTGATAGCACAGTGATAGCGCGGTGGTAGCACAGTGATAGTGTGGTGGTAGAGCGGTGATAGCGTAGTGGTAGCGCAGTGATAGTGCGGTGGTAGCGCGGTGATAGCGCAGTGGTAGCGCAGTGATAGCATGGTGGTAGCGCAGTGATAACGCAAGTGTCGCGCAGTGGTAGCACGGTGGTAGCGCAGTGATAGCGCGGTGATAGCGCATTGGTAGCGCAGTGGTAGCGCAGTAGTAGCACAGTGATAGCGCAGTGATAGCGCAGTGGTAGCGCAGTGATAGCGCAGTGGTAGCGCCGTGGTAGCGCAGTGGTAGTGTGGTGGTAGCGCAGTGATAGCGCAGTGGTAGCGCGGTGATAGCGCAGTGGTAGCGCAGTGATAGCACTGTGGTAGCGCAATGATAGCGCGTTGGTAGCGCAGTGATAGCACTGTGGTAGCACAGTGATAGCGCAGTGGTAGCGCATTGGTAGCGCAGTGGTAGCGCAATGATAGCGCGTTGGTAGCGCAGTGATAGCACTGTGGTAGCACAGTGATAGCGCAGTGGTAGCGCAATGATAGCGCATTGGTAGCGCAGTGGTAGCGCAATGATAGCGCGTTGGTAGCGCAGTGATAGCACTGTGGTAGCACAGTGATAGCGCAGTGGTAGCGCAATGATAGCGCAGTGATGGCGCAGTGGTAGCGCAGTGCAAATCTCAGATATATCCAATTCAAGTGTATTAGAACGTTTATAACCTCTATGCCTTGTCTAGCATAGTATAATTACCTAAATGTCCAGTTGGCTGTTCTTGCAACTGACAAGGTTGTTCCTGACCGTACGGACTCTTCACTAAGGCAGTTAGCTCTGAAATGTCTGTTTCTTTCACTTGTAGACTGAAATTCCCACTGGGTACCCCAAACACATCTTGTATTGGCTGACCATCTGAAACAAAGAAGGATATATAATCTATACATTGAAATTCCCACTGGGTACCCCAAACACATCTTGTATTGGCCATAAATTGTTGTAGCTCTTTCCAAACTTGTAAACAACTGTAACATATCATCACTGATGGTCACTGGTTCAAGCCCTGATGTCTATCTTTATATGAAAAAGGTTGGCAGTATCTTTTGGAGGTTGATGCACCACTGGAGCCTGTCCAGGAAAGGTGTTGTTAGGTAAACTGCCTGCTGGCGATATGGTGCTGATACAGGTGTAAAACCCGAACAAACTTATAAACCCGGATGTGTAGACAATAACAGCCACACTGAACATGATTTTGTTAATAAATACCAGACATTTCACTGCTGATTTTGTTAATAAATATCCATGAAAGGAGTTAATTTAACCCTTTCAGCACCACATACCTCTAAATAGGCTTACAAAAAGTGTAGATCAGGATCCTGATCCTGATCTACACTTTTTGTCAGTAATATTAGTAATTAGTAATTATTAACACACACCTTCTAATATAAGGTCAGTAATATTACTATTTTTAGACAAAATTACCCATTTTGATAAATTTCAAAATGTTGTCCAGTAAGATACACTTGGCCCATTATAAAGCACACCTTCTACTCAAATGTTATATTTCAATGCCATACTGCATTTTAACCATATTTTGTTGAACTTTATTAAATAACACCATTTAAATACTGATACTCTCACTTCTGGCAAAGATTCTGACCTAGAATGAACCCTGCAAAGTAGGTAGGTCAGTAGGTCAGTAGTCCAGTGGTTAACACTCTGATTCCAGGGAGACTTTAAACCTGTGTCTGTGTCGGTGCGTTACACCGTGCACGTAATAGAACTAGAGGAGACTCTGGAATGGATGCCTGTATCATTGCACTATCCTCCAAATTTTAAAATGACTAATCTGTTCAGGAGGCGTCGCTGATATGTGCAACCTGTAGCCACGGTAAGCACAAAAACACACACGATTAGGTGAAAATGTGGCTTTAAATAAGAGATCATTGCATAGTTGTAGACAACTTACCAGTGATTTTGGCAGTGAATGGTGATCCAGAGATGTTTGTGTTGGCCATCTTGATCAGGATATTGTATTCTCCGGGCTTCATTGGCATGTAAGCCACGGTACATGAGCCATCCCCGTTGTCTACACAGTTAATGTCAGCCTTGCACGGACCTTCTACAGCAAGACACACACCTTCTAATATAAGGTAAGATCATCTACAGCAAGACACACACCTTCTAATATAAGGTATGATAATTTACAGCAAGACACACACCTTCTAATATAAGGTAACATCATCTACAGCAAGACACACCCCTTCTAATATAAGGTATGATAATTTACAGCAAGACACACCCCTTCTAATATAAGGTATGATAATTTACAGCAAGACACACACCTTCTAATATAAGGTAACATCATCTACAGCAAGACACACCCCTTCTAATATAAGGTATGATAATTTACAGCAAGACACACACCTTCTAATATAAGGTAACATCATCTACAGCAAGACACACACACCCCTTCTAATATAAGGTAAGATCATTTATACATATATCTTAGCTTGATTGGGACAAGTAAAGAAATGCTTGTTTTCTAAACAGCTTGCTTCTCACCATTGCAACCCGGGTTCGATCCTCGGCTGAGAAGTATGTAAGATGTGTACGGTGGTCGCCAGATCGGACAGGTTGGTTTTCTCCAGGTACTCCGGTTTCCTCCCACATGAATGACCACATTTACGCTTTCATCCGCGCCAACGAGCATGATTAATATAAGTTGTTATAGTTTGTTTTGCAATCGTTGTAAAATGAATAAAGTTCAAACTTAAATGTAACGTCATGTTCTTAGAACTTCTATCAATGAAAACATAGTCCACTACAGTATCGCCCATGAATATTTATGAAATAGAATATTTTTGCGTTTCATAGTGTTATGAATGTCAATCAATCACATGGGTTGAATCAGCCAATCAGAATCATTCCATTGCAACATGTATTTGTTGATCTCCAGGCTTCGTTGTCAGGTAGTCCACGTTACATGACAATCCCCATTGTCAGGTAGTCCACGTTACATGACCGTCCCCGTTGTCAGGTAGTCCACGTTACATGACAATCCCCGTTGTCAGGTAGTCCACATTACATGACCATCCCCGTTGTCAGGTAGTCCACGTTACATGACAATCCCCATTGTCAGGTAGTCCACGTTACATGACCATCCTCGTTGTCAGGTAGTCCACGTTACATGACCATCCCCGTTGTCAGGTAGTCCACGTTACATGACCGTCCCCGTTGTCAGGTAGTCCACGTTATATGACCGTCCCCATTGTCTACAAATTTAGTTTAGCTCGATTTGAGAAACCAGTTTTTATAACATTAGATTAATCACTCTCCAGACCCCATTCCTGATTCATATACATCTATAGACCTCTATACATACATTCCTGATTCATACATTCTTGATTCATATACATCTGCATATCATACTAATAAATATCTATGTACTGTTTAAAAGTCCCTGTATGACTTTATTTTCTTCAAATTGAAAAATAAAGAATAAATCTTATACAACTGTATCCTACTTTAGCAATTATTTACACGTTTATTTGATGATTTGGTAGGATAGATAGAATAATTCTATATTTCCATTTGAAGAAATAAAAACGTAACAATAGGGACTTTAAAATGTTAATAAATGCAATCTCATTATGGTCACTTTATTATGTTTCACATGCATATACTTTCACATCAAACACAAAAGATCTTACTTTAACTCTTTCAACACTACATACCTCTAAATAGGCTTACAAAAAGTGTAGATCCAGATGAGCCGGCTCATCTTGACCCATTTCACCTGGATCTACACTTTTTGCCAGTACAATTACTATTTTTAAACAAAATTACCCATTTTGATAAATGAACTGGTCCAAATGTAATTTTCTTATTAATTTATTGGTCTAAAA
>CM026403.1:57857382-57882460 GCA_014843695.1 Archivesica marissinica
AACTACTACTCGACGTCACATTAGACAACTACCAATGTCATGCTATACTATCTACCCCCAACAACTACTACTTGACGTCACATTAGACAACTACCAATGTCATGCTATACTATCTACCCCCAACAACTACTACTTGACGTCACATTAGACAACTACCAATGTCATGCTATACTATCTACCCCCAACAACTACTACACGACGTCACATTAGACAACTACCAATGTCATGCTATACTATCTACCCCCAACAACTACTACTCGACGTCACATTAGACAACTACCAATGTCATGCTATACTATCTACCCCCAACAACTACTACTTGACGTCACATTAGACAACTACCAATGTCATGCTATACTATCTGCCCACCCCCATCAACTACCACCTGACGTCACATTAGACAACTACCAATGTCATGCTATACTATCTACCCCCAACAACTACTACACGACGTCACATTAGACAACTACCAATGTCATGCTATACCATCTGCCCACCCCCATCAACTACCACCTGACGTCACATTAGACAACTACCAATGTCATGCTATACTATCTACCCCCAACAACTACTACTCGACGTCACATTAGACAACTACCAATGTCATGCTATACTATCTACCCCCAACAACTACTACTCGACGTCACATTAGACAACTACCAATGTCATGCTATACTATCTACCCCAACAACTACTACTCTGACGTCACATTAGACAACTACCAATGTCATGCTATACTATCTACCCCCAACAACTACTACTCGACGTCACATTAGACAACTACCAATGTCATGCTATACTATCTACCCCCAACAACTACTACTGACGTCACATTAGACAACTACCAATGTCATGCTATACTATCTACCCCCAACAACTACTACACGACGTCACATTAGACAACTACCAATGTCATGCTATACTATCTACCCCCAACAACTACTACACGACGTCACATTAGACAACTACCAATGTCATGCTATACTATCTACCCCCAACAACTACTACACGACGTCACATTAGACAACTACCAATGTCATGTATCTACCCCCAACAACTACTACTCGACGTCACATTAGACAACTACCAATGTCATGCTATACTATCTACCCCCAACAACTACTACTCGACGTCACATTAGACAACTACCAATGTCATGCTATACTATCTACCCCCAACAACTACTACTCGACGTCACATTAGACAACTACCAATGTCATGCTATACTATCTACCCCCAACAACTACTACTCGACGTCACATTAGACAACTACCAATGTCATGCTATACTATCTACCCCCAACAACTACTACATGACGTCACATTAGACAACTACCAATGTCATGCTATACTATCTACCCCCAACAACTACTACACGACGTCACATTAGACAACTACCAATGTCATGTATCTACCTCCCAACAACTACTACTCGACGTCACATTAGACAACTACCAATGTCATGCTATACTATCTACCCCCAACAACTACTACTCGACGTCACATTAGACAACTACCAATGTCATGCTATACTATCTACCCCCAACAACTACTACTCGACGTCACATTAGACAACTACCAATGTCATGCTATACTATCTACCCCCAACAACTACTACACGACGTCACATTAGACAACTACCAATGTCATGCTATACTATCTACCCCCAACAACTACTACACGACGTCACATTAGACAACTACCAATGTATGTATTCCCCCAACAACTACTACTCGACGTCACATTAGACAACTACCAATGTCATGCTATACTATCTACCCCCAACAACTACTACTCTGACGTCACATTAGACAACTACCAATGTCATGCTATACTATCTACCCCCAACAACTACTACTCGACGTCACATTAGACAACTACCAATGTCATGCTATACTATCTACCCCCAACAACTACTACTTGACGTCACATTAGACAACTACCAATGTCATGCTATACTATCTACCCCCAACAACTACCACCTGACGTCACATTAGACAACTACCAATGTCATGCTATACTATCTACCCCCAACAACTACTACACGACGTCACATTAGACAACTACCAATGTCATGCTATCTATCTACCCCCCCCAACAACTACCACGACGTCACATTAGACAACTACCAATGTCATGCTATACTATCTACCCCCAACAACTACTACTTGACGTCACATTAGACAACTACCAATGTCATGCTATACTATCTACCCCCAACAACTACTACACGACGTCACATTAGACAACTACCAATGTCATGCTATACTATCTACCCCCAACAACTACTACTTGACGTCACATTAGACAACTACCAATGTCATGCTATACTATCTACCCCCAACAACTACTACACGACGTCACATTAGACAACTACCAATGTCATGCTATACTATCTACCCCCAACAACTACTACTTGACGTCACATTAGACAACTACCAATGTCATGCTATACTATCTACCCCCAACAACTACTACTTGACGTCACATTAGACAACTACCAATGTCATGCTATACCATCTACCCCCAACAACTACTACCTGACGTCACATTAGACAACTACCAATGTCATGCTATACTATCTACCCCCAACAACTACTACTTGACGTCACATTAGACAACTACCAATGTCATGCTATACTATCTGCCCACCCCCATCAACTACCACCTGACGTCACATTAGACAACTACCAATGTCATGCTATACTATCTACCCCCAACAACTACTACACGACGTCACATTAGACAACTACCAATGTCATGCTATACTATCTACCCCCAACAACTACTACTCGACGTCACATTAGACAACTACCAATGTTATGCTATACCATCTACCCCCAACAACTACCACCTGACGTCACATTAGACAACTACCAATGTCATGCTATACTATCTACCCCCAACAACTACTACTCGACGTCACATTAGACAACTACCAATGTCATGCTATACTATCTACCCCCAACAACTACTACTTGACGTCACATTAGACAACTACCAATGTCATGCTATACTATCTACCCCCAACAACTACTACCTGACGTCACATTAGACAACTACCAATGTCATGCTATACTATCTACCCCCAACAACTACTACACGACGTCACATTAGACAACTACCAATGTCATGCTATACCATCTGCCCACCCCCATCAACTACCACCTGACGTCACATTAGACAACTACCAATGTCATGCTATACTATCTACCCCCAACAACTACTACACGACGTCACATTAGACAACTACCAATGTCATGCTATACTATCTACCCCCAACAACTACTACACGACGTCACATTAGACAACTACCAATGTCATGCTATACTATCTACCCCCAACAACTACTACTCGACGTCACATTAGACAACTACCAATGTTATGCTATACTATCTACCCCCAACAACTACTACTCGACGTCACATTAGACAACTACCAATGTCATGCTATACTATCTACCCCCCCAACAACTACCACCTGACGTCACATTAGACAACTACCAATGTCATGCTATACTATCTACCCCAACAACTACTACACGACGTCACATTAGACAACTACCAATGTCATGCTATATTATCTACCCCCCCAATAACTACCACCTGACGTCACATTAGACAACTACCAATGTCATGCTATACTATCTACCCCCAACAACTACTACACGACGTCACATTAGACAACTACCAATGTCATGCTATACTATCTACCCCCAACAACTACTACTTGACGTCACATTAGACAACAACCAATGTCATGCTATACTATCTACCCCCAACAACTACTACACGACGTCACATTAGACAACTACCAATGTCATGCTATACTATCTACCCCCAACAACTACTACACGACGTCACATTAGACAACTACCAATGTCATGCTATACTATCTACCCCCAACAACTACTACTCGACGTCACATTAGACAACTACCAATGTCATGCTATACTATCTACCCCCAACAACTACTACACGACGTCACATTAGACAACTACCAATGTCATGCTATACTATCTACCCCCAACAACTACTACTTGACGTCACATTAGACAACTACCAATGTCATGCTATACTATCTACCCCCAACAACTACTACTCGACGTCACATTAGACAACTACCAATGTCATGCTATACTATCTACCCCCAACAACTACTACTTGACGTCACATTAGACAACTACCAATGTCATGCTATACTATCTACCCCCAACAACTACTACACGACGTCACATTAGACAACTACCAATGTCATGCTATACTATCTACCCCCAACAACTACTACTTGACGTCACATTAGACAACTACCAATGTCATGCTATACTATCTACCCCCAACAACTACTACACGACGTCACATTAGACAACACCAATATGTATCTACCCAACAATACACGACGTCACATTAGACAACTACCAATGTCATGCTATACTATCTACCCCCAACAACTACGACGTCACATTAGACAACTACCAATGTCATGCTATACTATCTACCCCCAACAACTACTACTCGACGTCACATTAGACAACTACCAATGTCATGCTATACTATCTACCCCCAACAACTACTACTTGACGTCACATTAGACAACTACCAATGTCATGCTATACCATCTGCCGCCCCCCCAACAACTACCACCTGACGTCACATTAGACAACTACCAATGTCATGATATACTATCTACCCCCAACAACTACTACTCGACGTCACACTAGACAACTACCAATGTCATGCTATACTATCTACCCCCAACAACTACTACTCGACGTCACACTAGACAACTACCAATGTCATGCTATACTATCTACCCCCAACAACTACTACTCGACGTCACATTAGACAACTACCAATGTTATGCTATACCATCTGCCCCCAACAACTACTTGACGTCACATTACGTGACGTCACATTAGACAACTACCAATGTTATGAGCTACCATATATCTATTAATGCGATCCATGGAACATGGTGTCACCATCTACCGTAATTGTAGACAGGCATGGTCACATGGGGTATGTGGATTAAAATCACCGGACAATGCAAGATAGATCAACGCCTGTTCCCAGGTACTTTTATTTCCTCCACTTCTGAAGATCATAGCATATTTACAAATCATTATTAATATGTATGTACAAACAGTATAATATAAATGCACAAATAACAGGGTTAAATGTCAGTTGAGTACTCGCAGCTGAACTATATCAGTGATGATAGATTACAGTGGTATACAAGTCAGCAACCTTAACCACTGGACCACCTGGGCGGACGTATTAACATGATACTTTATTTGTTTGTTTTGGTGTTTTTTTTATTAACGTCGCAACGACAGCTTAGGCCATATGTACTTTCCAGGTATTATTGGTGGATGAAGACCCAGGGTGGCCTTTCCGACCAGTATTTCAGGCGCAGATGGGCACTCCTGTAAACCTCAAACAAGCTGGATAGCTGCCTGACATGAAATCATTCGACACCTCCAGCAGGATTCGAACCTACAGCTGTGAAGTCAGCGGCCTTAACCACTCGGCCACGGAGGCTACTTATTAACATGCTACGTATATATATCAACATTGTTGGGTAAATGTACATGCGCTATGTCATTCTGCTAAGGTGTTAAATTGTTTGTGGCTAATAATTCACATGTGTGTCTATCCAGTTCTATCTATCCCTTACCATGCAAACATACTATTATACTATTTTGTAATGAACATGTGACAATTGAGAAAATACATGTATTTAATAACATATTGTCGTTGTTGTTAACAGACGAATGGACGGGCAGGCAGGCGGGCGGGCGGTCGTGCGGACGGACATACGAACGGACAGACAGTCTAGAGGCTGTCTAGCATATATTGGGCGTGAACGACAACGAGGTGCCCCATTCAGCATTATTTAAGCATTGCCAGGAAATATAGTAGAACCATTGACCTTCCTCAAGTTACATGGATAGCTTCCTCACACTATCTGGTTACATGGATAGCTTCCTCACACTATCTGGTTACATGGATAGCTTCCTCACACTATCTGGTTACATGGATAGCTTCCTCACACTATCTGGTTACATGGATAGCTTCCTCACACTATCTGGTTACATGGAGAGCTTCCTCACACTATCTGGTTACATGGATAGCTTCCTCACACTATCTGGTTACATGGATAGCTTCCTCACACTATCTGGTTACATGGATAGCTTCCTCACACTATCTGGTTACATGGAGAGCTTCCTCACACTATCTGGTTACATGGATAGCTTCCTCACACTATCTGGTTACATGGAGAGCTTCCTCACACTATCTGGTTACATGGATAGTTTTCTCACACTATCTGGTTACATGGATAGCTTTCTCACACTATCTGGTTACATGGATAGCTTTCTCACACTATCTGGTTACATGGATAGCTTCCTCACACTATCTGGTTACATGGATAGCTTCCTCACACTATCTGGTTACATGGATAGCTTCCTCACACTATCTGGTTACATGGATAGCTTCCTCACACTATCTGGTTACATGGATAGCTTCCTCACACTATCTGGTTACATGGATAGCTTCCTCACACTATCTGGTTACATGGATAGCTTTCTCACACTATCTGGTTACATGGATAGCTTCCTCACACTATCTGGTTACATGGATAGCTTCCTCACACTATCTGGTTACATGGATAGCTTTCTCACACTATCTGGTTACATGGAGAGCTTCCTCACACTATCCGGTTACATGGATAGCTTCCTCACACTATCTGGATAGCTTCCTCACACTATCTGGTTACATGGAGAGCTTCCTCACACTATCTGGATAGCTTCCTCACACTATCTGGTTACATGGATAGCTTCCTCACACTATCTGGATAGCTTCCTCACACTATCTGGATAGCTTCCTCACACTATCTGGTTACATGGATAGCTTCCTCACACTATCTGGTTACATGGATAGCTTCCTCACACTATCTGGTTACATGGATAGCTTCCTCACGCTATCTGGTTACATGGATAGCTTCCTCACACTATCTGGTTACATGGAGAGCTTCCTCACACTATCTGGTTACATGGATAGCTTTCTCACACTATCTGGTTACATGGATAGCTTTCTCACACTATCTGGTTACATGGAGAGCTTCATCACACTATCCGGTTACATGGATAGCTTCCTCACACTATCTGGATAGCTTCCTCACACTATCTGGTTACATGGAGAGCTTCCTCACACTATCTGGATAGCTTCCTCACACTATCTGGTTACATGGATAGCTTCCTCACACTATCTGGTTACATGGATAGCTTCCTCACACTACTTGGTTACATGGATAGCTTCCTCACACTATCTGGTTACATTGATAGCTTCCTCACACTATCTGGAGGGAAGTGAACCTACAATCCTCGTGAGAATCGAACATGAGTGGTGGTGAGGGGCACGTGAATTAAAGTCAAATATTTGAAACACTCGGTCACATAGGTCCACCCCATTGTTCTCGGACATGGAGATGGTACACAATATATTATACAATAAACACTAACCACTCGGCCACGGAGATGGTACACACTATATTATACAATAAACATTAACCACTCGGCCACGGAGATGGTACACAATATATTATACAATAAACATTAACCACTCCGACACGGAGATGGTACACAATATATTATACAATAAACATTAACCACTCCGACACGGAGATGGTACACAATATATTATACAATAAACATTAACCACTCGGCCACGGAGATGGTATACAATAAACACTAACCACTCGGACACGGAGATGGTCACAATACATTATACAATAAACACTAACCACTCGACCACGGAGATGGTACACAATATAGTATACAACAAACACTAACCACTCGACCATGGAGATGGTACACAATATATTATACAATAAACATTAACCACTCGGCCATGGAGATGGTACACAATATATTATACAATAAACATCAACCACTCGACCACGGAGATGGTACACAATATATTATACAATAAACATCAACCACTCGACCACGGAGATGGTACACAATATATTATACAATAAACATCAACCACTCGACCACGGAGATGGTACACAATATATTATACAATAAACATCAACCACTCGACCACGGAGATGGTACACAATATATTATACAATAAACATCAACCACTCGACCACGGAGATGGTACACAATATATTATACAATAAACATCAACCACTCGACCACGGAGATGGTACACAATATATTATACAATAAACATCAACCACTCGACCACGGAGATGGTACACAATATATTATACAATAAACATTAACCACTCGGCCATGGAGATGGTACATTTTATAAAATAAACATTAACCACTTGGCCATGGAGATGGTACACAATATATTATACAATAAACATTAACCACTCGGCCATGGAGATGGTACACAATATATTATACAATAAACATTAACCACTCGGCCATGGAGATGGTACACAATATATTATACAATAAACATTAACCACTTGGCCATGGAGATGGTACACAATATATTATACAATAAACATTAATCACTTGGCCATGGAGATGGTACACAATATATTATACAATAAACATTAACCACTCGGACACGGAGATGGTACACAATATATTATACAATAAACATTAACCACTCGGACACGGAGATGGTACACAATATATTATACAATAAACACTAACCACTCGGACACAGAGATGATTCACGACGTATTACATAATTAACACTATATTAAGCTCCTTGGGATTTCTCCGACACGATTCCTAAAAATTCCTCTTTACTTGACATTTTCACTGAACGACGCCGCCGTCGGCCATAATACCTTCGACCACCTGAAGAGAAAAGTAAACATGACTGACGGAAACATGTAATATGAAATCAGTAATATTGATGAACTCTAAACAATATCATTCGTTCTTCAAATCCACATTTAGGATTTAGTGGTTGTTGACCGTATTACGCATAGTGATTGTCACGACGGATCAACTTCACGGCGACACTATTAGATAAAAGAAGAACCGCAGACGTTAGCAGATCCCCCGTCTGACCCTAACACAATTAACAGTCTTTCAGATGGGACATTAAACCGAGGTCGGTGCAGTACACGTAAAAGAACCAGAGGAGACTCTGGAATGGGTCTCTGTCTGTATCATTGCACTATCCTCCAAAAATCTAAAATTACTTATCTCTTCAGGAGGCGTCGCTCATATGGGCAATCGGTAGCGACGATAAATAACATAAAACACAAAGCAGATCATTAGTACATTGGCAAACACGTTGGCCATTGGAGTCGCGGAAATAAACGGAAACTAACGGACTTGTTCATAATATCTAATTAGCATAAAGTAGTCCTGATATAATTGTTGGCGATCATGTTTATGTTCAAGTTCAATGATTGTTGCGACGAGTTAAACATGTTAAGCCTAGAAAATAAAGAATATAAACAGAAGAACTTTTATTTTATCTCCTGCGGATAATATCGACAAAACCCCATTTCATGTGTTCCTCTGGTTCTTTTGCGCTCACTGTGTTAAGTGAGGTCTCACGAACCCGGTTATAGTTATATCCTTGAGTTTAGGTTATTTCTTACCTTAATATGGGATACAGGAGGGATCGAACCTACGATCTCAGTAGTCCGTGTTAATAACTGAAGCACTGATCCGCTACTGTGACCCGAACATAATTGTTAATATGGCTGTACAGCAGCATTTAGCCTGGGTACCAGTCTGTCGGATTTTCACTTTTTAACTTCTGGCAAACTGGCACGTGTTGATATGATCAGAAACTTAATACGGCCCAATTAAATACGACCCAGTGTTAAAATATATTTATTTGGCTGACCAGGCAATTTATATCGACGCCTAGCTGTTCCCAGGCTAAGCACCATTCTGTTTTACGTGCATTCTACATGGGCGTAGATAATGGTGCGACTGGACTGTTGCGACATTGTCCCGCCAGTAATTCACCGTGACTCGGTAGGTCTACCAGTTGTTACATCCACAAATTAGTGTCAAACTTATCATTATGATAGCATGACTATAGTAACGGAGACATATCGACAATGACACTGGTGAAGTCATGCGTATCATGTAGTAGGTTTATGTGCCGAGTTCATTGTGTGGCCAGATCTTGGCTCGCCAGCTATGTCGCACCAATATTAAAGTTGGATGCTATGCCCCTGTTCTAAGAAATATGTCCACTTTACCTGTACACAGCCCCCCGATACAAGCCTCTCCTCGCCCACACCGGAAGCAGCGAGGACCTGGGATAAAGGGATATTGACCTACATAATTGCCACTGAAATGAGAAACGGGAGTCACACAATACTGCCAACATGCGTACATCGCGACTAAGTGAACGACAGGCTAGGAAAGTGAAAGAGTTATCTGTCTGGAATGTTTACAAGATTTACCAGAATAGAATAAATATGCTCAAGAAACATGCAAAAGAACAATTACAGTATATGTATTTCTAGAACCACCAATTACAGTATATGTATTCCTAGAACCATCAATTACAGTACATGTATTTCTAGAACCACCAATTACAGTATATGTATTTCTAGAACCACCAATTACAGTATATGTATTCCTAGAACCATCAATTACAGTATATGTATTTCTAGAACCACCAATTACAGTATATGTATTTCTAGAACCATCAATTACAGTATATGTATTTCTAGAACCACCAATTACAGTATATGTATTTCTCGAACCTTCAATTACAGTATATGTATTTCTCGAACCTTCAATTACAGTATATGTATTTCTAGAACCATCAATTACAGTATATGTATTCCTAGAACCACCAATTACAGTATATGTATTTCTCGAACCTTCAATTACAGTATATGTATTCCTAGAACCACCAATTACAGTATATGTATTTCTAGAACCATCAATTACAGTATATGTATTTCTCGAACCATCAATTACAGTATATGTATTTCTCGAACCATCAATTACAGTATATGTATTTCTCGAACCATCAATTACAGTATATGTATTTCTCGAACCATCAATTACAGTATATGTATTGCTCGAACCATCAATTACAGTATATGTATTTCTCGAACCATCAATTACAGTATATGTATTTCTCGAACCATCAATGAATGACCTTCAATATAATAATCCGCTACTAATTTAGCATTTTATTGACCTGGCATGGGATAAAGCGACATGTACATGCATACTAGTTTACTATCACGTTTATAGCAACTTACGGTGGTGAGTAGAAGCAGGCGAAGTACATGGCATTTCTTTGTATTTGTCCGAGCCCGACACGCATGAACGGACAGAAGCTGAGTGAGCAACCAACTCTATATGTCCTAGCCCATATCAGCTGGAAACAAGCGTGTATATCACATTAACGATATATTCCTGTTTAAACTGATTTATCACAATTTCTAAAAATGTTGCTATCATATAATTGTATTCGTTAGGAAATCAGAATAACACAAGTTTTGCAATAATAAGATCCATTCTTTCTACACTTTTTAAGCGACATTACATCGCAACAAGCAAAGTAAATGCTTTTTACGTATACATAGTATTGATACTACACATTCTTCCAAAAGAATTCGAACATTAACTATACCTAAACAGTGCTTTGTGTTATACACACTCTTAAAGTAGCATTTCAAATAACAGTCAGCTACGCTCCTGAATTGACGCTTGTTTACTAGTGGAGTCTATACTAAGCGCTTGTTATTGTCGCTTAGAGATATTTAAAATCGTATTAGTCTAATAATAAATATACACTGGCACTCAGGTGAGATATAACAGTAAATCTGTACCATAACTCGTGTTATTCAGGATGTACTATTCACATTGTATGTTGACCCTATTTACATTAGTTTGTTAAGTCAACAAACGTCGTATGATACGTTTATTAATTAGTTGAAATACTCATTTTGAGGCAAATATTTGGAAGACAATTATACCATATAATAGGGAAATACATTGCGCAGATAGTGGAGTTTTCACCGATGTAGTGTCGCTTTAAGGTACATAAACATTGTGAACAACATATAATCTTATATTGACTAGGATAGTTGTTTTTCATTAGACTATTATTATTATTTTACGTTTATTTATCGTCGCTACCGGTTGCCCATATGAGCGACGCCTCCTGAAGAGATTAGTCATTTTAGATTTATAGAGGATAGTGCAATGATACAGACAGTGACCCATTCAAGAATCCTATGGTTCTTTTACGTGCACCGACACGAGACATCGGTTTAACGTCCCATCTGAAAGACTGTTAATTATATTATGGTAAGACGGAGGATCGAACCTGCGATTCCTGGATTACCAGACTCTTCGTAGCTCCAATTCTCCGTAACAAAGCATAACCGCAATGTTTATGATGTTTTATTAAGATTGCTGGCATATCTGACAATCACGTATACAATGCAATTTCAAGTCAAGTAGAAGTCGTGATAGAGCAGTGGATGGGCATTCGCTTCAGGTGCGAAAGGTCCGATGTTCGAGTCTAGCTGGAGCCGTTACGATTGTTCCCTTAGGCAAGGCATTTAAATTCCACATTGTCCCTTCTCTCTCCCTCGTAGAGATGGATTACATCTCGAAAGTGATTAAAATAAGTTGTAAGCACTTGTTTCGCAATCGAGCTAAAATAAATTTGTATAAACTAATGCAATTTCGTTACTTTAAAAAAAAATAGGAATATAGCTTTAATATAGACAGAAGTAGACAGACGTAGACAGACATAGACAGACATAGACAGACGTAGACAGAAGTAGACAGACATAGACAGAAGTAGACAGACATAGACAGACGTAGACAGACATAGACAGAAGTAGACAGACATAGACAGAAGTAGACAGACATACAACATCTTATCGTTCACTCAGGAACAATTTGTATAACAGGAGGATAATGCAAATATATATTTAAGGGATAAAATGTTTTACGTTTATTGGGGGTGGGTGAGGGGGGGGTAAATAGTGTGTGTGGGAGGGGGGGGGTTAATTTCTATACTGGTGTAATATCATTAAAATATTACTTTATCAACGACCTAGCTGCCGATGTTCTGAAATTGTTTCATCGCTGTGTTTTTTGTGTGAGCGACACCTCCTGAAGAGATTAGTCATTTCATCGCTTATGATGTCGACTATATTTATATAATTCATATGTAAGTAAGACATGTATACTAGAACTGCGGATTTGCAATGTGTCTGTTGCTATGGAAACATGCTACCTGTGTATAATGACATGCCGCACCACAGCTCCTAGACCACCGGTAAAGACGTCTCTCCGCAGCCCATAATCCTATAGACCTCTGTATCACCGAGCGATAGGGCAAGGGGCGTCCGGAACTCGTAAAATACGATAGATTCTCACCAAGACCTCGTCTTTGATGCTCAAAATAGCAGTTGTTACTCCACTGTGCAGCTCGTGCCTCTAAATAAGGGTCCCATATCTACAGTTATACAGATTCGACAGATATTCCAGATGTGCAGTAAAACGAATAATACAGCTTAACCAAAGAGGCTTCCGTAGCCGAGTGCTTACGGTCGTTGACTTCACACGACTAGCACCTCTCCGCTGTAGGTTCGAATCCCCCTGGCGGTGGCGAATTCTTTCAAGTGAGGAAGCTATCCAGATTTGTTGTGGAAGATCGGTGGTTCTAGTCGGGTACCCGTCCGTGCTTGAAATATTGGTCTGAGGAGCACCCGGGGTCTTCCTCCACCAATACTAGCTGGAGAGTCGCCAGGCACCCGGGGTCTTCCTCCACCAATACTAGCCGGAGAGTCGCCAGGCACCCGGGGTCTTCCTCCACCAATACTAGCCGGAGAGTCGCCAGGCACCCGGGGTCTTCCTCCACCAATACTAGCCGGAGAGTCGCCAGGCACCCGGGGTCTTCCTCCACCAATACTAGCCGGAGAGTCGAAGCACCCGGGGTCTTCCTCCACCAATACTAGCCGGAGAGTCGCCAGGCACCCGGGGTCTTCCTCCACCAATACTAGCCGGAGAGTCGAAGCACCCGGGGTCTTCCTCCACCAATACTAGCCGGAGAGTCGCCAGGCACCCGGGGTCTTCCTCCACCAATACTAGCCGGAGAGTCGAAGCACCCGGGGTCTTCCTCCACCAATACTAGCTGGAGAGTCGCCAGGCACCCGGGGTCTTCCTCCACCAATACTAGCTGGAGAGTCGCCAGGCACCCGGGGTCTTCCTCCACCAATACTAGCCGGAGAGTCGCCAGGCACCCGGGGTCTTCCTCCACCAATACTAGCTGGAGAGTCGCCAGGCACCCGGGGTCTTCCTCCACCAATACTAGCTGGAGAGTCGCCAGGCACCCGGGGTCTTCCTCCACCAATACTAGCCGGAGAGTCGCCAGGCACCCGGGGTCTTCCTCCACCAATACTAGCCGGAGAGTCGAAGCACCCGGGGTCTTCCTCCACCAATACTAGCCGGAGAGTCGCCAGGCACCCGGGGTCTTCCTCCACCAATACTAGCCGGAGAGTCGCCAGGCACCCGGGGTCTTCCTCCACCAATACTAGCCGGAGAGTCGCCAGGCACCCGGGGTCTTCCTCCACCAATACTAGCCGGAGAGTCGCCAGGCACCCGGGGTCTTCCTCCACCAATACTAGCCGGAGAGTCGCCAGGCACCCGGGGTCTTCCTCCACCAATACTAGCCGGAGAGTCGAAGCACCCGGGGTCTTCCTCCACCAATACTAGCCGGAGAGTCGCCATATTACATAGACTGTTGGTGCGTCTTTATACCTCCACAAAATAAACAAACAAAACAGCTCAATGAAATGTACAGTAACGGAAGCTGTACAAGCGGACCTCCAAGTGGTTACGGTATGCCATATCCCGACAAGACGCCAGCACAATTATGGAGAGTGGTAGAGACTATGATGATAATAATAAAGACTATTGCAGATGCAAATAGTATTCAAAATCGCTGGTAGTATCAGCTTACTTTTATGCTTTCTAATGAATGATAAGTTTTCTCAGTGGAAGAACGCTCCATCGTCCACTGTTTTGAAACAGTGAAATATGGCATGTTCTGTGTCACTGCTGGAGTTTCGTATTCCTCCGCGGCTGGAGTTTCGTATTCCTCCGCGGCTGGGTCTACTTTTGTAATTAAGCGATTTTCTGACAATACTGAACAGTTAATTATAAGAAATTCTAATGAATTTGTTGTGTCTGTAAATTTTGACAGCAAACAGAAACTAGCTTGGAAATTATACCGAAACTATTTCTTATTACGGACGTTCACACTAACAGATGTGGTTGTGCGGTTGTGTATTGTAGTGAAATGAGGCTCCCGACAGGGCAGTTAAAATGAACAAAATTTGAAAACAATTATTATATTAGCCAAACTTATGACACGTCTTGCTTTTAATGTGTACTTGGTGGAATGGACATGTGTTGCTCATTTTTTATTAATTGTGTTTCCATTCTCGCTCCAACCAATTCAACTTACTAACAATCTCATATTCGAAGCTGGTTCCCTGCGTCTGTAGAAATTGTGTGCCTGTAGAATGGCCCTTTGAAACATACGGATGTTCAGCAATACGCATGCGCAATATGGCACAAAAGATGCAAGGAGAATTGCCTGTAGTGTCCTCATGGCGTGAGCGTGATTACTATCTGTTGAAGGAATGTGACGATAAGACATAGTGGTTACGAATGGAGAAATAGTGGAGATAAATAACCGAGTGTGGGTGCAACTACCTTGCCGATCGGGTACTATATGGTTACCCTGGTCCGTCCGTCATTTTTAGACCGAACCATGCATCATTTTTTCAAATAACTTCGCACAGATGTTCACAATAAAAAATGACACAGGTCAAAGGTCATGCTCAAAGTCACACTTTAGGGGCCAAGAGATTCAAAACATATTGTCCAATGTATAAGTTATGAACTCTGATGGCTTTTCAAATAGCGCAGTGGATGCGCGTTCGCTTCAGGTCCGGAGTTCGAGCTCCATTGGAGCCGTTACGATTATGCCTTTAAGCAAGGCATTTAAATTACACGTTGCCTCTTCTCTCTCCCTCGTGGCGATGGATTCCATCAGGAATGAGGTCTCGAGAGTGATTTATATAAGTTGAAATAACTTGTTTCGTAATCGAGCTAAAATTAAGTTGCATAAACTAAATAAGTTCACACAAACGTTGACCATAATGAGACGTCGTGTTACTCTCCTGACTTCACACAAACGTTGACCATAATGAGACGTCGTGTTACTCTCCTGACTTCACACTAACGTTGACCATAATGAGACGTAGTGTTACTCTCGTGACATATCCATGCATTCATCATGGTCATTGGGTTCCAAATTACTTTTAAATTATTTATTAGTTGATAATTTTCCATATAATAATTCGAAATTTCATTAGTTTGGCTTTTTAAAATTGTATATTTGTGTTTATCTTATGGTAAACACATATTACGCTCGCCCACATGGTTCGCCGGAGGGGGGTCGAGGGTAAATAAGCTCATAAGTGGAAGTCGTGATGGTGCAGTGGATGCGCGTTCGCTTCAGGTCTGGAGTTCGAGCCCCGCTGGAGCCGTTACGATTGTGTCCTTAGGCAAGGCATTTAAATTCCACGTTGCCTCTTCTCTCTCCCTCGTGGCGGTGGATTCCACCAGGAATGAGGTCTCGAGAGTGATTTATATAAGTTGAAATAACTTGTTTCGCAATCGAGCTAAAATAAATTTGTATAAACAATAAATAAGCTCAATCATCATCAAATACGTATTATATAATTCATGTTTAACATTGAAACATTCGTACACAAGAGATTGCATTTTGATTATACCCATCTACAAGACATTAAAAAACAGTTAAATGAAAATTTTGAAATATATTGTGTTATGGGTACAAATTATGTAAACAATATTGTTGCACAATGTTGCAAAATAGCTGAGAACTGTACTAACCTTTTCAAGAAAATATCTGAGAACTGTACTAACCTTTTCAAGAAAATATCTGAGAACTGTATTAACCTTTTCAAGAAAATATCTGAGAATTGTATTAACCTATTCCACAAAATATCTGAGAAGTGTATTAACCTTTTCAACAAAATATCTGAGAACTGTACTAACCTTTTCAAGAAAATATCTGAGAAGTGTATTAACCTTTTCAAGAAAATATCTGAGAACTGTACTAACCTTTTCAACAAAATATCTGAGACCTGTATTAACCTGTTCAAGAAAATATCTGAGAACTGTATTAACCTTTTCAAGAAAATATCTGAGAACTGTATTAACCTTTTCAAGAAAATATCTGAGAACTGTATTAACCTATTCCACAAAATATCTGAGAAGTGTATTAACCTTTTCAACAAAATATCTGAGAACTGTATTAACCTTTTCAGCAAAATATCTGAGACCTGTACTAACCTATTCAACAACATATCTGAGAACTGTACTAACCTATTCAACAACATATCTGAGAACTGTACTAACCTTTTCAACAACATATCTGAGAACTGTACTAACCTATTCAACAACATATCTGAGAACTGTACTAACCTTTTCAACAAAATAGTTCACAAGAAACAAATAAACATAACACACACTGAAATTGTATCTCCATTTGTCCACTGTAAACTATCACAGATCGATGTGTCTCATGATTTATAGACTTGTTCTCTGTCAGTTGACTGGTACGTGTGCTTAGCCAAAGAGGTTGTTCATGTACTTACCTGACATGTCAATGTTTTACAAGGGATTCTATGTTGCGGTTTTGGTCAGAGTTTAGCTATAACATTTAGTAGGAATGTGCCTTGTGCATGTATTACACAATAGCAGTTGGTTGTGGGAACGAAGATAAACAAGAGGTTAGTCCGTAAGTCAGAGCGTTCTATACTGGAGTGATGCTAAACAAGTAGTCCGTAAGTCAGAGCGTTCTATACTGGAGCGATGCTAAACAAGTAGTCCGTAAGTCAGGGCGTTCTATACTGGAGTGATGCTAAACAAGTAGTCCGTAAGTCAGAGCGTTCTATACTGGAGTGATGCTAAACAAGTAGTCCGTAAGTCAGAGTGTTCTATACTGGAGTGATGCTAAACAAGTAGTCTGTAAGTCAGAGCGTTCTATACTGGAGTGATGCTAAACAAGTATTCCGTAAGTCAGAGCGTTCTATACTGGAGCAATGCTAAACAAGTAGTCCGTAAGTCAGAGCGTTCTATACTGGAGTGATGCTAAACAAGTAGCCCGTAAGTCAGAGCGTTCTATACTGGAGTGATGCTAAACAAGTAGTCCGTAAGTCAGCGTGTTCTATACTGGAGTGATGCTAAACAAGTAGCTCGTAAGTCAGTGTTCTATACCGGAGTGATGCTAAACAAGTAGTCCGTAAGTCAGAGCGTTCTATACTGGAGTGATGCTAAACAAGTAGTCCGTAAGTCAGAGCGTTCTATACTGGAGTGATGCTAAACAGGTAGTCCGTAGGTCAGAGCGTTCTATACTGGAGTGATGCTAAACAAGTAGTCTGTAAGTCAGAGCGTTCTATACTGGAGTGATGCTAAACAAGTAGTCCGTAAGTCAGGGTGTTCTATACTGGAGTGATGCTAAACAAGTAGTCCGTAAGTCAGAGCGTTCTATACTGGAGTGATGCTAAACAAGTAGTCCGTAAGTCAGAGCGTTCTATACTGGAGTGATGCTAAACAAGTAGTCTGTAAGTCAGAGCGTTCTATACTGGAGTGATGCTAAACAAGTAGCCCGTAAGTCAGAGTGTTCTATACTGGAGAGATGCTAAACAAGTAGTCCGTAAGTCAGAGCGTTCTATACTGGAGTGATGCTAAACAAGTAGTCCGTAATTCAGCGTGTTCTATACTGGAGTGATGCTAAACAAGTAGTCTGTAAGTCAGAGCGTTCTATACTGGAGTGATGCTAAACAAGTAGTCCGTAAGTCAGAGCATTCTATACTGGAGTGATGCTAAACAAGTAGTCCATAAGTCAGAGCGTTCTATACTGGAGTGATGCTAAACAAGTAGTCCGTAAGTCAGAGCGTTCTATACTGGAGTGATGCTAAACAAGTAGTCCGTAAGTCAGAGCGTTCTATACTGGAGTGATGCTAAACAAGTAGTCCGTAAGTCAGAGCGTTCTATACTGGAGCGATGCTAAACAAGTAGTCCGTAAGTCAGGGCGTTCTATACTGGAGTGATGCTAAACAAGTAGTCCGTAAGTCAGAGCGTTCTATACTGGAGTGATGCTAAACAAGTATTCCGTAAGTCAGAGCGTTCTATACTGGAGCAATGCTAAACAAGTAGTCCGTAAGTCAGAGCGTTCTATACTGGAGTGATGCTAAACAAGTAGCCCGTAAGTCAGAGCGTTCTATACTGGAGTGATGCTAAACAAGTAGTCCGTAAGTCAGCGTGTTCTATACTGGAGTGATGCTAAACAAGTAGCTCGTAAGTCAGTGTTCTATACCGGAGTGATGCTAAACAAGTAGTCCGTAAGTCAGAGCGTTCTATACTGGAGTGATGCTAAACAAGTAGTCCGTAGGTCAGAGCGTTCTATACTGGAGTGATGCTAAACAAGTAGTCCGTAAGTCAGAGCGTTCTATACTGGAGTGATGCTAAACAAGTAGCCCGTAAGTCAGAGCGTTCTATACTGGAGTGATGCTAAACAAGTAGTCCGTAAGTCAGCGTGTTCTATACTGGAGTGATGCTAAACAAGTAGCTCGTAAGTCAGTGTTCTATACCGGAGTGATGCTAAACAAGTAGTCCGTAAGTCAGAGCGTTCTATACTGGAGTGATGCTAACAAGTAGCCGTAAGTCAGAGTGTTCTATACTGGAGAGATGCTAAACAAGTAGTCCGTAAGTCAGAGCATTCTATACTGGAGTGATGCTAAACAAGTAGTCCCTAAGTCAGAGCGTTCTATACTGGAGTGATGCTAAACAAGTAGTCCGTAAGTCAGAGCGTTCTATACTGGAGTGATGCTAAACAAGTAGTCCGTAAGTCAGAGCGTTCTATACTGGAGTGATGCTAAACAAGTAGTCCATAAGTCAGAGCGTTCTATACTGGAGAGATGCTAAACAAGTAGTCCGTAAGTCAGAGCGTTCTATACTGGAGTGATGCTAAACAAGTAGTCCGAAGTCAGAGCATTCTATACTGGAGTGATGCTAAACAAGTAGTCCGTAAGTCAGAGTGTTCTATACTGGAGTGATGCTAAACAAGTAGTCCGTAAGTCAGAGCATTCTATACTGGAGTGATGCTAAACAAGTAGTCCGTAAGTCAGAGCGTTCTATACTGGAGTGATGCTAAACAAGATGTCCGTAAGTCAGAGTGTTCTATACTGGAGTGATGCTAAACAAGTAGTCCGTAAGTCAGAGCATTCTATACTGGAGTGATGCTAAACAAGTAGTCCGTAAGTCAGAGCGTTCTATACTGGAGTGATGCTAAACAAGATGTCCGTAAGTCAGAGTGTTCTATACTGGAGTGATGCTAAACAAGTAGTCCGTAAGTCAGAGCATTCTATACTGGAGTGATGCTAAACAAGTAGTCCGTAAGTCAGAGCGTTCTATACTGGAGTGATGCTAAACAAGATGTCCGTAAGTCAGAGTGTTCTATACTGGAGTGATGCTAAACAAGTAGTCTGTAAGTTAGAGCGTTCTATACTGGAGTGATGCTAAACAAGTAGTCCGTAGTCAGAGCGTTCTATACTGGAGCGATGCTAAACAAGAGTCCGTAAGTCAGGGCGTTCTATACTGGAGTGATGCTAAACAAGTAGTCCGTAAGTCAGAGCGTTCTATACTGGAGTGATGCTAAACAAGTAGTCCATAAGTCAGAGCGTTCTATACTGGAGAGATGCTAAACAAGTAGTCCGTAAGTCAGAGCGTTCTATACTGGAGTGATGCTAAACAAGTAGTCCATAAGTCAGAGCGTTCTATACTGGAGAGATGCTAAACAAGTACCCGTAGGTCAGAGCGTTCTATACTGGAGTGATGCTAAACAAGTAGTCCGTAAGTCAGAGCGTTCTATACTGGAGTGATGCTAAACAAGTAGTCCGTAGGTCAGAGCGTTCTATACTGGAGTGATGCTAAACAAGTAGTCCGTAAGTCAGAGTGTTCTATACTGGAGTGATGCTAAACAAGTAGCCCGTAAGTCAGTGTTCTATACTGGAGTGATGCTAAAAAAGTAGTCCGTAAGTCAGAGCGTTCTTACTGGAGTGATGCTAAACAAGTAGTCCGTATGTCAGAGCATTCTATACTGGAGTGATGCTAAACAAGTAGTCCGTAAGTCAGAGCGTTCTATACTGGAGTGATGCTAAACAAGTAGCCCGTAAGTCAGTGTTCTATACTGGAGAGATGCTAAACAAGTAGTTCATAAGTCAGAGCGTTCTATACTGGAGTGATGCTAAACAAGTAGTCCGTAAGTCAGCGGTTTATACTGGAGTGATGCTAAACAAGTAGTCGTAAGTCAGGTTCTATACTGGAGTGATGCTAAACAGTAGTCCGTAAGTCAGAGCGTTCTATACTGGAGTGATGCTAAACAGTAGTCCGTAAGTCAGAGCGTTCTATACTGGAGTGATGCTAAACAAGTAGTCCGTAAGTCATCGGTGTTCTATACTGGAGTGATGCTAAACAAGATGTCCGTAAGTCAGAGTGTTCTATACTGGAGTGATGCTAAACAAGTAGTCCGTAAGTCAGAGCATTCTATACTGGAGTGATGCTAAACAAGTAGTCCGTAAGTCAGAGCGTTCTATACTGGAGTGATGCTAAACAAGATGTCCGTAAGTCAGAGTGTTCTATACTGGAGTGATGCTAAACAAGTAGTCCGTAAGTCAGAGCATTCTATACTGGAGTGATGCTAAACAAGTAGTCCGTAAGTCAGAGCGTTCTATACTGGAGTGATGCTAAACAAGATGTCCGTAAGTCAGAGTGTTCTATACTGGAGTGATGCTAAACAAGTAGTCCGTAAGTCAGAGCATTCTATACTGGAGTGATGCTAAACAAGTAGTCCGTAAGTCAGAGCGTTCTATACTGGAGTGATGCTAAACAAGATGTCCGTAAGTCAGAGCGTTCTATACTGGAGTGATGCTAAACAAGTAGTCCGTAGGTCAGAGCGTTCTATACTGGAGTGATGCTAAACAAGTAGTCCGTAAGTCAGCGTGTTCTATACTGGAGTGATGCTAAACAAGTAGCCCGTAAGTCAGGCGTTCTATACTGGAGTGATGCTAAACAAGTAGTCCGTAAGTCAGAGCGTTCTATACTGGAGTGATGCTAAACAAGTAGTCCGTAAGTCAGAGCGTTCTATACTGGAGTGATGCTAAACAAGTAGTCCGTAAGTCAGAGCGTTCTATACTGGAGTGATGCTAAACAAGTAGCCCGTAAGTCAGAGCGTTCTATACTGGAGTGATGCTAAACAAGTAGTCCGTAAGTCAGCGTGTTCTATACTGGAGTGATGCTAAACAAGTAGCCGTAAGTCAGAGTGTTTCTATACTGGAGTGATGCTAAACACAAGTTCTATACTGGAAGTATGCTACATTAGTCCGGTCAAGCATTCTGAGTGAGTGATGCTAAACAAGTAGTCCGTAAGTCAGAGCGTTCTATACTGGAGTGATGCTAAACAAGTAGTCCGTAAGTCAGAGCGTTCTATACTGGAGTGATGCTAAACAAGTAGTCCGTAAGTCAGAGCGTTCTTTACTGGAGTGATGCTAAACAAGTAGTCCGTAGGTCAGAGCGTTCTATACTGGAGTGATGCTAAACAAGTAGTCCGTAAGTCAGCGAGTTCTATACTGGAGTGATGCTAAACAAGTAGCCCGTAAGTCAGTGTTCTATACTGGAGTGATGCTAAAACAAGTAGTCCGTAAGTCAGAGCGTTCTTTACTGGAGTGATGCTAAACAAGTAGTCCGTAGGTCAGAGCGTTCTCTACTGGAGTGACCTAAACAAGTAGTCCGTAAGTCAGAGCGTTCTATACTGGAGTGATGCTAAACAAGTAGACCGTAAGTCAGAGTGTTCTATACTGGAGAGATGCTAAACAAGTAGTCCATAAGTCAGAGCGTTCTATACTGGAGTGATGCTAAACAAGTAGTCCGTAAGTCAGCGTGTTCTATACTGGAGTGATGCTAAACAAGTAGCTCGTAAGTCAGTGTTCTATACTGGAGTGATGCTAAACAAGTAGTCCATAAGTCAGAGCGTTCTATACTGGAGTGATGCTAAACAAGTAGTCCGTAAGTCAGAGCGTTCTATACTGGAGTGATGCTAAACAAGTAGTCCGTAAGTCAGAGCGTTCTATACTGGAGTGATGCTAAACAAGTACCCGTAGGTCAGAGCGTTCTATACTGGAGTGATGCTAAACAAGTAGTCCGTAGGTCAGAGCGTTCTATACTGGAGTGATGCTAAACAAGTAGTCCGTAAGTCAGAGCGTTCTATACTGGAGCGATGCTAAACAAGAGTCCGTAAGTCAGGGCGTTCTATACTGGAGTGATGCTAAACAAGTAGTCCGTAAGTCAGGGTGTTCTATACTGGAGTGATGCTAAACAAGTAGTCCGTAAGTCAGAGCGTTCTATACTGGAGTGATGCTAAACAAGTAGTCCGTAAGTCAGAGCGTTCTATACTGGAGTGATGCTAAACAAGTAGTCCTAAGTCAGCGTTCTATACTGGAGTGATGCTAAACAAGTAGTCTGTAAGTCAGAGCGTTCTATACTGGAGTGATGCTAAACAAGTAGCCCGTAAATCAGAGTGTTCTATACTGGAGAGATGCTAAACAAGTAGTCCGTAAGTCAGAGCATTCTATACTGGAGTGATGCTAAACAAGTAGTCCATAAGTCAGAGCGTTCTATACTGGAGTGATGCTAAACAAGTAGTCCGTAAGTCAGAGAGTTCTATACTGGAGTGATGCTAAACAAGTAGTCCGTAAGTCAGAGCGTTCTATACTGGAGTGATGCTAAACAAGTAGTCCGTAAGTCAGAGCGTTCTATACTGGAGTGATGCTAAACAAGTAGTCCGTAAGTCAGCGTGTTCTATACTGGAGTGATGCTAAACAAGTAGCCCGTAAGTCAGTGTTCTATACTGGAGTGATGCTAAAAAAGTAGTCCGTAAGTCAGAGCGTTCTTTACTGAAGTGATGCTAAACAAGTAGTCCGTAGGTCAGAGCGTTCTATACTGGAGTGATGCTAAACAAGTAGTCCGTAAGTCAGAGCGTTCTATACTGGAGTGATGCTAAACAAGTAGCCCGTAAGTCAGAGTGTTCTATACTGGAGAGATGCTAAACAAGTAGTCCATAAGTCAGAGCGTTCTATACTGGAGTGATGCTAAACAAGTAGTCCGTAAGTCAGCTTGTTCTATACTGGAGTGATGCTAAACAAGTAGCTCGTAAGTCAGTGTTTTATACTGGAGTGATGCTAAACAAGTAGTCCGTAAGTCAGAGCGTTCTATACTGGAGTGATGCTAAACAAGTAGTCCGTAAGTCAGAGCGTTCTATACTGGAGTGATGCTAACAAGTAGTCCGTAAGTCAGAGCGTTCTATACTGGAGTGATGCTAAACAAGTACCCGTAGGTCAGAGCGTTCTATACTGAGTGATGCTAAACAAGTAGTCCGTAGTCAGAGCGTTCTATACTGGAGTGATGCTAAACAAGTAGTCCGTAAGTCAGAGCGTTCTATACTGGAGCGATGCTAAACAAGAGTCCGTAAGTCAGGGCGTTCTATACTGGAGTGATGCTAAACAAGTAGTCCGTAAGTCAGAGCGTTCTATACTGGAGTGATGCTAAACAAGTAGTCCGTAAGTCAGGGTGTTCTATACTGGAGTGATGCTAAACAAGTAGTCCGTAAGTCAGAGCGTTCTATACTGGAGTGATGCTAAACAAGTAGTCCATAAGTCAGAGCGTTCTATACTGGAGAGATGCTAAACAAGTAGTCCGTAAGTCAGAGCGTTCTATACTGGAGTGATGCTAAACAAGTAGCCCGTAAGTCAGAGTGTTCTATACTGGAGAGATGCTAAACAAGTAGTCCGTAAGTCAGAGCATTCTATACTGGAGTGATGCTAAACAAGTAGTCCGTAAGTCAGAGCGTTCTATACTGGAGTGATGCTAAACAAGTAGTCCGTAAGTCAGAGCGTTCTATACTGGAGTGATGCTAAACAAGTAGTCCGTAAGT
>CM026403.1:57883460-57893460 GCA_014843695.1 Archivesica marissinica
TATTTTCACCATCGCTACATATTGAACATCCCTTACCCTACATTTGTTATGGATTAAAGACTCATAAAATAGGTCTTGACATTGGGCTAGGTCTATGTAGCATTGCATCCAATTATTGAAACATGGTTAAATTGAAAAGATACGTCCATATTGAAAGCCAAATAGTGGCTTATCAGGATATTTTCTCGTATTTTCACCATCGTTACATATTGTACATCCCTTACCCTACAGTTGTTATGGATTACAAACGCATAAAATAGGTCTTGGCATTGAGCTAACACTATGTAGCATTGCATCCAACTATTGAAATATGGTAAAATTGAAAAGATACGTCCATATTGAAAGCCAAATAGTGGCGTATCAGCATAATTTCTCGTATTTTCACCATCGCTACATATTGAACATCCCTTACCCTACATTTGTTATGGATTAAAGACTCATAAAATAGGTCTTGACATTGGGCTAGGTCTATGTAGCATTGCATCCAACTATTGAAACATGGTTACATTGAAGGTATACGTCCATATTGAAAGCCAAATAGTGGCTTATCAGGATATTTTCTCATATTTTCACCATCGTTACATATTGAACATCCCTTACCCTACAGTTGTTATGGATTAAAGACTCATAAAATAGGTCTTGACATTGGGCTAGGTCTATGTAGCATTGGACCCACCTATTGAAACATGGTTGAATTGAAGCTTTACGTCCATATTGAAAGCCAAATAGTGGCTTATCAGCATATTTTCCTATAGCAGCTATGGCATACTTTTTAAAAACATTTTTTTAGATGTTTAATAAGGGTCTCTCCGCGTCTGTAAAGGCTGCATTACTTGGCTAAAAGGTTGTGATTAAATCTGAAAAGGGTAAATTTACCTCCCATCTCTGGGAGTATGAGCCAAAGAGAATTTAGATGCCTAAATTGGTTACTGCACGTCGAGTCAATGATACACTAGGTGTGCAGTAACCCCTGGTAGAACCCATCAAGTTGATGGTACCGCTAAGAAAGAGAATTGATTTAAACCTCCTCGTGGGTCTCGCCAGGTGTTTGGCTTACCCATATCATGAAGTGACGGGGTGATTCTCAGCTATGGCATACATTATATAGAAATTGTCATAAAAGTTATAACAACCTCACAGAGATCATTTTCATTGAAATATAGCTATATTCAATCATACTAGCGCTAGACTGGTTTTCAACCAATATATTTACCCCAAGGGTCAAGGTCAACTGCAAGCCAAGATCACAATTGTGTGAAGATCATGCATAAAGGGACATTTTATGTAAATATGAATACAATATGTCCAAGAAAAAGTCATTTATTGTCAGTTTTATGTTTGTTCGCTGTTTTTTCTTACTTTAAGCCAAGGTCAAGGTCACCAGAAGGTCAATGTCATATCATTGATGTCATTGTAAAGGTCTTGTCCAAATAATTATTGTTTATGAATATAAACAAAATATATCAAGGGATAAAATAGTTATAGCCAATTATTGATTTTATCCCATAAAGCTATCAAAATTAGGTATTTTTGTCATGGGGGGTGGGGTAACATTGTCTGCTATACTGACCTTAATATATGTCATACACCAACCAAATGCTGATATTTCGATTTCTAAATAAATTTGCTACAAAACTATGTAATTATATATGTTCCATAACTTTCATTAAATTTCTAACACTTATTGATAGACAAAAATTGAAACAACTCTCTAAATATGGAATGAGAGAGGCAAATATGCTATATATATATAAGTTCCACACATGATATATTTGGCAATCCGGGTATGCAATGCGTGTTTTTTTAGGATGCAAATGCATCTAGCAAAAGGATAAACAAGTGTCAATGATATAGGATCACCTATAAAAAGATGCTGATGTGTTGAAGTATGTGATCTTTCCTAATAAGGAACATTTTTTACAAAGTTTTAATTGAAGGGTGGGTATATAAATTAGGTGATAACACAGCAAAAGCTACCACCGATACAATGCTATCACATATTTTCTAACTCTAGGGTATGTAAAAATCACTATGAGATTTATTCACCCCAGATGGTACCGATAGCCACAATTTGGGGGTCTGGCTCATGGACTAATATGGCCTCTGCCAGCTTTAGGGACAGCCTGACACCTGTTGGAGGACAGTTTGCCATCTCTTCTGCATAAAATTGATAAATTGATGAAGGAATCTCTGTCTGATGGCATTGCATCTTACCATTTGAGCGCAATTTTAACGGAGACTTTAGTTAAATCTCAATAGTGAAAGAGAGATATCCAGTACAATTCAGCAATTCCATATCATGCAATAATCTAAGAGGAACAAGTCGACCGTAAGGGCATTGTCACCAAGCTGTCCTAATGTGTGTTAGGTCCACATGAACGTGACGTCAGCCGTTTAAAACGCCAACATGGATTCAGGTTTTTTCTTCTTAAATTCAATAGCGATGCCGTTTTAAACAACTTCTGAACATATTTCACAGACAAAACCAGACAAATATTCATTTAATCGTACCTGACTCATTGACGTGCAAAATTGCGTCATTTTTACCGTACTTTCGCGCTCTTCCAGTGACATGCTCCCCCCGTATTTTGCGAAATATTTGTACGGCTTTTTGCTCATGAATAGTTTTGTAAACATGCACACAACTATTTAAACATTTTTTCAAAGGCTGGAATAAGTGCACGAGAAAAACGTCATTTTCACCTTTTCGTAACGCATAGTTGATGTTGACGTCGACGTCAACATTTTTTTCAGTCAACGGCGAGGGTGACGTTTAGTCAAGGCCTATATATAAAAAGGTTGAATTTATAGTACGACACCATAAAATAATATTAAATAGAAAAGTGGGTACTTAAAACATTTGACTAGTGTATACTTAAAGTGAGGTTAGACCTGATCATAAGCATATGGTACATGCTACAACCCATTACCGAAATTTTTGTATAAATTGTATACCCAGAATATTATTTACTGCAAGGTTCATCTTTAACCTTGAACAATTCTGCTTGAGTTTGTTTGAACGGATTAATTTTTCTATATATGTCTATGATAAATGCTGTCCTATTCCTTACAAAATGGATAAATCCAACCAAAACTAACTATTATACAAGGGTCATTAAATAAATACTGACAATGTCATTACTACAGAATATCTGAGACATGCAGGTACAAATTCTACTATCATTGACTTCAATGCTTCCTGTACTTAATATAGAGCTTTCACCTCTTTAGAGACAACGTTCCAATCATGGTTGCTAGGCAACTGAAGTTGATTCATGCCAATAGGATGGCCACGGCGCTTTCAGGTACTTTTAAACAATTTTATTTTATTAAACCAACATATTTTTGCAAATCCTTTGAATTATGCTGGTAACCCAAAATACTTAAGGTATCCGATTCAAACGTCAAAAACTACCGCCAGGTGATACATCGTTGATGAAATAAATGTAATCTTAGAAAATAAGAAGAATCTGTTAATAATTAAAAAATAATCGTCAATTAATGACCCCACATGCAGAAATGAAGGTCACGTAAAATTATTATTACAAGTAAAGTTAGGTGGGTGCACTTCTGTGACTTTTTATGGTGCTTAATTTGCTCATCACTTTTCATAATATGATTTGTGGAAAATGTGTCCAGTATAGTCTGTTCAGTACCTTAAAACTATGAAAAAAATATTCTAATAAATGTTACCAATGGTCACGGGTAGAGATATTGACAGAAATGAAATTGTATGTTTTTTGAAGATTTTTCTAAAAATGGCCAATATTTACATTTGCAAAACATAATAGCCACCTATAATCAGGCATGATGTATGATAATGCCTGGATGTACAAACTTATTGTAAACCTTCAAATAATGTACATTGTATTGACCTCTAAATACGCCCTTATGACATCATGTTTTTTATGTCGCCGTTGAATGTACATTTGACCAAGTTACATATTTTAGCAAAAGAACGAAGTAAATTTCAACTCTGTTAGTTTAATTTGAGTTACTCCATTACTAGCTATTGTCAGTATTTCTTGGATGGGGTGTACACTATTTTCCAAAATATAAATTAAGATCGTAAATAAACAATGTAACAGTAAACAGCCATACTGTTGTCATTTCAAGGCTCATGCCATCTTATGGATTTTAGAAGTTACCGCAAGATCTATCAGACTATGTTTCACTTCCATGATATAAGTTGACGACAAGTCACAATATATTAGTGTTAGATTAATAGTTGTATAAAGGAAGATGTTCTGAAATATAAAAGTTGAGTATAAAACTTATTTAGTTACAACAGTATGCCTGTCTTTAAAACAAGAAATTTGAAAAAACAAAATGTGTATATATATTTACATGGTTGTGTATATAACACAGGCTTATCATCACTTTCCTAAGCAAAATAAACATAACCTAAATTTGCTAAATTAATGCTATAAATACAATATCTAGTGAAACCACAAGCATAAAACACAATCATGTATCCTACTCTACGGCAAGTAATGCATTACTTTATGGCATATGCAAGCGTTGTTCTGGTTTCGTTCTTAATAGTGGGTTAACAAATCTAAAATATTTGGAGGTCCAGAAATACTTTAAAATGAGAATGGATGAGAAATGTATACATCCTCCATAGCCTAGCGGTTAGAGCGTATGACCTGCGAGCAAAAGGTCCCAGGTTCGAATCCTGTTATGAGTACATTTTTTACCTGTTTATTTAATCATATTATCATGTATGTATATTGGTGGGTTTGTCACATGCCACAATTATGATCTAATCGTGATGTCATTATTGTCTACATTTAGAAAACGCAGGTATAGTGATTGTGGCGCTGCTGTAGGCTTTTCTGTGTCAATTTCGGAAATGTCTGCTACCGAAGTCAACAAGACAAAACGTGGAAATTCCATGAAAATCATGTGGGAGTTGGTAATGTTGTGGGGCTTTCGCGAATCGGCAATTGTTGGCAAAATTCTGCCCCTTTGATTAATTTATATTGTCTACACAAAACAATCATGTAGTAGTGTCATTCCATTTGAAGATAAAAGGCGGAATCAGAAATTATAAATCATGTAAAAAAATAATTGAAGGTCAAGGTCAAAGTGCCATATGCCCCTGGAAAGGCCTAGCTGCTAGACACAAGTAGGATTGAGTGCATGTATGAAAAATGTCTATCAATAAACGAAATGGGCATAACTCTGCAAAGAATCATACGATATGCACAACTAGCCTTCATACCAACAACTCCTGTGAAGTTTCATCCAAATGAGGCGATGAATTTATGAGATAAAGCCTGGACAAAGTTTCAGATCTCATATAGATCTTATAGTGAAATTTATCTAAGTATGAAAGGGGCATCAGCTGCGCAAAACGTGTCAGGATATGAAACAACTAGGCTTCATAGTACCGATCACTCATGTGGAGTTTCATCCAAATGAGGCAAGGGGTAAAACCAGTTTATGAGGCCCAGATAAAGTTTCAGAAGAATTGTATTGCCCGCCCAACGACATTCGCTAATCTAAAAACTATCTGGTCATGCCACTTTAGCCTCTGTCCTCTGAGTCTCGCAATTAAATGATCTGTAAACTTTGTGTTGTTGATTGTAGATGAGAATTCAATAATAATGTCAAGGTATGGACAGTTTTATCAGTACATGTAATTGTTTGTTTATTTCTAAAAACACAACTAATGTACATTTAGCTTACCTTCAGATGCCTCCAAGGCTGATCTGTAACACCATAGTCGTATGTTAACTCGTCACCAATGGGAATATCCTTGACTGCAAAAAGACACAGCTTTGGTGCTCTTTCTGTTCCAAGTTTTTTCATTTTACAATTAGCTTTTCGGAAAGGCCTGTCATTTACCATCTTCGCATAGCCGTCAGATTTAGTGGCATCAATACTGTAATGTAATATGTATATAATGCTAAAAGCACAGCACAGAAATGGCAGCGTACAAGCCACACAACCAACCAAAGGACAGACCAGGAAACTATTTTTGGGTGGTTCCGTTAGCACACCTAATAGAAAATACAAGAACATGAAAAAACGTTTACAGAAGGGTGAACGCTAGGGCTGTAACGATATATTTGTTATTCGCGTATGGAGATACTTTTTTGGGCAAATATATTCGTATTTGTGTCATGTTGGATATCATGAATACAATGAATACATTATTTCGGGTGTTATCTTTCTCAATAGCTTAATTTAGAAGCGTATTTTGTGTAAAAACTCAGTTGTGTTAACTGATTTTACATAAATATGTATTCGCGAATATTATTTGTATTCGCTTGAGCTTGACAATAAATGTTGCTATGCTATTGGACAATTTTTTTTATTGAAAGTGTTAAATAGGCAAATTCTTCAAAGGGCGGGACGTGCAGAGGATATGCACAACAAAGTCCAGGACTCGACGTTAAGGATTGCCCGGGGCAGGTAAAATCCCCTGATGGGCAAGTACTTGTTGACGACTACCTGCCCGATAGGGCAACAAATTAAGCTTTTTTCTATTTAGAATTAAAAATCTACAAATAATGTATTCAGGAAGTATCTGATATATTAATAATTAATATATAATAAGGATTGTCTAATGTTCGTTTAACTAGATATGATTGAGAAAAAAGTATTAAAAACTAATACTTTTGGAAGGTGAAAATATCATTTGGGCAAGTAAAACGCCTGACTAAGTTGCCCGATGGGCAACCAAGGAACAAAGGTTAATGTCAAGCCCTGAAGTTTATCTAATATATTAACATCTTACCATAGTGTCTTGCCGGAATGCTTGAAAAAAAATTGGAAGGTATTCTCTGAATTTTCAGCATCATTCGAAGACATCAATTCTCCCTTGTACTCGGTGATAAATTCGCCTTTTGATATCTCTTCATTCGCAAACACACCATAGCCTATTCAATAAAAGAAAGGGAAACAAATATATTTTAGACAAAATACTAATATGAATCATTGCTTTAAAGTTCATACCACCATTTCTAAATCCCCGGTGAAAGCCTTATATCATATATACCGGTAAGTCAAATGGTTATTGTAAACATTGCTACTACTCAAACAAGCTATTAATTTTGACCCATATAATTATCATATAAACATAAACACTTGCATTGTTCAATAATAGATAAGTTAACTAAAGAATACGCATTGCGGAAAGCAATACAGTACTTATTTCACTTTTGATATTTTTAAAGTCACTAAATCAACTGTTTATGTTGATATGATAAGGCCAAAATAGCATTTCCAAGTAGTAATTAATACTAACTCGGATGAGACGAATTATCGGTTATTACGAACATATTTATCAGTCCCAATTGTCAAGAAATAGCGGTAATATTGTTTGATACAAACATAATTTACTCAAGATTCTATCGGTCTGCTTGATTGAATATTGTTAGTTGATATTATGGATCTTAATCATTTTTTTTATATCGGTACTCGATAAATACATTTAAATACGACCTGAATTACAATTCGAGGGCATGCTTTTTTTAAATAGATTGATTGAGTTGGATTTTACGGCACTGTGACACAGTTAGGTCATATCATATAGCACCAACAGGAAAAGTGGTTCTGATTCTACATATTATTTACAGAAATAAAAATAAAATAAAATATAGAACCAGAACCACCTGCTGTAATCAAGAGTTGCGCGATTACTTCGTTTTGGAGCCTGTTTTACAGGACAAAACAGTGGTTTGATTCTGGAGGCTGATAATTGCCAAAACAGTGGTCCGATTCTGGAGGATTATAATTGCCCGGGAACCACACAGGACACTCTTTCTTTTTAAAACAGTTACGAAAATAGTTAATACTTAAAGTTACTAGTGGTATAGCCAAAATATTGTTTTAAATAGACAACTGTGTGAAACGTAAATGTCTAATTATTAATTTTATAGAAATACAGTCGAACCTGTGTTAAGACCACCCAAGGGAGGCACCAATATCGGTCATTTAATGGAGGTGGTCTCTTAAACTTTAAAGCTACACAGTTTGTTCTTTAGCATAACATTTGGTATATGAAAAAGTGGTCTGTAAAGACAGGTGGTCTCTTCTCTAACAGGTGGTCTCTCGAGCAGGTCTGACTATGCCACAAATATACTACATGTAGATTATTATCATTATATTTGCCAAAAAGTTGATGGCTAACGATATACGCGCCTTGTTTACCAAATGTATTGCGATACGATTAATCGTTTCACCCCCTATTCCAAGATAGACATATCATGCACTGCATGCACCCATTGAATCATTATTTCAAATTATGTACTTATAAGTAATGCATATAATCATAGGAAAGAGAGAAATATCTATTTTACAGGCCACTGTTAAATTTCAAGCAGGACTTACCTACAAATGTATCAATAAACTTTAATGTAACTTTTCTATCGCAATCTAATTTGGTGATATTGCCTCTTCTATTACGAACTGCCATCTTCTGGAAATATATATAAATGCTTAATTTTAGAGGTGTATTTTGTGTGAAAATGTATGTAACGAACACACTTGGTGACGAATACGATAGTAACGATACGAATAATATTCGTGAATACCTATTCATGTAAAATTAGTAATATCAGTAAACAAAATCGAGTTTTTACACAAAATACTCCTCTAAATTAAGCTATTGAGACCAGAAATAACGTATTCATCCAGTAGGACACAAATACGAATATATTCGCCACGAAAAGTATTGCGATGCGCAAATAACGAATATATCGTTACAGCCCTAGTCCTAACCATATCTCTCTCTAATTTATAAGCATGCTTACCAACCCACCCTCTTCAAGAGGTAGACCTCTTTGCAGCGAAAAATTATTCGAAAAGGGGCATTTTCACCAATTTTAGAAATCTTCCTCGAGAAAGACAAATTAGCCTTCTTTGTTTACTTAAGAAATCAAAATCTCCCTCTTGAAACAGTAAAACCTCCCTCTTGGAATAGTAAATAAGTTGGTAAGGCTTAAACATGTAGTCCTTGAAGTACCTAGCATATGCATATTCATCATTTTTTAATTATATTTTATGTTTTTCATTTTCTCGCAAAAGCTAGGTCCTTCAAGACTTGCTCAATTTCCCATAGCAGATTCTGACCCGATTTCTGATCAGGACTTGATAACGTGAATCAATATCCACAATTTTTTTAGACGAATATGTACCACGCTAGATCTGCAAAAAAATACAAAATCAACACACGGAACCCGCTCTAGGTACTTTTAAAACTTTAAAACCTGTATTTAGATGGGATTCAGCCAAACGGAAACTTGTCAAAACTCGGGCTTCTCAGAATCAAGAAATTTAGCAAATAAGTTTTCGCCTAAAAGAAATAATTGTGCATGTTGATTCGTGTACCACTGACACTGCTCATGTTATTTCTACATGTACAATATCAATGGAATCCGCTTGAAAATATGACATGCTGGGAAATAAATATCCGTTGGGCAGGTGGAAGGTGAGTAGCAATTTTGTTGTTGGCATTTATCAATAGAATAATGTTTTCTCCGTTTGCTGACAACCGATTATTAGGCAAAAATGTTGTCATTTGGAAATTGTAAAAGTCCTGATTAGAAATCAAGTCAGAATCTGCTATGGGAAATTGAGCAATTATTGAAGGACCATTTGCGAGAAAATGAAAAACATAAAATATCATTAAAAATGAAGGAAAAAGATTAATATGCATACCGGTATATGCTAGGTAGCTCTACTTCAAAGACTAGTAAGATAACTGCTAACCGGCCTATCTTTCGTTACGGCATATATATGGCTCTAATTCGTTTTTTTAGCGATTAAATACCTTAAAAGTCCTCCTTTTACACTCCGAAATTTTATTCAAATCTAATAAGCTCCATTTGTCATTCAAGTGGAAGCTATCAACACAGTTGCATGTATATTTCTAAGAAAACGATGTCAAATTCCAGCTGATGAGGTAACCAATATCAATCTGTTTTTGGTACACGCTAACAATTAACAGGTAAAAAATGTAAACTTTGGCATTCACTGTTCAGCTACA
>CM026403.1:57898460-57939212 GCA_014843695.1 Archivesica marissinica
CATTCAATGAACAAGCAAAATGACGAACATCATGTGCCAAATGAATGAGATTGTGAACATTGTAAACAACAAATTGTTCACTGTAAATTTCCTTGCTTCCATTCACAAAATATTTCAGTAGTTGATGGGCATAATCCAGATAGAATGTTCGCTTACGATCATTTGAATCTAGCAAAATCGAAATGGCTACAGTTACCGTACTTACTCGCCTATAAGACGACCCCCCTACTTTGGTTCTGTAATCTGTGGATTTGGCATGCACTCGCATATAAGACGGGTTGATAAAATTGACATAAGGAGTTGAAGAAATTTTTCAATAATTGATTCATAAGATTTTTGTGAACAATAACATGATGTTTTATTGCATGCTGCTAATTACTCAAAAAATCCGATATATGTAAATTAATCCACGGCATAATTATACAAGGACAACCTTTCTTACAGACACAGCCAATCAGATCGATCATTAAACGGTTAGCCCGCATAAGATCACCTTAGACACGACCAATTTGCATATTGTCCCATGCATGCCACATTTATAATTGAGTAGTGGCATGGGACAATACACAGGTGTTGTTAGGTAAACTGCCCGTCGCTCAAATGGGAATCCGGTCGCGACAGTAAATAAACATAAATTAAAAAAACAAAAACAATTAGAAATGTCACACAAACTTGTGAAATTATCAACAAAATATGATGTTTTGTCCAGTTAGGCCGGGATAATTGATATGATTACTTTTGGTTTACTGCGTCGGGTAGTTTTTTTTGAAAGTGGCACATATATTCAAAGTGAGTTTTAAAACAAATATTGCAAACTGACGTCGGCGAATTGAAATATTTTATAGTTATGGTAGGGTTATCAAAGCGAGAGAAAATATATTTTCAACCTGTATTCCGTATAGGTTTGGTACATAATTCAGAAATAATTAACATTTACTTGGCCTGCACATGTCAAAATGTCATTAGTTCCCACAGTATCAGAGCTGTCAGCACAGATCAAAGACATATGTAAGTTACACCAAAGAGAATTAGTTCCCTCCCTTCCATTTTTATGAAGCATTGCCCATTGGTGAATGACTTTGAAGTTTTTCCCTGCTTCAGCCCATGTCCATATATGGAAATCGATGTAAGGTTAAACTGCTCTCCAGGTACTCACACTACACACGTGTTGGTTCGTTGCTATGGATACGCTATACTAGTGGATAATAGGGACTGTTTCAAGAGGTATGAAGAAAGGTGGGCGTTTAAAGGAGTTCCAGATATACTTTGCATATAATTTGTTTAAACGGGGGTATATAGTAATTATTGAAATAAGAATTGTCCAGGGCTAGAATCTTTCGCAGTTTTTAATTTACCAAGGTGTTCATTTAATACCCAGTCGGTGAAAAAATGTATAAAAAGGGATCAAATTGGTCAAAACAAATTATATACACATATACAAATTTTGTATTTGGTGCACCCGGCGATTATAAACGGTTCGGTAATTATTGTGATTTGCACGAAAAGTTATGAAGGCGTTGATGGAGATTAATTTGTCTCAGTTTAATGTTGCCAAACAATAAACCCAGATAAACACTTCTGTATGACTGACTTTTTGAAAACTGTGACCAACTAGTGCCATTGCTAACTTTTCCACATATTTCGAATTAATTTACTATACACTTTAGTGTTTTGTTCATTTAATGAAAATAATATTAATATTGCATGAATATATGAATTAACAAATATGTATATATTTAATGTCAGTTATTATTACATTTAATACCCGTCAAAAAGTCGGTGAAAAAAAGTATAAAAATGGATCAAATTGGCCAAATCAAATATAGCTGGCTGACATTTAGAAAATGCCAAACCAACTGATAATGACTGAAAACTTTTAGGTCATGTTTTGTGACCCGCTTATAAAGATGGGACCCTGACTTTGAGCCTTAAATCAGCGGGAAATATCCACGTCTTATAGGCGAGTAAATACGGGTAATGTAAGAAAATGATTATACACTCATTTGTTTACAACTTTCCTGAGCACAATTGGGCCTGTATATAACAGAAACTGTCTAAATTCAGTTAGAGACCGAGGCTGTCTTGCAAACTCAGACGGTAATTTTCCAGAAAATGACACAAGATTATCAGATATTTCACTAATCTGTCTGTAGGATAATTTACACTCAACAGGACCTTGCTTGACAAAACACAAAATACGCTTAACTACACCCAGGCAAACCAAATGCATGTAATCAAGGCAAAATCCTTTGACACAATCAATGCCATATTCTAAAAATGGCGATACATCAGTCTGGTGATCAGTATAATTTCCAGCAGAAAATTCTTCATCTGTCCTTTCAGGAAAACTTTCACCCGAATGAAAAGTTATAAGATTTTTCTTCCATAACCCTTTAATTATGCACCGTTCACATGAAAAATAACCTGTATGACCTTTAATACATTTGACAAAAGCCCTGGCAGGGGCATCACACACAAAACCTTTAACATTCACTTGAAATATTTTATTTTCATGTGTCAGTCCATTGACTTTAAGCTGGTGGACTTCATTTAAAAAGTCGCCAAGGAAGTCTGTAAGTGAATTAGGTTTAGCCTTACCATAATAAATAGCAACTAGAAAGGGATTGAAGTTGTTGAAGCTACATAAAATTGACCAAAATTGTGTCCCAGAAGACTTGAATAAAGGTACACCATCTATGTTTATAAGAATATCAATATGGTTTTGTTTATCTACGTAATCAGATTCCTGCACCAACATTTTTATTATGCCACTCTGTATGCCAATGTACGAATAAGTTCCACCACATTTATCTTCAACTTGGATATCTCTAGGAGTCTGAAGTAGTGTTCTAGCATCTTTAGGCAGAGCATGTCCTTCACTTCTTAATATGCCTAAAAGGTCATTAATGCCTGATCTGGTACACTGATTCTTAGTCGCCCAATGGGCAATTTTTTCAATAAAATTTTGTGGTTCTTCTATTGTATCTGAATCACTGTCTGAATCCGAAGACTGTACTGCTTCTCTGAAGCCAAAGTCTGAATCTGATTCATTGCCCGATGCTCTATCACTGATGGATGCCGCTTCAGATTGTTCACTTTCATCTAGCACGACAACTTCGTCTTCATCACTGGCACTATTTTCGCTGCTGCTACTTCCCAGTGCAATGGCTGTTGCTTGGGCATGGCATCTTCTCCACCGCTGCCAATATGACATGACAGACCACACTAAATACTGAAAAACAAGATGAGGGACAAGTACAGCAATCTGCAAGAGTCAGCCGCAATAGCTTAGTGGTAGCGCGTTCAAGAGATCGAGGGGGACTTAAATAGTCGGTCACGACATGCAAGGTCATTGAGCCAGTGCCGTAGTTAAATACAACTCACAAGCAATTTATTTATCTGCAAGAGATAGTACCAGTTCCAGTGCACTGGTCAGAAATCATCTCACTGAAATTCCATATGTATTTCCTGCCCCAGGGTGAAACTAGAACGACAGTCGCCCACGACCGCATTGTATCCCCCTTCCACCATGTCAGAAAAAAAATCAACAAAGGGGAATAACTCCAAAATTAGTGACCCGAGAGTTGTGGTTCTTGTGCGCGACACGTCGTTTACTCGTTATTTATGCATGGATGAAGTTACGCTAAAATATTCCATACCGTTTCAGACTTATAGCCCGGACACGAAAGTGTAAAAAAAAAGCAACAAAGGGGAATAACTCCAAAATTATTGGGGATTCGGCGCAGCATGATAAAGAATCATTAGATAAAGGCATGTGTGAAATATGAAGACGCTTGGTGAAAGGAAACAGAAATTACAACACATTTACCCCTTGGTTAAGTTTATGAAAACGTGGATTTCTACAGGGCGGTAGAGGACCATTAGAGTAATGCCCATGCGAGGAAACAGCTATTATAAGACATTTACCCGAGCGTTAAAGTTTTTGACACACTAAAGTATGTGACCTTGACCCTGGGCTTATTGGGGCTGTATGCACGTGGAATTATCACAGGGCGATTGAGGACCATTAGAGCAATGCGTGTATGAAATATGATGCAAATATTTGCAAGGAAACAGAAATTATAAGTCGTTTACCTGAGCGTCAAAGTTTTTGACACCCTAAGTATGTGACCTTGACCCTGGGATTATTGGGGGCGGTACCAATGTGGATTTATCACAGGGCGATGGAGGACCATTAGAGCAATGTGTGTATGAAATATGAAGGAAATCTGCGAAAGGAAATAGAAATTAAAGACATCAATGTTTTGTGAGGGACAGGACAAGGGTAACACTAAATGCCCCTCCACTATCATAGTGGGGATGATGATGAATGGTGTTTAATGGCCTATCAACAGCTATGGTCATTTAAGGCCGGGCCAATGGGATGTATATACCCGTATTCAACCTGTCTACAATGAGGGAAATTCCCAATATCAGAACTCAATATTTACATAACTATATATTCAGTCCTGAAATTAGAATATCCTGACCTGGTGCCAGGTCCATACCGCACCAGAGTCACTTAGCTCTGCTCCAAAGTAATAGGATTAGCTATATTAAAGGTTATTACTTCTTAATGGAGCATAACCAAGGTGTGTAATCACGTGGTCACGACTACAACAACAAGAAAAATCGCCTCCGCTTCTAATTTGTATTCTTTTATATTTTCCTTATTATATAACGGATTACGATGTCATATGGAGCACCAAACGCGTATTGTTAATCTGCGTTTGGTGGTATTCTTACATTTGCCCAAACATCTATGGTTGCTGTGGAAAATCAGTTACCGTATCGGAGTTGACGGAAGTTCCAGTATACCGTACACTTGATTTGTTTATTATTATTATTTTTCACAGCAACGGTAGATGTTTGGGCAAATGTAAGAATTATTCAATCATCGACGTAGGCCTACTATTCAATTATTATATAACAATGGCATTAACCCATTGCATTTGGAATACGCTTTTAGGAGTATGTAAAATTCAAACTTTTTTTAATATATTTTTTTTATTTTTTATCTAAAGTATATGTTGTGACCACTCATTTGAACTGTCTCGACGAGACGGTTCAAATGGTGGTCACAACATATACATAAAAGCATAAATATGAAAATTATTCAAAATTTTCTTCTTACTAATAGTGTATCCTCAGAATGCAATGGGTTAAGATCAAATTTCAAGTCTAAATATGCATAAAAAGCAATATCTTTTATATATGTTATTTGGACTGGGTACGAGATTACTTATTTTTTCGTACCTATGGGTACGAGATGACCAAACCGGGTACGACATGGACTGGGTACGAGATGACCCTGGAACCTGATAATTCATGCCATGCAGATTATATAAACGTTGTCATGCATATTTGAATTACAAATGTTAGTGAAAACGTATTAGGAGACGCGCATACAACAATATACTTACATGATAATCGATGATAATCCAGATCCTTTGTCTAATATTGAAATCGCTCGATTTCGCTTCGAGGATAAAGAGAAATGGCGCAATAATAATTAAATATAACCTTTGGCGAAAAGCTCCGAGATGGTTCCGAATGATTTGAATGAGTCATTTGGCTGGATACCGGCGTCTTCCTCACCGGTATGCATTGGCGCGGGAACCAGTTCCTATGACATCTGACATGCATGCTAATAAATCTCCTGCGATCACATGAGATAATTTGCACCAGACTGCAGTGGACTACTATGTATGTACGCCAAGCCCAACATAACATGCATAAGTAATCGTCTATGATATACAATTATTACTTTACATGGCATAAACATGGAACCAGCCTATTAAAGTTTACACTAAATTATGTTGGTATGAAATCCAGGTCTGCAGCTCGTTCATTCATGCCATGGCGTATCTATATGTTGACATAGATAAATAGATCTACTGACAATGAGTCGCCTTTTAGCAGGTACCAAACGTTTATTCGACATCGCAAACGGACGTTGTTCCGAGGTCGTACTTCTGACATCAACCCGACGTTGTATTTGTGTCGCGACGAACTATGACTAGCAAACAACATCGTACGGACGTCGTATTTACGACGTCGTTTCAACGTCGGGGTTTCGACGTCGGATTGACGTTGGATTTGAGTCACCGACGTCGCGACCTAGATACAACATATATACAACGTTGTACCGACGTCGTGGCTATATCAACCAGTACCACCCGGCGTAATTTTTGGGATTGTAAAAATTGTATAGTCCAACCACGCCCCTGACGGGGTTCGAACCAGCAATCTCCGGATTTAGCAGTCCGCCGATCTACCGCTACACCACCGTTTCTCTTATGTGACAGTAAATTTGTGTATGCAGTATACTTGTTTTTAAGCGATTGACGACGCACGTTGCATTGGAAAATATCCGTTGCAGCAGATGAGCGCGAACGGTCATTTCAAATTAGTAGATTTTGTGAACAAATACCATGTTTATGAATGTGAAAACAGTGGATTTAGTAAAAGTACGTATTTCTGACTGATAAGGGTGGGTACCTTTAATGGGCATTTACCGGTTTCGATTCCATTACGAATACTGTTTACATATTTTGACGTCTGGATAGCTTCTGTAAACAAATGATGCTCGTGCAGGCACATATTTACGTAAAAACATGAAATATGTAGAATTTTCAAGTGACCGAAAATAGATTGTTCCGGGATACTCTTCGGCTAAGGGTACTGGACCAGTATACACCAGCGGGAACGTGTTGCCTTGATCACTATGTATAACGTTAAAGTTTGGTAATGATTAAAACATAGAGTAGATATATATATACCTTCAATTTTCAGATTGTTTTAAACAACTTTAATCAAACAGCATGGCGCGCTCCGATGATGTATGAATTACATTCTGAGTTTGTAGTTTCGAATATCACAAATGGTAATATTGTTCCCATGTATGCTTCTCAAAAACAAAATTTTATTTTTTGAATATTAAGATATTAAATAATTTAATCCATTATTTATATATCAACAGATTATGGATCAATGCAAATGATTCGAATATGCGCATATAGTAAAATGAGGTGAAACTGAACCAATTAATCGGGAATAGGTTAGAGTAAACCAAATTATAGAGCTCTATACTACAGTATAGGTATTATAATCGCATCGGCTCGTGTGTACCTTATTCCTAGACCTACAGTACAGCGTTAAATATTCTTTTCAGGTGCGTAGCTACTATAAGGCCATGAATGTACCAGAAAATGAAAACTCAAAAACCCAAAACTGCAATAAAGTGGGGAAGGGGCGGTATGGGTATGAAGAACAGTATAGGATGTCCAGCTTGGATGTGGCATATTGCCATACATACATATGATGCACTATGGGTATATCGCGGTACTAGCTATTAAAAACCAAATTACAGATATACTATTATGTACCTGAATTTAAACCTCATTTTGCATCATCTTATGACTTCTCCACTTCAACATTACACATACACAAAGAAGAAATACTATTGGGAATCACTTGTGTTTATCATGTTTTGATGCCATCGTGTCAACAGTTACGTAATCAGTAGTTCCGAGTATACCGCGGCAAATGGCCGAGGCCCTGATTTGGGTGGTTATACAAAGGTAGTCATAATAAAATTATGTGAGTATTTGACAGAGACCTTAATCTGTATAATATGTAAGTCTAGCAGTAAATTTGTCATTTTAACATAAAACATGAATATCTTTTTAATCTCCCACCAGAAAACAACAAACAGCCTTAGGCCCACGATGGGCCTACTTTTTATGAATAATAAAATGCGGGAATCTGGCTATATCACCACATGTCAATAGATTTACATCACGGAAGAAAGTTCAATAGATATGAATATCAACTTGTTTTTAATAAAAAATACTACATTTGAGGGGGAGACTGTTTTGAAAAGTAATCATTCAATAGAAAAAGCACGGCTCGGACCTTAAAATTATGCCCATATTTGGTAATACGGGAATTACCTAGTAACCTAAACACGTGATCAAAGCAGCTTCATTCATAAATACCAGGTAGCAGACCGCCATTTTACAAAGTTGTTATGAACATAAATATATATTATGGACATTTGGAGCATTTTTTTCAGATACAGGGGTGGGGTAATTTTGCATAGATCTTGATATTCAGGTAAGTATCTTGCATCAGTAATTTTCGAACCACTTACGTTGACAGTTTATTATTTCTTGTTTATCAACACATGTTTACCTTTCTGGGTCAACACTGATCCAATGGAAATAATGATAGGTGGCGTTATTTTACCTCGTTCTGAAAAAGTGTTGATGCCTCGGTATGTCAAGACCAGCGGTATGTTAAGAAACGACTATAATTATTTTTACTCCAAACTACGAAACTAGGTAACTATAGGGGTGTACAATTGGGGTAAAATATCACCATCGGCATTTACAATGCCACAGTTCGTTTTTTCTCGGGGGAAGAGGGGAACACCCCGAGCCCCCTCCAGCATCATATAAATAATCTACTCGAACACTGAATTAAAGAGTTGATGTTCATGATCAGTGTCTCACTTTCAAGAATTTCAACAAGTCGTGCATATATTTTCATAGCCCCAAACAGCTAGGCATTAATATGCAGCTAACATCCATCCTAATGTGGCTTCAAATGTCAGGAAATCGCGTGCACAATCTAAACAAATCACGGGGGAACATGCCCCCGGACCCCCTATAGACAAGTCGCACTTTCTGCTGGTTAGGCTGAAGAGGTCGCATGCTCTAGAGAAGAGGTTCGTCAGTAATTGGAGTTGTTCCTCTGAGTGGGCGGCAAGTGCAGCATCATCGCCAAAGAGCATGTATCTGATGAGGACTTCTCTTGTCTTGGATTTTGCCTTCAGGCGAGTGATGTTGAAGAGCTTGCCGTCAGATCTGGAGTGAAGCTAGTCTCCTTCTGTAGCTCTCTTGAATTGCATGCCTGAATAGCATGGCGAAGAAGATGCCGAAAAGTGTCAGGGCGAGTACACAGCCTTGCTTGACACCGCTTTTGACCTCGAATTATGTAGAGGTTTCGCCATCATACTGCACAGTACTCTGCATGCCATGATGAAATGACTTTACGATGCTGAGGAGCTTGGATGGACAGCCAATCAGTGGTAGGATCTGAAATAGCCCTTCGTGGCTCAGCAGGTCGAACGCTTTGGTGAGGTTTATGATTAAGGCGATGTAGCTGTTGCTCTCGACATTTTTCTTGTAACTGCCTTAGTGAGAAGACCATGTCGGTTGTAGACCTCTTGGAGCGAAAGCCGCACTGCGATTCTGAATATACTTGGTCAGCTACGGCCCTGCTTTCAATACTTATATAATTATTATTCCAACCGTGTAGCCTGACGTTGTACCAATATCGGGTGTCCGACGTTGGCTAGACGTTCAATAATGGTTACCGAAGTGTCACGACCAAATTCCAACGTTGATAGAACGTTATGACAACGCTTTAGCCTGACGTTGTGTGGATGTCGGGGATCCGACGTTAAATAATGGTCACCGATGTCGCGAACAACAACGTACGATGTACTACATAGCCTGCCGTTGTATGAATGCCGGGTGCCCGACGTTGGATAGACGTTGTATAATGGTCAACAACGTCGCGACCAAATTCCAACTTTGATCCAACGTCCATCAAAGTACGTTCTAGTCTGACGTTGTATGGATGTCGGGAGTCCGACGTTGGATAGACGTTGGATAATGGTCACCAAAATCACGACCAAATCCCAACGTTGATCCAACGTCGTAACAACGTTGTAACCTGACGTTGTATGGATGTCGGGGGTCCGACGTTGGATAGACGTTGGATAATGGTCACCGACGTCGCGGCCAAATTCCAACGTTGATCCAACGTTGGTATGACGTCAGGTGTTTGCTGGGTAGATACATTTAAAGATAAATCGGTACAAAGATTAACGATATTCATGCTTGTTGAGCAAACATAGACTATTTATATCACTGTTATTGGCAATGTTTGTGTTGTAACCGTTCTCAATATCGTCGGGCCTGTCGTGCGTAGAGTGTGTCACCCCAACAATACATGAAGTTGACCTCAAGCCCTATCCGCTTGACACACACGCACACATACCCGAGTACCGAGACGAAAGAGGTGGTTACCAAACCCTAGGTTCGACTCTGGGTACACCTGACACGCTAATAAGTTGGGATAAATTAACTAATGGTTTAAACATATTTTATTGCCAATATTAAAGTGCTTATACAATATAATACATCATAGCACACTACAGCATAAATAATGGCAAGTGGGTCGGGTCACAAGTTCTCAAAACATTAGATTCGACCCTTCCCAATTGGTTCATTGATTTTACAACATTTACATATGGCAGAGTAGATACATGTGTATTATACGAGTACATGGCAATATAATACATAGTAAACATCGATTGCAATACATATTGTTACAATGTAATAGTCAGAGACTAAGAAGTGACTATAATAGAAGAAACAGGAGTGATTATATGATTAGATAAGTGTTGGAGAATGAATGAAGGGAGACGAGAGAAATAATATGATCGCGGCGGTTGAACTAATAAATCAGTAAACACATTTTCTACTTTCTTTAATACACGTCAACGTAATCACTTTACTATTACATGAAGTTACTTCAAACAGACAAACAGTCTTATCGGTAAAGTTATAAAGCACTAAGCTTCCCACCTGTGGACAATGTTAATGGGTTTTGACGGAAGTGCCGCCTGTACCCTAACCCTTCGTACAATTGTACAGACTGACTAAACCAAATAAGAGAATAATGCTATAATGTTTGATGGGAAGTTGGGAACCCGTCCGTGTCCTATTTTACTAGGGCTAATCAGTATAAAGACAATCATTCTTTTGTTGAATTTTTATTGGTGTTGATATTTTACTAATCATATATGAAGTGCTTAATCACATTGTGTATTATACAATATTGCTGACCCGGCTTTCCTTTCGGTTGTATATATTCCTGTATTGTTGTGGTTTGGGGAAACTGGCGTGAGATACCGGGGCGGGTCAGGCTATAGCTATAAGAGATCCAATTCACAATTTAAATTTTACGAAAAGTTTAATTTTTATTTGTTTAATCTGTTTCATATTCTGGGTGAAGCACACTGCATCCAGACTCGTTGGGTATTTCAACTAGCTCTAGATTGATTTGCACATGCGCAGTTCGAGCACGCACGCACGCACGCAAGCTCGCACGCACTCACGCACGCACGTACGCACGCACGCACGCACGCACGCACACACCTACCCAGATTGGGCAGCCAATGGGTGAATTTTGAATCTTCATGGACCCAGAATGCCCACGATGATATCTGTGTGACAAGTTGATCGCCGACACTTTTATGATGTACACACATATGTAACATTATCTTTGTGACGAGATGCTTTGTCCTAATCCGACACTTTTATGATGTACACACATATGTAACAGAACAAATAATTAATGTTTAAACTAATCTGACACTAATCCCTAGCCTGGGAACAGGCGTCGATATATTTTGCCTGGTCAGTCAAATAAATATATTTTAACACAGATACTATTAATTGGGCCGTATTGAGTTTCTGAAGTCATTTGACTAGAAGTTAAAAAGTGAAAAATCGACAGACTGGAACCCAGGCTAACTAATACACGGAAACACGGGTTGGCTTATTATATAGTGCGCACCGTTTTGACCTACTTTCGCCAAAATGAGACTAACATGTAAATAAACGTAAATTAATATGCATTACTCGTATAGGAATGACACACATAAGTGTCACATAATCTTGAAATTTACCAGTAGTTAGACGCAATATCTGTTCCTACGAATGTATATGGGTTATATGGTTCAGAGAATTACTTAGTGTGTCGTTCACTTTCCAGTGGTACAGTGGTAGAGTGTCTTATTTGGATTCAAAGGGTCCCGGGTTTGATACTAGTTTGGGGCACATATAGTGTAATTGAGTGAGGCATCTCAGTACTGGTTAGTGACTTAAGTCTGCTAAGCCTGTCCAATAAAACATGTCAAGGTCCCCACAAGGTGCTTGGCATCAATAAAACATACAATGTACATACGTAATTGAATGCATTAGTAACATTTAGGTCACACGCACCATATTAACTATAATAACGCATGCCATTGGAATGGCCTCCCTCCCCTCAACGAAGGATCACTGCCGGCCCAATGGAAGTCAGCAAAGGTTGCTCCCATTTACAAAGAAGGGGACAGGTCACACCCCGCCAACTATAGGCCCATCTCACTGACTATGCAAGGTTCTAGAACATATACTTAGTTATTAGTACTTTGTTACTCCTCGATAGTAAAACACTTCACTAACCACAGTATTCTGTACCATTTACAGCATGGGTTTAGAGAAAAACGGTCATTTGTGACACAATTAGTAATGCTAATCAATGACTTGGTTACCTCTGTCTACAATAAGCATCAGGTAGATCTCATCCTATTAGACTTCAGTAAGACTTTCGATAAGGTCAATCACGAGAAAGTACTACTAAAAATGCATGACTATGGAGTCAGAGGTCAAACATTAAGGTGGATTAAGAGTTTTCTAGATAATATACTCCAGTCAGTTGTCCTTACTGGTATTAGTTCAGATGCCATTCCTCTGGAGTCCCACAGGGATTCGTACTTGGACCCCTGCTTTTCCTAGCCTATATAAACGACCTCCCACAAAACATCAGTTCCAAAGTCTGTATCTTTGCAGATGATACTGCAGTCTATCTATCATCTGCAAATGAATCGGTCACACTCCAAAACGATCTTAAGAGATTAGAAGAGTGGGAGTTGGTGTGGGACATGGAATTTAACCCCTCCAAATGTCAAGTTATCCACGTCACCAGAAGGAAACATCCTATTCCCAGTCAATATGAACTCCACTTGAGTCGGTCACCTCAGCCAAATACCTTGGCGTGGATATCTCAAATAACCTGTCGTGGGACACTCGCATAAAAGGTCAACTAAGAAAGCAAACCAAACATTAGGATTCCTACGTAGAAACCTCCAGGTCAAATCCGAACCCCTTAAGTCCATGGCTTACCAGACACTAGTGATACCCCAGCTTGAATATGGCTCCGAGATCTGGTTGCCACATACCCAAACATTGATATACCATATGAAGGTGTCCAGCGAAGAGCAGCCCGTTGGATAAAGGCTGACTTCTATCGTACCTCTAGTTTTACAGACATGTTACATTCCCTAAGTCTATGCAGACTAGATCAACGGCATATTGACAATAGGTTATCCCTTCTGTATAAAATTCATAATGATCTTGTTGCTATTCCCATTGAAACTTACCTAGTCCCCCTCTCCCGTCCTGCTCGCCATTGCCATTCCATAAGCTATAGGTTAATTACAGCAACTACAGACTATACAAGTTTTCCTTTTGTCCACGAACAATCTACCATTGGAACCATCTCCCTCCTGACATTGTCCATCTCCCTACCACAGAGCAATTCAATACGACAATTTGCCATATTGACCGTGCCAGTCCCTAGTTGTTCTGCGCAGCTGCTTTTAAACTTTTACCACAACTTATTTTCATTACTTTCTTAAATTATGCTTTTAACTATTCATACCGCAAGGGGTTCGACATTAAAGGAAGATAGATAAAGGTAGGTAGACAGATAAAGGTAGGTAGATAAAGGTGGGTAGATAAGGATAGATATGATAGATAGATATGATAAGATATGATATGATAGATATGATATGATAGATAAGATATGATATGATATGATATGATAGATAGATAAGATATGATATGATAGATAAGATATGATAGATATATAAGATATGATATGATATGATAGATAAGATATGATAGATAAGATAGATAAGATAGATAAGATAGATAGATAGATAGATAGATAGATAGATAGATAGACAGACAGATAGATAGACAGACAGACAGACAGACAGACAGACAGACAGACAGACAGACAGACAGACAGACAGACAGACAGACAGACAGACAGACAGACAGACAGACAGACAGACAGACAGACAGACAGACAGACAGACAGACAGACAGACAGACAGACAGACAGACAGACAGACAGACAGACAGACAGACAGACAGACAGACAGACAGACAGACAGACAGACAGACAGACAGACAGACAGACAGACAGACAGACAGACAGACAGACAGACAGACAGACAGACAGACAGACAGACAGACAGACAGATAGATAGATAGATAGATAGATATGATAGATAGATAGATAGATATGATATGATATGATATGATATGATATGATATATAGATAGATAAAATATGATAGATAGATAGATAAAATATGATAGATAGATAAGATATGATAGATAAGATATGATAGATAAGATATGATAGATATATATGATATGATAGATATGATATGATAGATATATATGATATGATAGATAGATATGATATGATAGATAGATATGATATATATGATAGATAGATATGATAGATATGATAGATAAGATATGATAGATAAGATATGATAGATAAGATATGATAGATAAGATATGATTGATATGATATATAGATAGATTAGTATAAGATACTATGTACAGTCCAGCCCCAGCCTTTACCATTTTTGCTGAGCGGCTGGCCACTGTACCACTCGGGACTGTTTTGACCTTAGTATGTGGTTATTTTCAACATTCTGTGTCTCAAATGAGATGTTTATTAACGGTCCCCGACAAGCGCCACCCTGTCCTACTCAGTAGTGTGTGCTGGGAGTACCCAGTATACGTGGATGAATAAGTTACTACCAGAAATCATCGCTAGACGAAACGGTTTTTTTAGACGAAACTAGTACGTGAATTCGTGTTTACTCTCTAATATTCACTTCTGTTATCAGTAGTTATATAAATACGGATATAATACAGTTACAAAACAATCTACCAAAGTAAACAGAGTATGTCGAATGTAGTATATTGCCAAAATACGCTAAACCGGTGATTTTATAACGAATGGTTTTAATGTTTGTTTACCTGTTTATAAGAATATGGGTCAAGACGGTGTCCAAACCGTGTTTCCGTGTATCCCATGTCATCATATTAAGTAGACATAGGTGTTTGTATAATAATTATCTACCGTGAATGGCAGTAATTAACTGTGTAAAGATATAAAAATATTTGATGCACTTAATTGTAACGAACAAAAAAAACAGACCCTATGTATTGTGATGCTTGTAGCCTAAGTTATGGTCGGGCTGAGTTATCAAAAAACATTACTCATCTAATTAACACATTATATAATTAAGATGCGTGTTGGTACAGCGTGACTCCTGTACCGACTCTATATATTTTGGTGCTTGTAGCCTAATATATGGCCGGGCTGAGCATTCAAATCGTATTATTAACACACACAACTTAATCACCTTAGTTTATAATTTATGAGTGTTAACTAAGCTTCTTAATAAGCTCGCCCATATGGTTCGCCGGCGGCGAGGGTAAATAAGCTCAATCATCATCATCATCAAAATTCTAAATGATAAATGTAAAAACTCTTCGAAATTTAGCAAGGTTGAAAACAGTTACTTATTAGTTATGAAATTGAAGTCTCTATAAATAAATTGACTCACTATTGTATATACAAAATATACTAGAAATGAACAGGCTAAGAAATGAGCAGGCTATGAAATGAACAGGCTATGAAATGAACAGGCTAAGAAATGAGCAGGCTAAGGAATGAACAGGCTATGATATGAACATGATGTGAAATGAACAGGCTAAGAAATGAGCAGGCTATGAAATGAACAGGCTAAGAAATGAGCAGGCTATGAAATGAACAGGCTAAGAAATGAGCAGGCTATGAAATGAACAGGCTAAGAAATGAGCAGGCTATGAAATAAACAGACTAAGAAATGAGCAGGTTATGAAATGAACAGGCTAAGAAATGAGCAGGCTATGAAATGAACAGGCTAAGAAATGAACAGGCTAAGAAATGAGCAGGCTAAGAAATGAACAGGCTAAGGAATGAACAGGCTATCAATTTGAGCTTGCTAGCAATATACCATTATACTGATTGGGACCACTTAGACTGGTTGTATGTGTAGACAGTTGTCGTCGACCATACTTATAAATATCAAGCCTGATAGTTATATATCGATCACAGACGGATCTGTAGTCTTGTGGTAATACGCTGGACTGGTAATCCAGGGGATCGCAGGTTCGATCCCCCGTCTGACCCTAATACAATTAACAGTCTTTCAGATGGGACGTGATAACCGAGGTCTCGTGTCGGTGCTTTACACCGCGCACGTAAAAGAACCAGAGGAGATTCTGGAATTGGTCTCTGTCTGTATCATGCACTATCCTCCAACATCTAAAATAACTAATCTCTTCAGGAGGCGTCGCTCATATGGCCAACCGGTAGCGACGATAAATAAACGTAAAGCATACACTATATATCGATATACAGTTTTACATTTAATTACATTAAATTTTACATTTGTTTTAATTATTAGGAAATCATAAACATAATTATTACATCATTGCAATGTTATATGGATCATTGTCAGTAAATGTCTTATTGGTTATATAAGTTCTAAATGAACCATGCTAGTGACATATATGTGTGTGGAACCTATATGGCCATTAGTTTAAGCATATTTTATTTCCCAATATAATAGAGATTGAACAATGCATACATTACACATATCAAAATACAGAAAAATGATTAGAATGAAAGACAGGGTCTTATATAATTCTTCTCCTCGAATATGGACATTGCACTATCTAGAGTCGTTGAATTGTAACACGATTGTTGTGAAATAAAGTGTGGGTGTATATACACATACATCAGGAAATGTATAGATGCATTGATGTTTTATACAAATAAATGACAGGTATTTCATGGTTCTCACTATTTATGCCACACAGTATCTACGTACTATAACCATGACCATTCATCAGCAATAGTTACTGCTTTATATGCCACTGACATCCATCTTATTATTTTAGTGTAGTACTATTATAGCATAAATAGTTACAGCGTATTTCCGGCAAAATTTAAATTTAATATGTTCAATCAGGGCCTGTTTTATCTATCTATAGTCCTGGTTCAATCCATATACTTCTATATATCATATAGCCATATGGTATTTGTTTGTCGGAGGTTTTGCGTTACTGGGTCACGTGCTCTTAGGGGCGGAGCGATAGGGCATTTCGCGACTGGTTAATTACTTCTTGATGGGAAATAGTTGAAAACTATGAAAATATAAGCTTTTATAAGTGGGTGGGGTAATTGAATAGTTTATTCATTTAGACGTATACATATAGTACATAGTCATAATTATATACATATTATACATACTATTTACACGTGATCAATGTCATACAAGCTAATTATACATGTATTGAGTAGAAATTTTAGAATATAATTAGAATAGATATATATTTGTTTTTAGAGAGGATAAACTTTAATATTACAAATTACTTATTTAGTATGTATGCAAATATACATGTGCATGTATACTTGTTTATTCTGGGAAACAAGGTAAGTATATTGAATGTTGCTTACCGCTTATTCTACGTACAACTATATACAACTTGATCAACAACAATATTATACTGTATTTAATAACCTATTATAGAGGTTAATGCACTATGATATTTAATATCGAAGTTCTTATAGCAACAGCTTGTTTGTAGTATAATGCTAAGTTCAATAATATAGTTCTATTGTTTGATTGTAACAATTCAATACACTTTGCCATATTTGGTCTTACAAAGTAGTATTTTTTAATAAATTTGATTCGCAAATGCATATAGCATTTACAAACAAGTAAAAAATGATTTAATATAATTTAATCGCAGATTCGACCCCCGTCTGTCTCTAATAAAGTTAACAGTCTTTCAGATGGGATTTTAAACCGAGGCCACGTGTCGGTGCTACACCAAGTGCACGTAAACGAACCAGAGGAGACTCTGGAATGGGTCTCTGTCTGTATCATTGCACTATCCTCCAACACTCTAAAATGACTAATCTCTTCAGGAGGCGTCGCTCATATGGGCAACCGGTAGCGACGATAAATAAACGTAAGGTTACATGTGTGCTTTTATCGTCGCCTCCCGTTATTGGCGACGCCTCGTGAAGAGATTAGTCATATTTTATTTTGAAGGATAGTGCAATGATAGATAAATATACATATTTTACTAAATACAATACACAAAATTCATCCGCTTACTGTGGTGTATAATATTAATTATTCGGTTAATATTTTCATGAATGCCACATGGATAAATAATGCTATTAAATTACAGATAAGGAAACGTAAACGTGCAAAAAGAAAGGCTAAGCTAAGATATTCTGCTTATTACTGGGCTAATTTCAGACTATTACGCAACGAAATAGTAACTTTAATAAGAACGACAAAAGACAAATATTATAAAAATATTTCAGATAAATTAAAATCAGGCGAAATTAGTTCTAGAGACTGGTCGACAATTTTAAAATCGTTTATCATTAAACCGAACAGTACTACCATACCAGTTTTTATTAATGCAAATAATAATGATACATTAATTATAGATAATACTGATAAAGCGAATTGCCTGAACACCCCCCCCCCGACAAAATAAATATTGAAAATGATAGCAAAGAACCACCACTTGTTAACACAAATGCAACAAATACGCTAAGTTCCATCAATATCACACCAACTGAAGTACTTATATTGATATTGTGAAGTTATTATTATTCCATTATTGACCACAATGGAAAGGGGTTTTCGAGCGTATAATCTTCAAATATATTTTTAATAATCTTACAAGTAATAATTTTCTAACCCAGTTTCAATCTGGTTTTCTTCCAGATGATTCCACCGTTAATCAGTTGACTTTCTTGTATGACACCTTTTGTAAAGCGCTTGATGACGGCCTCGACGTTCGAGCAGTGTTTTAGATATACATAAAGCTTTTGATATGGTGTGGCACCGTGGTCTTCTTGTAAAACTGAAATCCGCTGGTATTACAGGTGATTTACATCACTGGTATACTGATTATCTAAGCAGTAGGCGACAACGTGTCGTACTTCCAGGTGCTACCTCTGAATGGCTATATTTGCGTGTCGGGGTTCCGCAGGGTTCCATATTAGGCCCTCTTTTATTCTTAATATTTATTAATGATATTGTTAATGAAATACAAGCAATATACGGTTATTTGCCGATGATACATCTTTGTATATTATTGTCCAAGATATTAACTTAGCTGATGTTATTCTTCAAACTGATATACAGGCAATATCCACATGGGCATCAAACTGATGCGTTACATTCAATGTTGTATTTGATAATTGTCCCGAATTCGTGAAAAATGAAATAGAAAAAAATCAAAAGGAGGCTGCCAGAATCGCAACAGGTGCATCTAAACTAGTTTCATTAATTGATCTACAAAATGAAGTGAACTGGGAACCTTTAAGTATCCGTGGCCACAATCCGTGGCCACAAACACAAACTAATTATGTTTTATAAAATGAAAAACTTTTTTAACACCTGCATACTTATCTGATCTTGTACCTGCCACTGTTGCTTCAATTAGTCGATATAATCTTCGAAATGCTGACGGTATACGATCAATTGACTGCAGGACAACTTCATACTACAGTTCATTTTTACCATCCGTAATAAGAGAATGGAATGACTTAGAGAGTAACGTTAGGAATGCCACAACTATAAACACCTATAACAATTATATAAACAAAGATAAAAGAAACACTCCTAGGCTATTCTAGTATGGTTATATATACCTACAAGTATTACATACACGAATTAGAACCAAGTCAAGTGGGCTCCATGAGCATCTCTTTAACAAACACTTAATTCAATCATCACTATGCCGCTGTGGATCTTATGAAAATAGCTACCACTTTTACTTTTAAACCAATATTTTCAAAAAAGATATGCGATTAAAGGTGAAATTCAATTTGACTGGTTATTATCTGTTAAATGCAACCCCAATTATTGTTCTGAATTTGTATTGTTTGGACGGTTAGTTTTAAAATACGACATACTTTGCATTCACCTACAATTAAATACAAGATCAATATTGTGCGTCCAGATTAATATGGATAAATGTATATATACGGTGCATAATCTCCGTTAAGCCAGACGTAGCTATTTTGTTGTAGGAATAGTGGTAATAGATGTTGCTCACCGGATACATTGTAGGTATGTGGTTTAGTTTAATTTAAACTTATTTATTTTACAACGATTGCGAAGCAACTTTCAACAACTTATAGTAATCACTATCGTTGGAGATATTCTACTGGGATGTATTACTAGACAGTTGCTGCACACTGAGATATTCTACTGGGACGGGTTACTAGACAGTTGCTGCACACGGAGATATTCTACTGGGACGGGTTAATAGACAGTTGCTGCACACTGAGATATTCTACTGGGAATGGTTAATAGACATGTGCTGCACACTGAGATATTCTACTGGGAATGGTTAATAGACATTTGCTGCACACTGAGATATTCTACTGGGAATGGTTAATAGACATTTGCTGCACACTGAGATATTCTACTGGGACGGGTTACTAGAAAGTTGCTGCACACTGAGATATTCTACTGGGACGGGTTAATTGACAGTTGCTGCACACGGAGATATTCTACTGGGATATATTACTAGACATTTACTGCACACTGATATATTCTACTGGGACGGGTTACGAGACAGTTGCTGCACACTGAGATATTCTACTGGGACGGGTTAATAGACATGTGCTGCACACTGAGATATTCCACTGGGACGGGTTAATAGACATTTGCTGCACACTGATATATTCTACTGGGACGGGTTAATAGACATTTGCTGTATACTGAGATATTCTACTGGGACGGGTTAATAGACATTTGCTGCACACGGAGATATTCTACTGGGACGGGTAAATAGACATGTGCTGCACACTGAGATATTCTACTGGGATGTATTACTAGACAGTTGCTGCACACTGAGATATTCTACTTGGATGGGTTAATAGACAGTTGCTGCACACTGAGATATTCTACTTGGATGTATTTCTAGACAGTTGCTGCACACTGAGATATTCTACTGGGAATGGGTTAATATACATTTGCTGCACACTGAGATATTCTACTGGGAATGGGTTAATATACATTTGCTGCACACTGAGATATTCTACTGGGACGGGTTACTAGACAGTTGCTGCACACGGAGATATTCTACTGGGATGTATTACTAGACATTTGCTGCCCACGGAGATATTCTACTGGGATGTATTACTAGACATTTGCTGCACACCGAGATATTCTACTGGGATGTATTACTAGACATTTGCTGCCCACGGAGATATTCTACTGGGATGTATTACTAGACATTTGCTGCACACTGAGATATTCTACTGGGATGTATTACTAGACATTTGCTGCACACTGAGATATTCTACTGGGATGTATTACTAGACATTTGCTGCCCACGGAGATATTCTACTGGGATGTATTACTAGACATTTGCTGCACACTGATATATTCTACTGGGATGGGTTAATAGACAGTTGCTGCACACTGAGATATTCTACTGGGATGTATTACTAGACAGTTGCTGCACACTGAGATATTCTACTGGGATGTATTACTAGACATTTACTGCACACTGATATATTCTACTGGGACGGGTTACTAGACATTTGCTGCACACTGAGATATTCTACTGGGACGGGATAATAAACATGTGCTGCACACGGAGATATTTTTACTGGGACGGGTTAATAGACATGTGCTGCACACTGAGATATTCTACTGGGATGTATTACTAGACAGTTGCTGCCCACGGAGATATTCTACTGGGATGTATTACTAGACATTTGCTGCACACTGAGATATTCTACTGGGACGGGTTACTAGAAAGTTGCTGCACACTGAGATATTCTACTGGGACGGGTTAATTGACAGTTGCTGCACACGGAGATATTCTACTGGGATATATTACTAGACATTTACTGCACACTGATATATTCTACTGGGACGGGTTACGAGACAGTTGCTGCACACTGAGATATTCTACTGGGACGGGTTAATAGACATGTGCTGCACACTGAGATATTCCACTGGGACGGGTTAATAGACATTTGCTGCACACTGATATATTCTACTGGGACGGGTTAATAGACATTTGCTGTATACTGAGATATTCTACTGGGACGGGTTAATAGACATTTGCTGCACACGGAGATATTCTACTGGGACGGGTAAATAGACATGTGCTGCACACTGAGATATTCTACTGGGATGTATTACTAGACAGTTGCTGCACACTGAGATATTCTACTTGGATGGGTTAATAGACAGTTGCTGCACACTGAGATATTCTACTTGGATGTATTTCTAGACAGTTGCTGCACACTGAGATATTCTACTGGGAATGGGTTAATATACATTTGCTGCACACTGAGATATTCTACTGGGAATGGGTTAATATACATTTGCTGCACACTGAGATATTCTACTGGGACGGGTTACTAGACAGTTGCTGCACACGGAGATATTCTACTGGGATGTATTACTAGACATTTGCTGCCCACGGAGATATTCTACTGGGATGTATTACTAGACATTTGCTGCACACTGAGATATTCTACTGGGATGTATTACTAGACATTTGCTGCCCACGGAGATATTCTACTGGGATGTATTACTAGACATTTGCTGCACACTGAGATATTCTACTGGGATGTATTACTAGACATTTGCTGCACACTGAGATATTCTACTGGGATGTATTACTAGACATTTGCTGCCCACGGAGATATTCTACTGGGATGTATTACTAGACATTTGCTGCACACTGAGATATTCTACTGGGATGGGTTAATAGACAGTTGCTGCACACTGAGATATTCTACTGGGATGTATTACTAGACAGTTGCTGCACACTGAGATATTCTACTGGGATGTATTACTAGACATTTACTGCACACTGATATATTCTACTGGGACGGGTTACTAGACATTTGCTGCACACTGAGATATTCTACTGGGACGGGATAATAAACATGTGCTGCACACGGATATATTTTTACTGGGACGGGTTAATAGACATGTGCTGCACACTGAGATATTCTACTGGGATGTATTACTAGACAGTTGCTGCCCACGGAGATATTCTACTGGGATGTATTACTAGACATTTGCTGCACACTGAGATATTCTACTGGGATGGGTTAATAGACAGTTGCTGCACACTGAGATATTCTACTGGGATGTATTACTAGACATTTGCTGCACACTGAGATATTCTACTGGGATGGGTTAATAGACAGTTGCTGCACACTGCGATATTCTACTGGGATGTATTACTAGACATTTGCTGCACACTGAGATATTCTACTGGGATGGGTTAATAGACAGTTGCTGCACACTGCGATATTCTACTGGGATGTATTACTAGACATTTGCTGCACACTGAGATATTCTACTGGGATGGGTTAATAGACAGTTGCTGCACACTGAGATATTCTACTGGGATGTATTACTAGACATTTGCTGCACACTGAGATATTCTACTGGGATGGGTTAATAGACAGTTGCTGCACACTGAGATATTCTACTGGGACGGGTTAATAGACATTTGCTGCACACAGAGTATTCCACTGGGACGGGTTAATAGACATTTGCTGTATACTGAGATATTCTACTGGGACGGGTTAATAGACATTTGCTGCACACTGAGATATTCTACTGGGATGTATTACTAGACAGTTGCTGCACACTGAGATATTCTACTGGGATGGGTTAATAGACAGTTGCTGCACACGGAGATATTCTACTGGTATGTATTACTAGACATTTGCTGCCCACGGAGATATTCTACTGGGATGTATTACTAGACATTTGCTGCACACTAAGATATTCTACTGGGATGTATTACTAGACAGTTGCTGCACACTGAGATATTCTACTGGGATGTATTACTAGACAGTTGCTGCACACGGAGATATTCTACTGGGATGTATTACTAGACAGTTGCTGCACACTGAGATGTTCTACTGGGATGGGTTAATAGACATTTGCTGCACACTGAGATGTTCTACTGGGGTGTATTACTAGACATTTACTGCACACGGATATATTCTACTGGGATGGGTTAATAGACATTTGCTGCACACTGAGATGTTTTACTGGGATGTATTACTAGACATTTGCTGCACACTGAGATATTCTACTGGGATGTATTACTAGACATTTGCTGCACACTGAGATATTCTACTGGGGGTGTATTACTAGACATTTACTGCACACGGAGATATTCTACTGGGATGGGTTAATATACATTTGCTGCACACTGAGATATTCTACTGGAATGGGTTACTAGACAGTTGCTGCACACTGAGATATTCTACTGGGACGGGTTAATAGACCTGTTTTCTTTGAAAGCACAGTATAAGGGTTAACATGAACACACCTTTATGGTTTTATATCTATATATTTTCATCGCTAGTGCATTCCCTTCGATGAACCAGGATAACGTTTGGGATCAACAACTGTATACTAGCCAATTATACAGTAGTGCATTGTTGATACTGTGCTTTCAAAGTAAAGTAATAATACCGTTGGAATATTACACTGCTGTATAGGTAAGGCAATATACGATAGCTTACAGGTACTGTGATTTATTATTTATTCTAATACGACCCAGCTAATAACATACATACTTGTAGAGTAAAATCTACCTCGGGTTATTCTGCGATATACCTACCTTGAACTATGCTGCGCGCGCACCGTGTTTGGCTATTCCATTTATACAATGCGTGTACAGTTTTATGAATGAAAGTCACGTGCTGTTTGTAAATACTACCGTGGGAATTCGCGGAAGTGAGCTATTTTTAGAATCAGATAATCACTTTTCCGTCTTGTTTATCTGTTACGTAACGTTTAAGTTACTATTCTGTACAGTTTTATTGACAAAATAAATAAAAGTATTGATCAGTTACAACTTTTGTTCATGTATGCACTAGATTGATATTTTCCATAAAAAATAACGTCATCACCCCATACGCGGGAGGACATTTCGAAAGCCAAATGCAGCGGAGTAGCACCACGTTTGAAGAAAATACTCCTTTGATTCTCGTCTAAAATTATTAGAAGTAAGTCGTGTTAGAATCAAAATAATAAGTATCAAGTATATCGCAGAATAACCCTCGTTTGTATAACCGTGGTATATCGCAGAATAACCCTCGTTTGTATAACCGTGGTATATCGCAGAATAACCCGAGTTTGTATAACCGTGGTATATCGCAGAATAACCCTCGTTTGTATAACCGTGGTATATCGCAGAATAACCCGAGTTTGTATAACCGTGGTATATCGCAGAATAACCCGAGTTTGTATAACCGTGGTATATCGCAGAATAACCCGAGTTTGTATAACCGTGGTATATCGCAGAATAACCCGAGTTTGTATAACCGTGGTATATCGCAGAATAACCCGAGTTTGTATAACCGTGGTATATCGCAGAATAACCCGAGTTTGTATAACCGTGGTATATCGCAGAATAACCCGAGTTTGTATAACCGTGGTATATCGCAGAATAACCCTCGTTTGTCGTTCTTATGCTTAGAAATATATCACCTTCGGCCTTCGTGATATATTTCTACGCATAAGAACTTCAAACTCGGGTTATTCTGCGATATACCACGGTTGATACTTATTATTTCTTAAATAGGTTATACCTGACTTACCTATAATGCAATAGTGTATCGAATGTTTGTTTACAACCGTTATTACTTTACTTTGAAAGCACAGTAAGTACGCGGATTTAGGAATAGCAGACGCCTCTGGATTACAAACAATGGACATCGAAAAAAATAGTGTTCTGCATCTTCCGTTTCGTTTGGAATTAGAAACTAAATGAAAAAAATAAATAAATAGAGAAACATTCTGTAACAGCTCTCTGATTCTGCGCTATACGCACCGTACCCCGGCCAGCCAGACAGACACAGACCCCCAGTAGTATTTCAGGGGCAGTAACTGACTAATGTCTCTCAAATTTCAGTTATTTGTATGATCTGCCGCTGTGGTGTGGACGCGGATTGCGATGTAGATGCCGTGCTGGTCGGTATTAAAGCGTGTATTAGTACCGACATTAGCACTTTAACCGACTTTGCTGTTGCCGCGCAGGAGTTTTGCAGTAGGTGAGTGTAGCTGCTGTTTGAAGATGCAATTCCACCCAGTGTTCTAAAGTTTCTAAAACTATGTCTTTAATACCCCCCCCCCGTCGTTTGTGGATACAGTATACATCCGTTATGTCGAATTCAGTCGGCTTGAACAAAATACTTCGACATAACCGAAGTTTGACGTAACGAAATTGTATATAAACGAAGCCAATTGTATGTAAAATGATAATGTCTGAAACAGGACTTGGATTCGACTTCGAGATAACCGGATACTTCGACATAACCGACTTTGTTATAACGGATGTAGACTGTATATAGCTTCATATTTTATTTTTCAGTTATTTACAACAACAAATGACAATAATACAAAATAAATGATAAGATTGAAAGGCTAAACCTTATAGAATTCATCTCCTTCAAGAATATATGAATATGTGGATATATAGAGGGCTGGTTCAAGAGGCGGTAATGCATGCTTGGATTTAGTTTAAACATTATTTATTTCAGTATTTGTACATGTAATCAAGAAATGAACATTTTACATATTATTTAACAGCAGTAGACTGAAAGGGATTAGAATGAAAGACATCGTGTATAGTGTGGCGTCCCCCCTCGTCGGCTCTTATCTACGTCTGGTCTATTTACGGCTCTTTCCAAGGTTTAAGCTACATAAACTCTCTGGTCGGTTGTCTAGGGGTATATTTCATTTCTCTATCAATACAATAATAACGTAACACAATGTTCTTTCTTTTCTATCTATTTTACTGATCGTCTGGTATATTCTCCTATTTCGTATATTCACGTCTCGAGAATCTATGATCTCTTATCTATATCATAATCACTTCAAGCCTAATTAATTTCTAGTGTCTTTATTAGATCACCGCCCTGTCGATAATTGGATTACATTTTTAATCTTCAATATACAATCAAGGATATCTCAATTAGAACAGAACAGAACAGAACAGAACATATGTTTATTTTAAAACTTGTACATGGTACATCGTCATAAACATACAAATATACAATTACATATTGGTCACGTAATACAATAGATTTTACATTCATATATTCACATAAATCGATTGACATGTAGTATTATAATAATGATGATTCAATTTACGGAATAGAGGATGAACATAATTAATTGTTAGCAGTTACAATAGTACTTCTTAGTACAATGGCTTCTTTTATATATTTCGCCAAGTTTAATATATCAACTTTTTTGATCGAGGTTAGAAATTCAATATCTCACCGAACTGTCCTGGTATCAATTTATTACCGCTATATTTTAGAGATAATTTGTATCTCTTATCTATATCATATTATTTATCACGTATTTTATTCAAGATATACGGTGCTATTTAATCCATCGCTATTCAATGTGTCCGTAACACTTAAGTTCAATTTATAGTTCGTTATATAAGTATATTAAATTAATATACAGATGACAGCTCGTCTTTTATCTTAGCTATCACGTATTCTATTCAAGACATACGGTGCTACTTAATCCACCGCTACCCAATGTGTCCGTAACACTTAAGTTCAGTTTATATTTCGTTTACACAATCAATCCTTGCATAAGGACAGCATATTGTGCTCTAATTTCTCTATCATTTACTTGGAATTATATACCTTTAAGTCAGACAGCCTGGCGCTGACCACCTGTTACCTTACGCAATCAAAATCGTAACTTTAACGAAACAGCCAGACATATTGGCGCCTCATCAAAAGAAACCGACAACTATTACATAATCTCTCGCTGTAAGATAAATTAACGATACACACATTAATATCTCATGTAATCATCTTTTTGCGCGCCTAAATAGCTTGTTGATTTTAGGCGCGAATATTGCATAACTATAGTACGGTCATTTCTATTTATAATATATACATTAGACAATCATAATACTTAGTATCGTGTGCAAAATAGCTGTTTTTGCACAATAGTTCTTCTCCCTATCAATTGATTGATATACAATATAGTTCTTCTCCCTATCAATTGATTGATAAACAATATAGTTCTTCTCCCTATCAATTGATTGATATACAATATAGTTCTTCTCCCTATCAATTGATTGATATACAATATAGTTCTTCTCCCTATCAATTGATTGATATACAATATAGTTCTTCTCCCTATCAATTGATTGATATACAATATAGTTCTTCTCCCTATCAATTGATTGATATACAATATAGTTCTTCTCCCTATCAATTGATTGATAAACAATATAGTTCTTCTCCCTATCAATTGATTGATATACAATATAGTTCTTCTCCCTATCAATTGTTTGATATACAATATAGTTCTTCTCCCTATCAATTGATTGATATACAATATAGTTCTTCTCCCTATCCAATATACAAGGATAATAATATATATATATGACAGCAATCAGATTTGAATCCGTCATGATTGTATTTAATTAACAATTTTAATTAGTAAGATCTTGTTATATAAATGTGTGTTTTAAGTAAGATAATATTATGCTATAACTATCTTACGGAGGTTGGTGCACCAAGTACTGGTTAACCGCTGGAACCTGCCCAGGAAAGGTGTTGTTAGGTAAACTGCCCGTCGCTCAAATGGGAAACCGGTAGAGACGTTAAAGCAGCATTACATCGTATGAAATAAAAGATATTTGAAAAAATCAAATTTTACGTATGGGTAGCAATGTTGCTACACATTCTAACATTATACTTTGTATGCTTATGTTCATTTGGTAAACAGTGTTATTTTGCGATAAAACAAACTCGAAACCGAAAGTAAGACTTTCCGAGTCGATCGGTCACGCACTTGTTTACAACCGGAACGCATCGTCCGCACTTGTTTACATTCGGAATGCATCGTCCCCATTTGTCCCAAGTTGTCTTTTTAATTAAATTACTTGATATATTGATTCATACCTCTGTTAGCTAAGTCTTTTAGGGACAGTTCTACATCCCCGCGAGGGGTTCGACATTAGAGGAAGATAGATAGTCTTTCATGTTCAACATATATACGTTGTTTTCTACACCATCTGTTGTTTCACGTATGCGCGCTGTGCGTGTTTACATTTCGTGTGTTGATAAACAAATTCGCGTATACGACGGTTTAAATTTATTGGAATTTTATCGTTTCTGAGCGACTATTTCGATTTTTGTAAACACAAACAAATTAGTATTTATATTTTACCCAAAACATCCTTTATTACGATGTAATGCTGCTTTAAATAAACTTAAATAATAAAAAAAAGATATGCTATGCGTAAATGTACGAAATGAACACATGTAGTTAGTAAGATCTAGTTATTTAAGTAAGATATGCTATGCGTAAATGTACGAAATGAACACTTGTAATTAGTAAGATCTAGTTATTTAAGTAAGATATGATATGCGTAAATGTACGAAATGAACACATGCAGTTAGTAAGATCTAGTTATTTAAGTAAGATATGCTATGCGTAAATGTACGAAATGAACACTTGTAATTAGTAAGATCTAGTTATTTAAGTAAGATATGCTATGCGTAAATGTACGAAATGAACACATGTAGTTAGTAAGATCTAGTTATTTAAGCATGATATGCTATGCGTAAATGTACGAAATGAACACATGCAGTTAGTAAGATCTAGTTATTTAAGTAAGATATGCTATGCGTAAATGTACGAAATGAACACTTGTAATTAGTAAGATCTAGTTATTTAAGTAAGATATGCTATGCGTAAATGTACGAAATGAACACTTGTAATTAGTAAGATCTAATTATTTAAGTATGATATGCTATGCGTAAATGTACGAAATGAACACTTGTAATTAGTAAGATCTAGTTATTTAAGTAAGATATGCTAAGCTAAGATCAAGCAGTTTGATCCCAAAACTATTACACGTAGTATCCATTGAGGCCCTGTTCAGGTAACCATCTGGTAAATAATCAATACCATCAATATCAGTATTTAAACAATCATTGTCAATAAAATCAGGTTTGGTGCCGGTTCGGCTATTCCAATCGCCAACGAGATACATAGAAACTAGGTCTTCAAAATCATGAATATCTTGTTGAATTGTATCAAAAAGATCAGCAGTTGCAATATTATAAGCTGGTGTATTTTCACACCAAATATAAGTGCCACAAATAAACACATCATTATCAAAATGGAAACAGTTATGGTCTAGTAACTTAAACTACAAAAACGCATGAAATCCATGCAGCACGCACAATTAGCCACACAATTCAAATATACACATATCAATATCCCTTTCATAGAAAATTCAAATAGAGTTGCAATTATATTTTAATCTTCTTTCCAAAACCATTATTTGAATTAACCGCCCAACGCTATTATTCATGGACAAAAGATAGACGGTGTGCAAAAAACAGCTATTTTGCACACGATACCAAGTATTGTGATTGTCTAATGTATATATTATAAATATTCGCGCCTAAATATCAACAAGCTATTTAGGCGCGCAAAAAGATGATTACATGAGATATTAATTTGTGTATCGCTAATTTATCTTACCGCGAGAAATTATGTAATAGTTATCGGTTTCTTTTGATGAGGCGCCAATATGTCTGGCTGTTTCGTTAAAGTTACGATTTTGATTGCGTAAGGTAACAGGTGGTCAGCGCCACGCTGTCTGACTTAAAATCTATATAGTTCCGAGTAATTGTGATGAGAAATTAGAACATAATAGGCTGTCCTTATGCAAGGATTGATTGTGTATCTCAAATAGAAAACAATTACTGTTTCTATGACACTAAAGGCGAGATGCCTTCTGTATATTAATTTAATATACTTATAAAACGAACTATAAACTGAACTTAAGTGTTACGGACACATTGAATAGCGATTGATTAACTAGCACCGTATGTCTTAAATAGAATACGTGAAAGCTAAGATACAAGATGAGATGTTATCTGTATATTAATTTAAATATACTTATAAAACGAACTTAAGTGTTACGAACACTTTGAATAGCGATGGATTAAATAGCACCGTATGTCTTATATAGAATACGTGATAGATGATATGATATAGATAAGAGATACAAATTATCTCTAAAATATAGCGGTAATAAATTGATACCAGAACAGTTCGGAGAGATATTGAATTTATCAAAAGACGCGAGCGGCTGATCTAATTAGACAGTCTAATTGAGATAACCTTGATTGTATATTGAAGATTAAAAATGTAATCCAAGTATCGACAGGGCAGTGATCTAATAAAGATACTAGAAATTAATGAGGCTTGAAGTGATTATGATATAGATAATAAATCATAGATTCACGGGACTTAAATATATGAAATAGAAGATACACCAGACGACCAGTAAACTAGATAGAAAAAGAACATTGTGTTACGTGGTTATTGTATTGATAGAGAAATGAAATATACCCCTAGACAACCGACCAGAGAGTTTATATAGCTTAAACCTTGGAAAGTAAATAGACCAGACGTAGATAAGAGCAGACGATGGGGGACGCCACAACGGTCAGTGTTTTAACAAGAGATGTCACTTTTTGACGGTCTGAAATTTCAATTACCAGAAAAAAAAGAGTCTGATTATGATCTGCACTGTTCGCACTGGAAAAAAACCAAACCAATATGTAATACGACAAAACAAATATATCTAGTCAAATTATTTAAATAAAGTGTAAACAATAGATGGTTACGTTTTACGAAACATATTCTGTTTGCTCTCTGCTATGTACCGCTGTTTAAAACCGTATTACTATATATATACACCTCATGTTTGTATCATGTATGATGCACTGAGTGAATAAATTTGATTTGATTTGAGTTTAAGCCAAATAATAGTATCATGGTGATTTCTAATAAGTTCGATGCCTGGCTGCAGATGCTCTTTATAGTATAAAACCATACCGCCACTACATCGTCTGGCATTGTGGTTCTGAAAGCGTCAATAGAAATTATGTGAACAATATCCATCAAGGTCAATATCAGAACAGAACAGAACATATGTTTATTTTGACGTATACATAAGTACATAGTCATTAATAGAAATATACATACATGCATATAAAAACATAATTACATATCACAATCAATCAATGTAATAGCCATTATATACAAGTGCTACGAATTATGTCATGTAGCACGGAGGATAAACTCTAATATCATATTTAAATCTAAGAAGTCAAGGTATTTAATATATTATTTCGTTTGTTTAAAGCATGTTTAATGTAAAGAGCCAACTTATACAGGTCACTTCTGTTATCAGAGCTTAACAATTTCAAAAATGTATACATACTTGGTCTTGTATAAAATCTTTTAGTAATGTAACGTTTCCTCAAATCTATATAGCATGAACATGTTAAGATAAAATGAAACTCATCTTCCACATCCAGCGTATTACAGCATTGACAGTATCTTTCGTTTCTCTGTATTCTATTTGATGCATATCGACCAGTTTGTATTCTAAGCGAATGTGCAGATATTCTTATTCTGGTTATATATAGTCGCAATGTATATGGTAAAATGTCCAAGTAGGTTTCATATCCAAAATCATATTTACAATCATTATACAGTTCAAGTACACTACTAGACGCCTTACTAGTAAACCAACCCTGTATGAAGCAATCAATCAGACGTTGTTTCAATATACATAAAAAGCTGTTTCTATTTACAACATGAGGATTACTCCAGATATCTGCAAATCCATTTTCACACAATAATTTTTTAACATTATAAAGCCAATTTTTGATACCCTTATTACAGTCAATCAAAGATTGTGCATATACGCGCTTAAGTATTATATTATCCGAGTATAACAATTTAAACCAGTACTTAATCATACGTATGTAACGAGATATATACATGGGATATCTACCCAGTTCTCCGTATACAGCTGCAGTGCATATGGAAGATCTAACATTTAAAATTTGTTTACAAAACTTTAAATGGATTCTTTCAATTTCTTTGGACTTAGTGTATCCCCAAATTTCAGATGAATAATTTAATATTGATCCAACAAAAGCATCAAAAAGTTGACAAAGTATCTTTAATTTTAGTCTATACCGTTTACAATTATATAACAAGAAATTGAGAGCCGTTAATGCTTTCCCAGTAATATATTCCTGGTTTAATGCAAAATGTCCAGTATAACTTAGGATTGTTCCAAGGTAATTGAAATCATTAACCACTTCAATATTTTCATTATTATAAGTCCATTTTTCGTTTAGATATACATTACCTCGTTTTCTAAAAACCATTACTTTTGTTTTAGCAGTATTAACCTCCAAACCCCATGTAGTACAATAGTCATATAATAAATTAAAATTATATTGAAGCTCTTCTGGGGACTTGGCTAAAATGACCATATCATCTGCAAAAGTAGCAAAATAAGAACAATGTCATCTATGACAATGCCAGAATTAATATCTTCTTGTAAATATAGTTCAAGATCTTCCACGAATAAAGAGAATAAAATAGGCGACATTATCTCCCCTTGTCTTAGACCGACAGCATATTGGACATATTCCGAATAGCTTCCGCAATGTCGTACACATGACTTAACCTTTTGATACATGTCTTTAATAATGCGTAGTAGCTTACCCTGAATACCTGTTTTATATAATTTATGCCATAGTGCATTTCTATAAATAGAATCAAAACAGCGCTTCATGTCAATATAACCACAATATAATCTTTTATTTTCATTGAGATACTTTTGAACAATATTATTCAGTATGAACAATGCATCGATTGTAGAGCGCCCTTTTCTAAACCCAAATTCTGCATCTGATAACATATTATTATTTTCTCAAAAGGTTGTAATCCGTTTATTTAAAATGGTTGTAAACAGCTTAGACATACAACTGACTAAAGTAATACCACGATAATTATTCACATTGGCGGTATCACCTTTTTTATATATCGGAATAATCGTGCCTTCAGTCCACTTGTCCGGGAAATAACCCGAATCGATAATTGCATTAAATATATCACATATGTGCGATGCTAAAATATCCACACTCTCCATCAAATATTCATTTAAAATAGTATCACTCCCAGACGCCTTATCTCGTTTCAACTGTATGATTGCATCCGTAATATCACTAACAGTAATATGCCTGTCTAATTCATCAAATGAACAATTTAAATCGTTAAAATCATGTAAATTACAAAATTCTTCAGCTTCAGGGTTATCACACTGCAACAAATCGGAACCCAAGGCAGCAAAATACTGTTTAAAATCATCTATAGATATAGAACTGCTACTATTCGTACTCTTCCTCTTAAAATATTTCCAAAACTGCTTGGGTTTAGTGTGCCGTAAATGTTCAATTTCTTTTATTTTCTTGGATTCAAATACATTCCGTTTTTTACGACACCAATCTTTATACGTCTTTTTCAGACTACAAAATTGCCCCCTAGTGTAATCGGACTTTAATCGGTTAAAATCACCAAGCGCTTCTATGTAGCGTTTTCTAGCTGTTATGCATTCACTGTCAAACCAATCGGATTGTTTAATATATGATTTACTTGAGCACGACGCCCGGGTATTATTATTTACATGTATCTTAGAAAAATATGGATCAGCAACTTCACGTATAACATCAGTAAAATTATTTACAACATTATTTATAGAATCTCTACAATTAATATCAATGTTTTCTGTAAGCAAATTAAATACAGGTAATTTCCCAATACTACCACTACGAAAACGTGTTTTACAATTACTGTTCCATCTATACTTTATCTTGTTATTACACTGGGGATTAGCAATCACCACATTACATTTCAATGAAAAGAGCACCGGTGCATGATCACTATATTCGTTAATTAAATGAATCAATACAAAAGGTAGATACTAAGTTAAAATCACGTTCTCGGGCCAACAGTAGGTCAATCACTGATGCCCCAAGTTTACTGGGTGTCTTCCTGATTCCCCCACTTTTAGAAAAACTGGTCAATTTATTTGTGGGGTAATCAGGAATTTGTCCAGTTTGGAGATTAGTGGTAACATAGCCTCCGGGCGTGAAAACACTATAATCTGTTTCAATTATTGAAATAGCAAACATTAATGTAAAGAGCAGTTTAACCACCTTATTACGGGGTAACTTGTAGGAATATTATTATTTTCCAATTGTTTAAGCGGGATACTAAGGGAATCTGTCGTTTTTCTTTTCTTGTTGTGTGTTTTTTTCTTATTTTCCCACTAAAACATCCATATTAATTCCTGATTAGTGGAGAAATGAGAGAAAAAAAACGTTCAAAACCATTTCAAAAATATATTTCCTATATGTTGTGACCACTCATTTGAACCGTCTCAAGGAGGTCACGGCATATACTTTTAAAGTGAAATAAAAAATATTTTAAATTTTCCGACATTAAAATTGTGAATCCTCAGATAGAAATTACTACTAGAAAAAACCGTAAGGAGCGCCGTAAGGAAATATATGTATATATACAAGAAACTCCATGATAGTGTATTTCATTTTATAGTTTCATATTTTCAACGCAAATACATAATTTACAGCACATTGATAAATTCAAATGCATTTGATAGCACACTATAATCGTCTCCCACTAAAACATCCATTTTGTAATTTCACCGTAATTGATTTATGTCCAATTTTGGCGAACATTTTAGAGCGCGGAATTTAATTCCGCATTTGCTCTGAAAGTTTTGTCAAATGTGGATTCAATTTACTTTTTAATCAAGTTACTACTAGTACTAGCACATTGATAACTTCAAATGCATTTGACAGCACATTATAACAGTCTTCTACAATGAGTGTCTATATATGCAGCAGCTTCGATGCTTCATCTGCATATTCCATCGTGCCGATCTCCCCGTTCTCAAGTCGCAACTTGAGGGTGTGTAGCCTCCGTTCGATCTGTCGGTACCGACGACGCTTCACTGGGCGAGCGCCACCAGCCTCATACTGAAGCATGCGGATGTATCCGGCTGCTTCAATCTGCTGGATGGTCTGGATGATGCTGAAGATGTTCGGATGAGCATATCGAACAGCCTTCTTCAGCTTGCTGTGCCACCCTTCCAGATGGTTTGTCGTTCTGGGACCCTCTGTGGCAAAGTGGTTCCATACGCCCTTGTCGTCCTTGTCGACACACTGCTCTGTGACGTAATCGGTGAATGGGGTGACGTCCATGGGCAGATCTTCATTCCCAATGTCATCTAACGTCTGGAACCACACGTCCTCAACGTCATTTTCCGGGACAAGAGGGAGAACAGATGCCCGTCTCACGAGTGTGTGCACACTGCCATGCTCCTTGTACAAGTTGGCCAGTCCCGTTGCTTGTACTTTACGCCAAATACATTGTGTGTAGTGGAAGAAGCAGGCTTTAACTACAGTGTTGGGGAACACTCGTAATACCGCGTTACGTGACGCCATTTCATGGTCGAAATACACTTGGTCGGGTTGAAGCTGTAGGCCGTATCCCTCGCAAGATTGTTGTACTTGACGGAAGAATGTCTCATAGACGTCGGTTGATTTTCCCGGCAGGAAGGCGAACACAAGTGGATACATCTCGCCGTCAATAAATCCATGGAGTGTGAATAATTGATGAAAGAAGCTGGGGCACGTGTAAAATGTTCCGTCGCCATATATTACGGGAGCGGCACAGAGGTGTTGAAGAGCGGATCTAGTAGCGAAAACTAGCATTCTCTGGTTGTTCCCGACGTCGATTTGTAGGAATCTTTCGCCGGATGTCGTCTGCGTCCACTCCTCCTCTAACACAATATTGGCGGCGGATGATGGGAGATTTGGACGTAGCTTGCTTCTCTCGGCGTACAGTGCCGTCTTACACGTCTGGAATGTCGGTAGATTCCGCGCCATGTTTACGGTGTCGTTATTCCATTCTTTGGCCCGAATACTGGCTAATTCTTCTTCATATATCGTTGGAATCGGCGCTAATTCTTCCCGACAGCGTTTGCGAATGTTCTCCATTACGTTTCTTACGTCAATGTCGGTGTCGTCGGCTGGATGTGTGTGATTTCTTGTATTTTTTGCGAGAATGCCGTCGATAGTTGTAACCTTTGCCGGACATCTTCGTACAGCGCATACCCAGTAGATCCGATGCAATCCGCGATTTTTGATCTGAAATAAAAATTAAATACTTGTAAATACTTATAAGGTAACAGTAATTACAACAGTAATTAACTGTGGAGAAAATTATTAAATGTTCGTTTTTTTTGGTGAGAGGCTTTAATAAATGATGAGCTAGTTCGTTTGATCCTCAGCTGTGCGCATGCTCGGCCAATCAATGTGGTTGGTTGAGAGTTCGCTGCATTACCAGTATATGCTCAAGATATTTCTTAACAACTGATCATTGGCATACCTAACTCAAGCAGTACTATATCTGTGAATTGAGAAAATAGACAAAACCATTTCACCCGTATATAGTTAAGATATGCTGCTATCAATAATTTAAATCGAAAACACTTCTGTATTCCAAACATTACAGATCCTTTCGAGATTGGTCATTTGAGATATATGCATACATACCGTGAACCTGTAGCCTCCAAGAACAAGACTTTGGCCACCATGTTTGTTGCGGACATACTCTAATTGAACTTGTGCATTAGCCATGATATAATGAATCAGACAGTAGTACATGCAGATATCCAAACATACCCATATATATATGTAAAATGGAATTAACATAATTACCCCAATTATTAAATTAATCACCTATTTGAATTTTCTTTAATCATTATTACTCAAATTATCATTTGGTAATCAAAACATTCCATAAGGTAACCATTAAAGTCACTTAAATAGTATGTTTGTATGCTAATTGATATTAATCGGAAATTAAATTAACACACCCTTCACCAAACACATAATTGAATGTTCATTAATCCTATGAAAATATCAAAGAATTTAACATCAAAGTCATTTAAAAAGTTGGTTTGTATGATAATTGGTTTTAATCTACCATAGACACACACAGGTAACAATAGATAATTGAAACAGATTATAGCTTCGGGTCTCGCCTTTTCTGATTTACCGGTCAGAATAAAGTGGGGGAATCAGGAATACAAGAAATCAAAAAGTGGGGGAATCAGGAATAAACCGTTTACTGGCATACGTAAACATACCACAGTCATAATCATTACCAATTCGACCATTACAAATACGCATACCTGAAGATTTACACAGGTCAAGTATTTTTACTCCAAAATTATTACATACAATATCTTGTGTCGCTCGCTGCAGCGGCGTATCTGGTACATAATAATTTTCATCAGTATGACAAATAAATGCATCACATACAATATAATCATGGCGTTTACCAACACGCCCGTTCCAATCCCCTACAATATACAAAGCCCCCAAGTCTTCAAAGTCATAAATATCATTTTGAACCAATTCAAATAAATCAACTGCTGAGATAGCGTATGCTGGTGAATCCTCGCCCCATATATATAAACCACATACATAAACATCGCTCTTAAGATTAAAGAATTGTTTATCAAGTTTCAGCCAAATAATAGTGTCATGGTGAGTCCGGATTACCGTTATTCCGGGTTTAAGATGCTCTTTGTAGTATAATACTATACCGCCACTGTGACGACGTGCGTTACGGTGCTTGAACTTTCTATAATAGTTATGGGCAATATACCCAGGCATATCCACGTTACTGTCACTATGTGTCCAGGATTCATATAAAAATAGTATATCATTATCGGTAATAAGATTACGAAAGTTAATGGATTCCTTTTTGCCAATCGTTAAGCCATTCACATTCCACGATGAAATCTTCAGTTCACCCTCTATGAACTCCTAGCTACTGATGTCATCTTTCACGGGTTTTCCGTCGATGTACAGAGTGTCGTATGACAACCAGGCTCGCCTACCGGCTCTCTTAGCATCTTTCATCCTAGTGTAACCCATGTCATATGTATGTTAAAGGGAAATAATTATTGATATTTAGTACATGTACATTATAATATTTCCAAACCCTGCTGCAAGCGTACCACCCAATAGTTTCCCCTATATGGCCTAATAAAATCACTGGTCTGAATCATATCATAATTATATAGCCTGGTCCCATACTATGTCTTTGTATAATATATACTAGTCTTCACCACTATTGTGTATAAAGTATTATGGGTGAGTGATTGTGAGTGACAATCAGGTCAGATGTGTGAATGAGTGAACTAACTCAACTAATTAGGTGCACTTTCCAACTAACTTGTTCAAGACCCTTATCCCACACTCTATCTCTACTAGTCAAACGGATAAGTTGCGAAGCTATCCTGTTTACATTAATATATACTATACTAGTAACTATATACATATATACATTATATGTATCAGCTGATAGCCGGACTCTGGTAATGTAATGTATTATCTTTGATATTTTACATTGTAAAATATTTATTTGAAATGCTTGAATTGGAATTGTGTATTTACTATTTTGTATTGTGAAATTAAGCAGAATGATTTGTACATAATAATATTATGTATATATTGTATTTTACAGGCTCTTTATATCCATATATACGAAAACAACCAGAGTTTGTTATATCTATAAACTCCCCGGTCTACAAATGGCTCCCCGTCAAGGAATGATAGAAGAGAGCCAGAGTCGGCAACATGCTTACAGGCCGTAAAACTGCGCACGAGGAAGTTGGGGTCTACGACAAATTATCAAGAATGGGAAAAGTAGTGATATCACAACTGTGGAGTCGAATGGCGCCAGGAGGATGATTCAAGTGGAAGTGTTTTTTTAACGGGAAAGTGTGTTTTACAAGTGTGTTTTTTTAAGTGTAAGGTGTCAATATTTAGGTGTACAGTGATTAATTAATCTGAAGTGTTAAAACTGTGTGTATACAGGAATAGTGTTTAAGGATATTGTCACGTAAGTGTTTTGTATTATGTATTGTCTATATTGTTGTGCTTTTGAAAGGTATCGGTTCGTACCAGTCATTTTGTAAATTTCATTTTAAAAGCATTTGTATTTCATTAGTCTACTTCATTTACTAGGCTTTTCATACTAGGTGTGTAGTTATTGTCAAAACTGTACATGATCTATTAATTGATAGTCATAGTAAATTCATTGACGGTTATTTTTGATTCCACGTATTGTATTCTCGTGTGATTGTGAACCGATATATTTCAAAATTGTATACATGTAATTAGTGTGCTACATTTGTAAATTCATTTACTATACATTATTTAATTGTCGTCATCATTCTGTGAATGTGTCACTAGAGTTTGGTAGTGACCAATATCTGAAAAATACAGTACCATATTTATTCAATTAAGTGTATGTTATTTATACAAATCGGTGTCGACATAGAAGTTCGATTACCTGGTTGTATAAATAGGGTTTCTTTATTCTGTATTACTAACACACATCCCTGCATGTCATTATTCACAAGTTGCACATATTAATTAAACTTATTGTTCCGGCAACATTGAATCGTGAGTAGCAGAAAGAAAGGTATGTAAGTGAGTAGATGTTGTTGTAGTATCGGATAGATCTATATTGTATATTATATTTATGTGATCTGTGTTACCCCATATATTCCTACGCCCCGGTATAATATTACCCATATAACTAGGTTATATATACGCCCTTGCTAAGGCCTGTGGTTGTCATTCTTTTCAGAGGGTAATGTTGTTCCAAATTTCGTGTTTCAGGTATAGATAT
>CM026403.1:57940212-57968554 GCA_014843695.1 Archivesica marissinica
GTACACATCCATATATACATAAGGAACGGTAAGTACACATCCATATATACATGGAACAGTAAGTACACATCCATATATACATGGAACGGTAAGTACACATCCATATATACATGGAACGGTAAGTACACATCCAATATACATGGAACGGTAAGTACACATCCATATATACATGGAACGGTAAGTACACATCCATATATACATGGAACGGTAAGTACACATCCATATATACATGGAGTGAACGGTAAGTACACATCCATATATACATGGAGTGATCGGTAAGTACACATCCATATATACATGGAGTGAACGGTAAGTACACATCCATATATACATGGAACGGTAAGTACACATCCATATACACATGGAACGGTAAGTACACATCCATATATACATGGAGTGAACGGTAAGTACACATCCATATATACATGGAGTGAACGGTAAGTACACATACATATATACATGGAGTGAACGGTAAGTACACATCCATATATACATGGAACAGTAAGTACACATCCATATATACATGGAACGGTAAGTACACATCCATATATACATGAGGAATGGTAAGTACACATCCATATATACATGGAGTGAACAGTAAGTACACATCCATATATACATGGAGTGAACAGTAAGTACACATCCATATATACATGGAGTGAACAGTAAGTACACATACATATATACATGGAACGGTAAGTACACATACATATATACATGGAACAGTAAGTACACATCCATATATACATGGAACAGTAAGTACACATCCATATATACATGGAACGGTAAGTACACATACATGGAACAGTAAGTACACATCCATATATACATGGAGTGAACAGTAAGTACACATACATATATACATGGAACGGTAAGTACACATACATATATACATGGAGTGAACAGTAAGTACACATCCATATATACATGGAACGGTAAGTACACATCCATATATACATGGAACGGTAAGTACACATCCATATATACATGGAACAGTAAGTACACATCCATATATACATGGAACAGTAAGTACACATCCATATATACATGGAACGGTAAGTACACATCCATATATACATGGAACGGTAAGTACACATCCATATATACATGGAACAGTAAGTACACATCCATATATACATGGAACGGTAAGTACACATCCATATATACATGAGAACGGTAAGTACACATCCATATATACATGAGGAACGGTAAGTACACATCCATATATACATGGAGACGGTAAGTACACATCCATATATACATAGGAACAGTAAGTACACATCCATATATACATGGAGTGAACAGTAAGTACACATCCATATATACATGGAGTGAACGGTAAGTACACATCCATATATACATGAGAACGGTAAGTACACATCCATATATACATGAGGAACAGTAAGTACACATCCATATATACATGGAACAGTAAGTACACATCCATATATACATGGAACAGTAAGTACACATCCATATATACATGGAGTGAAGTAATACACATCATATATACATGGAACGGTAAGTACACATACATATATACATGGGAACGGTAAGTACACATCCATATATACATGGAACAGTAAGTACACATCCATATATACATGGAGTGAACGGTAAGTACACATCCATATATACATGGAACGGTAAGTACACATCCATATATACATGGAACGGTAAGTACACATCCATATATACATGGAACGGTAAGTACACATCCATATATACATGGAGTGAACGGTAAGTACACATCCATATATACATGGAACGGTAAGTACACATCCATATATACATGGAACGGTAAGTACACATCCATATATACATGGAACAGTAAGACACATCCATATATACATGAACGGTAAGTACACATACATATAACATTGAACGGTAAGTACACATCCATATATACATGGAACGGTAAGTACACATCCATATATACATGGAACGGTAAGTACACATACATATATACATGGAACGGTAAGTACACATCCATATATACATGGAACAGTAAGTACACATCCATATATACATGGAACAGTAAGTACACATCCATATATACATGGAACGGTAAGTACACATCCATATATACATGGAACAGTAAGTACACATCCATATATACATGGAACGGTAAGTACACATCCATATATACATGGAACGGTAAGTACACATCCATATATACATGGAACAGTAAGTACACATCCATATATACATGGAACGGTAAGTACACATCCATATATACATGGAACAGTAAGTACACATCCATATATACATGGAACAGTAAGTACACATCCATATATACATGGAACGGTAAGTACACATCCATATATACATGGAACGGTAAGTACACATCCATATATACATGGAACGGTAAGTACACATCCATATATACATGGAACGGTAAGTACACATCCATATATACATGGAGTGAACGGTAAGTACACATCCATATATACATGGAACAGTAAGTACACATCCATATATACATGGAACGGTAAGTACACATCCATATATACATGGAACAGTAAGTACACATCCATATATACATGGAGTGAACGGTAAGTACACATCCATATATACATGGAGTGAACGGTAAGTACACATCCATATATACATGGAACGGTAAGTACACATCCATATATACATGGAACAGTAAGTACACATCCATATATACATGGAACGGTAAGTACACTTACATATATACATGGAACAGTAAGTACACATCCATATATACATGGAACGGTAAGTACACATCCATATATACATGGAACGGTAAGTACACATCCATATATACATGGAACAGTAAGTACACATCCATATATACATGGAACGGTAAGTACATCCATATATACATGGAACGGTAAGTACACATCCATATATACATGGAACGGTAAGTACACATCCATATATACATGGAACAGTAAGTACACATCCATATATACATGGAACGGTAAGTACACATCCATATATACATGGAACAGTAAGTACACATCCATATATACATGGAACAGTAAGTACACATCCATATATACATGGAACGGTAAGTACACATCCATATATACATGGAACGGTAAGTACACATCCATATACATGGAACGGTAAGTACACATCCATATATACATGGAACGGTAAGTACACATGCATACATACATGGAACGGTAAGTACACATGCATATATACATGGAACGGTAAGTACACATCCATATATACATGGAACAGTAAGTACACATCCATATATACATAGAACAGTAAGTACACATCCATATATACATGGAACAGTAAGTACACATCCATATATACATAGAGTGAACAGTAAGTACACATCCATATATACATAGAGTGAACAGTAAGTACACATACATATATACATAGAACAGTAAGTACACATCCATATATACATGGAACAGTAAGTACACATCCATATATACATGGAGTGAATGGTAAGTACACATCCATATATACATGGAACAGTAAGTACACATCCATATATACATGTAACGGTAAGTACACATACATATATACATGGAACAGTAAGTACACATCCATATATACATGGAACGGTAAGTACACATCCATATATACATGGAACAGTAAGTACACATCCATATATACATGGAACGGTAAGTACACATCCATATATACATGGAACGGTAAGTACACATCCATATATACATGGAACAGTAAGTACACATCCATATATACATGGAACGGTAAGTACACATCCATATATACATGGAACGGTAAGTACACATGCATATATACATGGAACGGTAAGTACACATGCATATATACATGGAACGGTAAGTACACATCCATATATACATGGAACAGTAAGTACACATCCATATATACATGGAGTAAACGGTAAGTACACATCCATATATACATGGAACGGTAAGTACACATCCATATATACATGGAACGGTAAGTAAACATCCATATATACATAGAGTGAACAGTAAGTACACATCCATATATACATGGAACGGTAAGTACACATCCATATATACATGGAGTGAACGGTAAGTACAAATCCATATATACATGGAGTGAACGGTAAGTACACATCCATATATACATGGAACGGTAAGTACACATACATATATACATGGAACGGTAAGTAAACTTACATATATACATGGAACAGTAAGTACACATCCATATATACATGGAACAGTAAGTACACATCCATATATACATGGAACGGTAAGTACACATCCATATATACATGGAACAGTAAGTACACATCCATATATACATGGAACGGTAAGTACACATCCATATATACATGGAACGGTAAGTACACATCCATATATACATGGAGTGAACGGTAAGTACACATCCATATATACATGGAACGGTAAGTACACATCCATATATACATGGAACGGTAAGTACACATCCATATATACATGGAACAGTAAGCACACATCCATATATACATGGAACGGTAAGTACACATACATATATACATGGAACGGTAAGTACACATGCATATATACATGGAACGGTAAGTACACATCCATATATACATGGAACGGTACGTACACATACATATATACATGGAACGGTAAGTAAACATACATATATACATGGAACAGTAAGTACACATCCATATATACATGGAACAGTAAGTACACATCCATATATACATGGAACGGTAAGTACACATCCATATATACATGGAACAGTAAGTACACATCCATATATACATGGAACGGTAAGTACACATCCATATATACATGGAACGGTAAGTACACATCCATATATACATGGAACAGTAAGTACACATCCATATATACATGGAACGGTAAGTACACATCCATATATACATGGAACAGTAAGTACACATACATATATACATGGAACAGTAAGTACACATCCATATATACATGGAACGGTAAGTACACATCCATATATACATGGAACGGTAAGTACACATCCATATATACATGGAACGGTAAGTACACATCCATATATACATGGAACGGTAAGTACACATCCATATATACATGGAGTGAACGGTAAGTACACATCCATATATACATGAGTGAACGGTAAGTACACATCCATATATACATGGAACGGTAAGTACACATCCATATATACATGGAACGGTAAGTACACATCCATATATACATGGAACAGTAAGTACACATCCATATATACATGGAGTGAACGGTAAGTACACATCCATATATACATGAGTGAACGGTAAGTACACATCCATATATACATGGAACGGTAAGTAAACACAACAAAAAACAACAAACAAACAACCACACAAAACAACAACAACAAACACCACAAACAAAAACCCAAAAAAAACCGATTTATTTGCAGATGTCAGTGATATATAGACTGCAGTATCATCTGCAAAGATACGGACTTTGGAACGGATGTGTGTTTGTGTGTTTTACGTTTATTTATCGTCGCTACCGGTTGCCCATATGAGCGACGCCTCCTGAAGAGATTAGTCATTTTAGATTTTTGGAGGATAGTGCACTGATACAGACAAAGACCCATTCCAGTCTCCTTTGATTCTTTTACCTGCACGGTGTAAAGCACCAACACGAGACCTCGGTTTAACGAAAGACTGTTAATTGTAGTGTCAGGCGGGGGCTTTTAGCTAGAACCCTTTGTTTTTACTGTTGTTCCTTAGCCAGGTATTACGGTATAATAATTGTGATTATCAAAATCGTGTTAATTAACTGATTGTTATACAAATAAGTACCCATTGCATATACTGTTGGAGATATGACGAGATATAGTAATTTAATAATCATAGACTAAAACTGCATGTTGTGCAAAGGAAACAACGGTAAAAACGGAGGAAAACACTTAATAGGACCTATCTACTTTTAGGGTGTATTCAGGAGCAATAACAGACCGATGTCTCTCATTAATGGTCTCGGTGTTAAAATTATTTATTTGACTGACCAGGCAAAACATATCAACGCTTGTTCTCAGGGTAAATTGAGTACTGAACTTAATGAATGTGAGTGCTATTCTTCGCCATAACATACTGACTTTGTACGATTATACTACAGCGAGGAATCTGTACAAATAGCAAAATGAAGCGCATATGCAACGTTTTTCTATCTGCCAACGTTGGATTTATCGGATGTGACCTCACATGTGGTGTTAGAACTGAAGTTGGGACAAGCCCACACACTGACACTTCTTCCTGTCTCTTGCACGGCACATCACCCGGGAATTAACGTATCTAACTGGTGCACATCTGACTGGTTCTACCTTTCACAAGGCCCATACACCTCTGCAAGTGAATTGCAAATCGCGTATGATGCAGGCAGATTGCGGAAGATACAATTCCCATCAACGTACAGAAGCACTCATAAACAAGCGTTTTATCTCGTCAAGAACTGGTCACTTCCGGCACGTGCTTTTTCGGCGGTTCCTCCACCTCCTAGAACTTACGAACCTCAAGGTCCGAGGTACACATTTAATGAAAATAAAGTGTCTTGGATGGGTTGGCAGTTTGAATTTTCGTCGGATCCAATTAGAGGCCCGCCAATTTTTAATATGAACTGTATGGGTGATAGAATTGCCTATGCAAGTTCGCTTCATGACGTCACTCTCTTGTATTCAGCCCAGAACAATGGACACGGTCCTATAACAACATTAAGTGGAAGCTTTTCCCAATTAGGTTCTTACAGTAAGCCAATATTTGGTGTTGATTGCCCAAAGCAAGCAAATATACTGACGGCAACACAATTTCTATCTGGATCTGCCATAGAAATGGACACCGTCTGTGTTTTTGAAGCAGACGGACAAAAAGCACTCTGGAGACACGGGTCACGTGGCCTGAACGATACTTATTTAGTTATTCGGGCCTCACTCAATCTTGGAAATTACGATTATATATTTGAATGGGACTTTTACTTGGATGGCCGTCTGCATCACAGGGATTCGGCACGTTTGGGGGTACCAGTATATATATTTAAGTACAGAGATTCTACTCTGTGGGATGTCAGATTTCGCCTCGATCAGTAAAATGGCCCTATCTGAAACAATGTTGTACAAATCTGTCCAAATATAACGCCTATCCCGAGTCTTTATATTGTTCTTCAAATAAAACACAACTTTAAGCTGCATGCATGTATACTTTGCAAACAATTGCCACAGACATTGGCCATAGCAGGTCACATTTCCATACTAGGACACAGGTTCTGTCAGCAACAAAAAAATATCTTCGACGGGAGAGTTTTAACTGTGAATAACATTATCAATAAAATATGTTTCCACTAACGTGTAGGTTTATTCGGCAAAAATGTACGTCAAAAAGAGATTTCGTAGAATTTTTCAATTTGTTTTGAAAATTACGTATCTAACTGGTGCACATCTGACTGGTTCTACCTTTCACAAGGCCCATACACCTCTGCAAGTGAATTGCAAATCGCGTATGATGCAGGCAGATTGCGGAAGATACAATTCCCATCAACGTACAGAAGCACTCATAAACAAGCGTTTTATCTCGTCAAGAACTGGTCACTTCCGGCACGTGCTTTTTCGGCGGTTCCTCCACCTCCTAGAACTTACGAACCTCAAGGTCCGAGGTACACATTTAATGAAAATAAAGTGTCTTGGATGGGTTGGCAGTTTGAATTTTCGTCGGATCCAATTAGAGGCCCGCCAATTTTTAATATGAACTGTATGGGTGATAGAATTGCCTATGCAAGTTCGCTTCATGACGTCACTCTCTTGTATTCAGCCCAGAACAATGGACACGGTCCTATAACAACATTAAGTGGAAGCTTTTCCCAATTAGGTTCTTACAGTAAGCCAATATTTGGTGTTGATTGCCCAAAGCAAGCAAATATACTGACGGCAACACAATTTCTATCTGGATCTGCCATAGAAATGGACACCGTCTGTGTTTTTGAAGCAGACGGACAAAAAGCACTCTGGAGACACGGGTCACGTGGCCTGAACGATACTTATTTAGTTATTCGGGCCTCACTCAATCTTGGAAATTACGATTATATATTTGAATGGGACTTTTACTTGGATGGCCGTCTGCATCACAGGGATTCGGCACGTTTGGGGGTACCAGTATATATATTTAAGTACAGAGATTCTACTCTGTGGGATGTCAGATTTCGCCTCGATCAGTAAAATGGCCCTATCTGAAACAATGTTGTACAAATCTGTCCAAATATAACGCCTATCCCGAGTCTTTATATTGTTCTTCAAATAAAACACAACTTTAAGCTGCATGCATGTATACTTTGCAAACAATTGCCACAGACATTGGCCATAGCAGGTCACATTTCCATACTAGGACACAGGTTCTGTCAGCAACAAAAAAATATCTTCGACGGGAGAGTTTTAACTGTGAATAACATTATCAATAAAATATGTTTCCACTAACGTGTAGGTTTATTCGGCAAAAATGTACGTCAAAAAGAGATTTCGTAGAATTTTTCAATTTGTTTTGAAAATTTCTAAAGCGGCGCAATTCGCGTTGAAAGGTATATATTCTATATATATTATATAAGATTGTCAAATTTTTTTTTTTCACAAATGGGTTTTTGGAACTAGAAATGATACTTGATTGATGTTACAATGTATTATGACTATTTGGGGTTGTACTTGGGTCCAGGGTATGCCCGGAGGGGTCCAGGGGGGGTCCAGGGTATGCGCCGGATGCCTGTGATCTGTATTGACCACGAACTACGGAGTATACAGTTATAAACTGTATTTACTATAAAGTGTTCAATATGATTTTAATAATTCTTAGTTAACAATGCACTTATAATTCTAGCATCCTCAGTTTGTTCTATGTTCTCTATATTATATATTTTCTCTATACATATATAATAGCGCCCACATTTTCTCTATACATATATAGCGCCCTCATTTTCTCTATACATATATAACGTCCGCCTATTCTCTATACATCTATAGAATCCGCATTTTCTCTATACATATATAACGTCCGCCTATTCTCTATACATCTATAGAATCCGCATTTTCTCTATACATATATAACGTCCGCCTATTCTCTATACATCTATAGAATCCGCATTTTCTCTATACATATATAACGTCCGCCTATTCTCTATACATCTATAGAATCCGCATTTTCTCTATACATATATAGCGTCCGCAGTTTGTTATAATTATTCTGTTTAATATGATATTAATGTGTCAAAATCAAACTAATACTTGAAATAGTTTTTAAATTATCTCATAATTCGAGCACCGAAGTAAATGCTATATCGCCCGCTAATGCATATGTATTTCATAGCCCCGCATTATCTCTATACATCTATTGCGTCCGCAGTTTGTTATATGTTCAATATGTCTGCTTTCCATACAGTGATATCGACGCATCTGTCTGTCTGTCTGTCTGTCTGTCTGTCTGTCTGTCTGTCTGTCTGTCTGTCTGTCTGTCTGTCTGTCTGTCTGTCTGTCTGTCTGTCTGTCTGTCTGTCTGTCTGTCTGTCTGTCTGTCTGTCGGTTATATATATTGAAGAGGAAATAAATTTGACAAGTAATCATGATATGTGCCCAATCAGTCAATTTTCGCACATTTATGTCCCAATTTCCGTTTGAGTCATTGTTGTAAAAACAAATGTAGGGGATTATCGGCGCGCGATGTCCAGTTACGCGAAGTCACAGACATATTGTCCCATGTGTGCAAATCTCATAATTGGCGCTAATTGATTCAAATAGTCCCTCAACGGATGTCAATTTTATATGTACGTTAAATGCATTATTGTTGTAATTTTCTGGTTTACATTTTTGCTTAGATAATTATCTCTTGTTCGTGCCTCCACACCGTGCACGTCGGGAACAAGGCACAGCTCACAGCAGGACATTGGATCACCTGTTCCGAAGTGACCAATCCACGCCGCTGACGCATACAGACGAGGACCCGCATCGACTCTTTTGAGTGTCTACACATACCTAGATCAGCGACAGCTAATACTGGGGACGCTGAAGAGACGACGAGTGACTGGATAGGAGAAGACGGCAGTCGTTTCGCGTGGATGGCGCACTCGTCGCCTCGAACTCTTTTATCTGTCTCCAACTACGGGCGAGCGGTTGGAGACGGAGGGATTCGACCCCGGATGCGTCAACGGGGTGGACAACAACGGAACAACCGAACCATTTTGCTGCTGTGAGCTGACTAATCGTGGCGGATGTGGCCCTAAAAAGAACCGAGAAAATAACCACCTTGGACATGATGGCGGAGAGACACCAGTACCATAATCACCAGCACCATAATCTTCTAGACCATAATCATCTTAGACTTAAACAACTTAGACACAACCAACAAAGAATAAGTATCGAGCAACCTAATCATCTTGGACCGCAATCTTCACAGGAACCTACAATCTACACCACTCTACAAGACTCTGCGTGCGTGTGTGCGTGCGTGTGCGTGCGTGCGGATATAGTTTTTACTAATCTAGCTCTAGTATGTGCGTGTGTGCCTGTATGTTTACTACTATTCTGTGAATACAAATGTGCACGCCTTCTGTTGTTGTTACAACTTGTGTTTTCAGTAGGACACATCGAACTAAACTTATCCCGAATATACTAGTTTTTCATCATGCAAACATGTAATAATTGTATCAAACTGTTCTCTTACTTTCGCTCTTCGATGTTAACGTTTACTTATTTTCTAACCTTTACAGTTCTCTTTGTAGTGGTCGCCTGGCTTATGTTCACAACCATATTTCAGTCCGATACGCACGCTTCAACATGCTTGTAACATTTTATATATATCCGCATGGGTAATGATTTAATTAGTTGGCGTGCAACTGTTGGACTGTTCTATGGGAGGACTCGCGATGTGAACAAAAGTTATTCTGGAAAATGTATCCATTGCTTGAAATGTTGGATCTTCTTTCATGCATATACTCTCACTGTACTAAGACATGTAGCTCAGTTGTATTCCTTGCGATTTGTAGCTCTGTAAATAAGGTACTTCCTGTGACGCGGCACGGACAGATCTCTGACCAAAATATCCGGTCATTTTTATAATTCTCAGGCCATTGAGAACTTTAACATCCAGGCATACAGCCCTACGATTATCCGTTGGTAGTGACTATATACAACTGCAGTTATTGGAATGGCGAACCTAGTCGAAGGTAGTGCTGAAATGACTAAAACTAACGATGACCTCGGTCAAGGTAACCAAAATGACCAGAACGATGTGGGCGGGGAGTGGCAGATTAAGACAGGGAAGAGAAAACGCAGGTCTACGGGAGGCACATACGAACCTAACTCCCAATACACTAAGCAAAGACCGGACAAGCCTACAACCGTGAGCAAAAACAATTTTAGAAAAATGACAATTGATGATAAACTGGTTACATTATTTGATATGATGAGCGGGGTCAATAACATTGTCAACAGAGTTCAAAAGTTAGAGGTTAGAGTAGAAAATGTAGCTCGGAAATCTGAAAACAATGCTCATAGAATAAACGTACTCGAATACAAGTCAATAGATCTAGAAGCAAGATCCCGCAAGAACAATCTGATATTTAGAGGCATTCCAGAAGTTTTGTTTAATGAGAACTGTGATCAGCTGATTAGACAATTTATTCGTAACGAACTAGAAATTGACCCCAGTGATGTGTGTATACAACGTATACATCGTTTGGGTAAGCCACTACTACGTCATAGTCGAGATAATTCCCACGCTCGTAACAGACCACTTATAGTCTGTTTCAGGGACTACAAAGATGTTGAACTAGTACTATCAAAATGCCCACCGTTTGAAAAACAAACCCAGTTTAGGAATAAACAGAGACTACCCCTCAGAAATAGTTCAAGCAAGATCCAGTCTCTGGTCGGATTACAAAGCAGCCAAATCAGCAAACCCAAAAGGTTCTGTTTTCATTGGATTCCCGGCCAAGCTAATTGTAAACAAACAGGTGGTCAGGGACGAATTTCCAGACTGGAGGATGGTCATGCAAACATCTAGATCTACACGTCATGTAAGAGCTGATGATAAATTCACCAGCAAACCACAGGTACGGGACAAAGCACCAGTAGTAGCCACATCAAGCTATGCACAGGTATGTGCAGAACAGACAGTCTGCCAAGTTCAAGCTGCATGCACTGCACCATCGGATACTGTACTGACAATATTAAATGAGCCAGATATCGAATCAGAAATGGAATCTGATACAAATAGCTATACTACTGACAGTGAACCTGACTCACAATCCTTACTTAACCCACATGTCCATTATGAACCTGATGAGCAACCTCATGACACCTACAGCCAGGTTATGCTTGGCGTGGAACAACGTATGCGTGAAAAGGCTACCAAGCAGCATACCACTATCCCCACAACACCCGCTACACAGCTCGCACCAACCAGGCCAAATGCTACAGCACAGAACCATAGCTAGGACCCCGCGGGAAAGACTATACCCAGTGATCATAGGCATACCAGAACTCCAAATATTCATCCCGCCATTATAAAAACTGGAACCCTGAATGTTTGTGGTTTGAAACGCAGATGCATATACCCAGACTTCGAAACATTTATTAATAAATATGACTTATTATTTCTTACAGAAACGAAAATTGATACAACTGACATTATTTCCATACCTAAATATGATTTTATAAGTAAACCAAGGAAACAACAATATGCTAGAAAATCAGGTGGGCTTGGTGTCTTTGTTCGAAATGACCAAATTTATAGAAACAATTGAAACTGACAGTGAATATGTGCTATGGATAAAGTTAAGCAAACTATACTGCAATACGAATGATGATTTACTTTTTGGTATTACTTATGTTCCCCCACTGCAATCACGTTTTTATAGTAATGATGAATTTAGTTATTTGAATCTGAAATACAGTCTATGTGTGATAAATATGAAACTATATATATGTGCGGCGATTTTAATAGTCGGACCTCAAATCTTCCAGATTATTCGACTAGTGATGATATTTTGACTTCGGTACAGAATTAACTAACTTTATTGATCAAAAAAGTAATCTTGAAGCACATAATATTAAACTAGACAGGAGATCCCAGGATCACAACACAAATAATCATGGATACAGGCTCATTGATCTATGTAAAAATAATAACCTAGTAATAGTGAATGGAAGATTTGGGGCTAATGCCCTTGTTGGTAAAATGACGTTTAGAAACACATCTGTATTAGACTAGTTTCTCTCTTCTGTTAAAGCCTTCTCTATACTGAACAATTTTGAAATCTTATCACTTGACAACCTGTACTCAGACGGGCACTCTGTGATAAACTGTAACATTAATACAAATAACACCATACCTGTACCTGACACAGACACCCACACTAAACACACTAGAAATATCAACCCACCAAAACAATGTAGGTGGAACTATCAAGATAGAGACTCATATATACATAATATTAATACAACTAAAATAACACATACATTAAACAGCATGCAAAATCCCACACAAGAACAAATGGATCTATTATCCTGTAAATTATCATCAATGTTTGTTAATACAGCTGAAATAACATTCTCACATAAACCACATAGTCAATTCCAAAGTAACAAACATAAATGGTATGGTCCTGACTGCAAAAAGGCCAAGAAAAGTTACACTAAGGCAAGGAAACGATATAATAAATACCCTTGTGTACATAATAAACTGACCCTAACACACTCTTGCAAGTTTTATAAAAATACAATGAATAAATATATCAATAAATATAACAAAGCTAATGAATACAAACTCAGAAACATGCATAAAAGCAAGTCAAAGGCTTATTGGCATTTTTTGAATAAAATTAATAAAAAAACTGCATACATTCTCCAAACCTGCAAGATCTCTATGACCATTTCAAATCTGTAAATACTGACAATACAGATACACCCTCTGATGAATATGTCATTGATGAGAACACGAACGACGATTTAAATAACCAATTTACAGAAGACGAAATAAGTAAATGTATTGATTCATTAAAAAACAATAAATCCCCAGGTATTGATGGTGTACTAGATGAGTACATCAAGAGTACTAGCAATCAACTGTTACCTATTTATGTACAGATATTTAACATAGTTCCTAATAATACAGGTATAATACCACTAAACTGGTCAGAGTGTACTATAATACCAATCTATAAAAAAAAACAAAGGTAGCCCCAAAGAACCTATCAATTACAGACCAATAACACTACTGCCATGTATTGGCAAACTATTTACGTCTGTACCTAACAACAGATTAAATAATTTCATAAATGATAATAATATACTTAAACAGAACCAAGCATGCTTTCGGAAACATTATTCAACACTAGATCATATTTTTACTTTAAACTCTATAATAGAACTACTTAGGCACCAAAGGAAAAAAGATATTTTGCACATACATTGACTTTAGTAAAGCGTTCGACACCATTTGGCGAGCAGGAATGTGGCAAAAACTACTAACATATAATATAAAAGGCTACTATTTGTAGTAATAAATAATACAAAATGTACAAAAACATTAAATCAAGTGTGCAACTCAACACTCCAAAAACAAACTCTAATGTTGATGGAACTCATAGGACATCATTACCTTAAAATCCATCACCACCACTAAGATCAGAATTCTTCACCTGCAGCATCGGTGTTAGACAAGGCGAAAACCTCTCACCGGTGCTCTTTAACCTCTATCTCAATGATCTGGAAGACTTCTTAACATTAAAGAATAACATGGCATAACTTTAAATGATCTAACACAAGAACTATTACCAATGCTAAAAATTATGAATCTACTATATGCTGATGATACAATTATTATGGCTGAGGATCATATTTCCCTTCAAAAATGTCGTGATGATTTCTCACAATACTGCACAAATTGGAAATTAACAGTAAATATTGAAAAAACAAAAGTTGTTGTATTCGGATGCCGAAACTCAAACATGTATTCCTGTAACTTAGATGGAACACCTATTGAGACTGTTGACTCTTACAAATATCTAGGTATATACTTCTCTAAATCTGGCAGCTTCCTTACATTCAATATAAAGGCTTAAAGGCCTGCAGTTTGACCCCGTCCAATTGTAAAGATTTATACTTTACTACCTGTTCAATGTGATTAGTGGCTTGTATCAACAATGTAGCAGTACATTCCGTATAATTTGGCGTATGTAGGTATTTTCTAACGGTTAATATGCACGATCACTCTGTGAGCTGAGAATTAGTCAAAATGAGGCCCTGACAATTTAAGTAAACGTATATTATTGATTGTAAAGAAAATTGATAGTTATGAGTATTCAAACTACATAATCCAGATCAGCCCAGGGACATAGAGTACATGTTATGTAGGTGCCTCATCAGCCGTAGCGTAATCACTGAGACTGATAATTTGTATACATGTATATAATATATGTGTATTGAATTACGAATAAACTGTTAAACTGATCAGGATCTATGTTGTTTGTAAGGTCGGAGTTTCGTCACTTTCATATTCTGTTCTGTCACTTTCATGTATCATCTGGTTTAAAAAGGCCGCCAGATTAAGTGTGAAAATAATGCCTGTTTATACCTTGCCCAAATGTTGGATTTGAACTGGAGCGTACAATGGAGTCTTGTATTATTCTTGACTTGCACTGTCTCATTCCATTGACATATTGCCAAATTTGAGCGTATAGTGTAGTGAAGAGCAGAGAAGGTTCCGATACGTTTGTCATGGAAAACATTCAAGCTGTTGCTGAATGATTCCACGCTACTAGTGTCCATGTGGTAGATATAATTGTGGCGCATGGAATGATGTCAGATATATAGAGAGAAAAGTAGCGGCTAGAAGAGGAGACTGTACTTGGCATAAGAGGGAACTGGTGCCTGAATGTGTGGTACAGCAATGCAGGAACTGGCTGCCTAACCCGCGCAACCAGCCTTATTTGGGCCATAAGTGGAGTTGAATTGTTTATACCAGTTGTAAGTACTATAAAAATACAGAACTTCAATTTCAGCAATTTATAACCTCTGATATGTACGTGGGTCATAATAGATATAAGTGGTGCTCATGTATTAGATGTATACCATGCAGGGCCTCGCATGTGGCAAATACGATGTGCGTCGACCGTCAGATTTGTACCGCTATTCCTCGTGTGTTTAGTGCGTCGACCGTCAGATTTGTACCGCTATTCCTCGTGTGTTTAAGGTCAAATATAGGTCAACCTGCAGGCCTTTATCTGACCAGTAAATAAGTAGGTCACAATGAAAAGGTGTAAACTGATTGTATGTAAACAGATCAGGAATTTAACCTATCCCCAATCAATACTGTATACCTGTAAATAAACACAGACTATATTTTAACACAATACACACAACACAAAATTTAATGGACTGTAAAAGAATACACAATTACTGGACTGTAACACAATATACATATAATCCTGAAAATAAATTTAATTGATTTAACAGTGATTATACAATATGTTGTATGGCAATATAGATTGGTGCTCCTACTGGCATCTATCTGTAGTGAATGGCAATATGGTTCCTACCGAGACACCGTCTGATGCGGAAGGTGGACAGTCTGGACCGGAAGTGGGGCATTCTAGATCCGGAGATGGACAAAGCAATCACGCCATACACGCTCTGATGATACGCCTGTAAAGACGTACTTATCCGCAAGTAAAAGAAGCTACCGTAGGGTACACGATTGGTAAGTCTCTTATCCTATAGTAACTGCTTCAATGGTGTCAGAAGTTTGTTGGATGAAGGACTACACGCCGTGAAATACACGGAATAACACAGCGAGCACCTGTTGTGTGAATTTCAGGTTGTAAAGTTCGCAAGTGTTGTAAGAACGTGGTGGTTGCTTGTCGGATTATAGAATCCGGTTTTAATCGTTAGGGGACAGGCGTAAGACGTCCTGTACCCATCAGTTTCACAAAAACAAGGCGCAGTTTGCTTGTTTTTGCTGATAGAAAGCCGTCAAAATAGGCAGACATTTACGCATGTGCTTTACCGGAAGTGAACGGATTTACGACATGTCGACAGTTTCCAGGCCTTTATAGCTGGTCTAGTCCCATTGAATAGTAAATTACTTTCTTATAAAGGGAAGGAGGGTCTCTGTCCTGTGTAGTGTCTCCGTTTGCTTTTGTTTTTCAGGAAATTGGAAAAACTCACAAGTAAGTGTACATTTGTATTGTCTGTCTATATATATTAGTTAGCATAATATACCTGTAACTATGTCTGATAGTAACTCAGTCCTAGAAGGGAGGCGAATCGCCATTAATTATGCAACTAGTGATTAAACTGGTCATGATCCCTGGGATTAAAGCAAGGCTTGCCCATACGATCATTCTCATTAGAGAGAATAATGGCAATATTACTCCTGAGGTGTTATCCTCCATCACGAGGAGTAAACTGACCAGGGAGGCTGTTCGGTTGATAGATTTCAGACCAAATGGTCAGCTACCATCCGGGGAATCTTCTGCTTCAGAGTCTGATCATGATGATCAGTATGCTCAAAAAATTGGTGATGGATTTACATACACCGAGGAGGCTAGACAGTCTGATTGGACCGATGTTCTCAAGACCTTGAACACGGCGACTGGTCTGGTCCAACAGAGGGTAGAAGAAAAGGGCTCAATAGAGAAACCGGTGAAGGCCTCTGCCCTGTATAACCCACCTTCTGCTGAGGAGTTATACCCCTTTCAAAGTGAGAAACGGGAAAGTAGGCTCCAGAACTATGAGGGCTATGGCATACCTTCAGGTGGGAATCCGTTTTCGCCAGACTACAACCCTAATGTGTATGACCCGATAAGGCGGGAACAAAGTACACATCATGATGGGCATCAGGCAACTGATATATTCAGTGAACCGCGAGTGCGGTCCCGTGTTCGGGAGCCACTAACTAAAAGGTGTTATGCGCCTGATGATAGCGACAGCAGTACTGATGATGAATTCAGTATACGACCGAGTCGTATGGACAAAGGTCGCAAGTCAGCAGGTCAGGACCTGCATTATAGGCGACAACGGGCTAGAGATGTAATAAACATGTTGCCCAAATATCTAACATATGATGGCAAGGGTAATTGGACTGCATTCAAGCAAAAATTTGTCCGTTTTGCACATGCGTGTGAATGGACCAAGGATGAATGTTTGAATTGTCTGTGCTGGAGCCTTACTGGAAAGGCTGCAGACTTCTACGCTATATTAACAGAGCGTAGAGAAGGTCTGTCTTATCGCAGACTCATGCAAAAGCTAGAGAGTCGGTTTGGTGCGAAAGAGCTTCCGGCAACAGCACAGGTCCGGTTTCAGCAGGCAGCCCAGTCACATACAGAGGCTTTAGAGGACTGGGCAGATAGAGTCCTCACATTAGCCACCAAGGCGTTTCGCGACCTGCCCGAGTATTACTCCACGCAGCAAGCAATAACTCGCTTCTGTCAAGGGCTTATGGATCGGGAAGCAGGGCATCATGTGTGCATACAAAACCCTAGCACCATGGAGGAAGCCATGAATGATGTACGTCGCTACCAGCACGTACACCAAGCAATGTTTGGTAAGACCAAACGGGTACCGCGAAAGATGGATCACGAGGATGACCATCAGGCTGTGTATGCGGTACAAGACCGGGCAATGTTGCCCAATAAAGGGGGGAAAGGGAGTGAAGCTACCCCTGACCTAACCTCTATTGGGGCAATCTTGGAAACATTGCAGAAGCAATTGAAGGAACAGCTACGGATAGGGCTGGAAAAAGTAACTGCAGACGTAAAGCAGCAGATAAGTAGTAGTTCTACCCCGCCAGCAAATAGCAGAGTGAAAGCTGGGGGATGTTTTGTCTGTGGGGATACGGGGCATTTCAAGCGGGATTGCCCAAGAGTTCGTGGCAGATATGCGTCACATCGGCCATTAAACCGGTACGGGTCGAGTTCACAGGCCAACCCTCGACCCTACAGAAATTAGGCCATAGGGGGCATAAGGGGACTGTTGATGATGGATTGGCTGAATTCAAGGTGTGTCAGTTGACCTCCACATCACAGTTCAGCATGAAAGTCCAGGTAGCTGATAAGGAAGCAACAGCTATAGTAGACTCCGCAGCCCAGGTGTCGATCATTTCAGATAGGCTATATAACTCGCTACAGAAACCACCTCCGAAGTTACGTGAGGTGAAACTCATGACTGCAGGTAGACAGATGAGTATGAAGGGTTTGGTGGTAGGACCGGTACGGTTAAAGATTGGCGCACGGTGGTATAACGAGCAAATTTATGTGGCTCCAATCGAACAAGATATGCTCCTCGGTTTTGACATATTATGTCGAGGGTCTGCCGTGTTAGACATGGGTAGAGGCATGTTAGTGTTTGATGGGCTGGATATAAACCTGTATGGAGGAAGCAGTGCAGAAACGCATGTGGTTGCTCGAGTTACCGTGGCCAAACGCCAGACCATCCCCCCTAACTCCGTGATGAGGGTGAAATGTATTCTTAATTGCGAGTTGCCCGAATACTACGTTGAACCTGTAGATAGTCTGGATGTCCTTGTACCGAGAGTAATTTGTAGTGCAGGGGCGGATCCGATTGTGTGTGTTGTCAACCCAAGTGACAACACCGCTTGTTAAAACGAGGGATCCAGATCGGCAAAGCCTATCCAGTAGATGAGTTCCTAGAGTCGGACCGTATTATATATGCAGGTGAATCTGAGCATGGCATACAGGGGCAGCGTGATCGGGAGAAAGACCCATCAGTAGGACCGGTAGAACCTGAGCCCGAGTCACTAAGAGATATACTCCCCGAGCATGTGAAACAAATATATGCAGAGTCATGCAAGCATTTGATAGGAGACCAGAGTACTCGATTAGCGCAGTTGCTATCGGAGTTCCAAGATGTGTTTGCCAAAGATGAGTTTGACTTAGGGAAATTCACTAAGATCAAACACAGCATAAACACTGAAGGGGCTAGGCCTATCAAACAGCGCGTTAGGCGAACGCCAGCTTGTTTCGTGGGAGAGGAAGAAACCCACCTTGAGAAAATGCTTAAGGCTGGAGTGATTGAGGAATCGACTTCAGAATGGGCCTCGGCACCCGTGTTAATACGGAAGCGTGATGGGTCGGTCCGGTGGTGCATAGACTACCGTGCACTAAATGATGTGACGGTTAAAGATGTGTTTCCACTGCCATTAGTAGACGACTGTCTGGATACCCTTGCAGGCAGTGTATGGTTCTCTAAGTTAGATGCCAATTCTGCTTATTGGCAGGTAAACATAGAGAAGGAAGATCGAAAGAAGACCGCCTTTATTACCAAATATGGTCTATTCGAACATGTAAAGATGGGTTTCGGATTATGTAATGCACCGGCCACCTATGCACGAGTGATGAACCTGGTCCTAAGAGGGCTAAACTGGAAGACAGTATTAGCCTTCTTGGATGATGTATTGGTTCTGGGGAAGTGTTTTCAGGACCACCTAGTCAATTTGAGGGAGGCCCTGGAAAGATTTAGAGCCAATGGCTTAAAGTTAAAGCCAAAGAAATGTATACTCTTCCAAAGAGAGGTAGAGTTCCTGGGCAGGAGATTAAGCAGCAATAGCCTAGCCATGTCGGGGGCAGACGTTGTAGTGGTACGGGAATGGCCGCTACCAACCTGTTCAAAGGATGTTGAACGGTTTATGGGGTTGGTTAACTACCACCGAGTGTTTGTCAAGGACTTCGCTCGGTTGGCGGACCCATTGTACAGCGTCGTGGGTAAACAGAAGTTCCGGTGGGAAACTGACCAGCAGACAGCATTTGACGCTTTAAAGAAAGCTCTCACGGAACCACCTGTATTAGGTCTTCCAAATCATAACGACGAGTTCATCTTGGATACGGATGCATCCGATGTTGCAATCGGAGCCGAGCTTATCCAGATCCAAGATGGAGTCGAAAAAGTGATAGCTTATGGGAGCTACGCGTTAACTCGCGAGCAGCGCAAGTACTGTGTTACTATAAAAGAACTTTTAGCAGTCGTGCGGTTCACACGCCAATATCGACACTATCTGTTAGGGAGACCCTTTACGGTTAGGACGGCCCACTCGAGTCTAACCTGGTTGATGCGGTTCAGGGAACCACAAGGGCAGTTGGCGAGATGGCTCGAGGAGCTATCTCAATATAATATGGTGCTACGGCACCGGCCAGGCATTAAACATGGAAACGCAGATGCCTTGTCTAGAATACCTAGAGAGGCAGCATGTGCTAGTAGGCTGCCTGAGGATCTGCCTTGTGGCGGGTGTGATGACTGCTTAAAGGCAGAAGAAAAGTGGGGATCATTTATCGAGATCGTAGACATTGCAGTCCCGTTGGCCTCGCAAAGAGTACAAGGATCCGCGGTCAACAGTGCCCGTGTTGGCGTCGGGATCAGTACCAAGGGCAACCGAGGAGGGAACTGGTCGGTCTATGGAGATAAGCGATCGTCCATGGATAGCGTAGACATTGCAGACCCTTTGGTCTCGCAACGAGTACAGGGATCCACGGTCGACAGTGCCCAGTTCGGCGATGGGATCAGTACTTAGGGTAGGCGAGGAGGGTACTGGTCGGTCTACGGGGATTTAGAATCGTCCATGGACACCGTAGACATTGCAGACCCGGAGGCTCCGCAAAGAGTACATGGATCCACGGTCGATACTGCGCAGATCGGCGACGGGATCAGTACTAAGGGTAGCCGTATAGGGTACTGGTCGGTCTACAAGGATTCAAAGGGAACTGCAGAAAATCAGTTATACGACAGTGGCGAGCCAGTTCAAGCTAAAAGGCTGAACTGTGCAGGTGTAAGTTCGAACCAGGATGAGACACAGACTTGCAAAATGACCCCGGTGAAGGGTATGTCTAATGCTGACCCTAATCAAGTAGGGCAGGGAATTAGTGGCTCCATATTGAGCACCACTGTACATAATACTGATATTCAGCCATCGGCATGGGGCTTCACCTTGTTGGATCTTAGGGAAGCCCAGGAGAAAGATGAGGATTTATTTCTCATCAGGACTTGGTTGAAAACGTCAGTCAAGCCAAGTGAATCTGAGTTGTTCTTGTCTAGCCCGGCAACCAAGTCTTATTGGTTAAACAAGGAACAGATCCTGTTGATTGATGATGTGTTGTATCAGGATTATGCAGCTTCTGCGGAGAAGAAGTTAATGGTTCCTCGCAGAGGAGGCTATACATAGCAACCATGATCTTCCGTCTGCATGACATCAGGGGGTGGCACGGACAACTGAACGTGTTAAGGAAAAGTTTGCCTGGTATAGAATAAGTCGAGATGTGGCTAATTATGTAACTGGTTGCGAAACATGTAATCGCAATAAAAAGTCACACCGCCGTGGGCGATGTCCTATGACAGAATACCAGGCAGGGGATCCGATGGAACGAATACATATAGATTTCCTGGGTCCACTTCCAAAGACACCCCGCGGAAATGCACACATTTTGATGGTAGTAGATCAGTTTAGTAAGTGGGTTGAGTGTATACCCCTGCCCTCCCAGACTGCTGAAGTTACTGCAAAAGCACTAGTAGATTGTGTCTTTTCAAGGTTTGGTGTACCGTTCCAGATTCATTCAGATCAGGGTCGGAACTTCGAGTCTAGGCTTTTTAGTGAATTGTGCAAGACACTTCACATTCATAAGGCTAGAACGACTCCGTATAGGCCATCGGCGAATGGTCAAGTGGAACGGTACAACCGCACCCTCATGGAGGCTGTGCGATGCTTTATAGGTAAGCATAAAAATCAATGGGATTTAGAACTCCCACAGATTGCTGGAGCTCTCAGATCAGCAGTGAACCGTAATACTGGGTTCACGGCCAATATGCTGATGCTCGGGAAAGAGGTCAACATACCAGCCACTGTGATGTTTCCACAAGTGATTGAGAAACATGAGACGGAGGAGGGGTATGTGGCAAAGCTGACTGCGAAGCTGCAGGAAGCTCATACCACTGCCAGATCTACCCTGAGGACTTCTTCTAAACGGATGAAGAAAAATTATGACCTCCGTATCTTGGAAAGAAATTACGAGGTCGGTGACGTTGTCTACCTGTTAGACACGGCTGTTCTGAAGGGGAAATGCAGAAAACTATGTCCACCTTGGAAGGGTCCAGGTGTCATAGTTACAAAACTCTCGGCATTCATTTTCAGAATTAAGCTGAAGAACGTAGTAGTTGTAGTGAATCATGACCGACTAAAGCCATGTAAGGACCGTACTCCACCTGCATGGATCATGCAGTGGAAAGCACATCCAGGCAGGGATGTCGACACCAGTGATAATGGAGAATTATACTGTGTATGTCGGAAGCCATGGCAGGGTCGTTTCATGATCCAGTGCGATTATTGCGAGGAGTGGTATCACGGGTCATGTGTGGATATCACCGCAACAGAGGCTCTGGATATAGAGAAGTACCGCTGTAAGAGGTGCAAGAGTCACTGACCAAGGAGGTTTTTATATTTCAGGAATAATGGCTGGACAAATGACTAAGTTGACGGACCCCTACTTGGAGGAGGTAATTAGTAGTACCCGACGTGGGGATTTGTTGCCTCCCCAGTCGGTGGTAGATGGGCTGAACCGCTGCTTCAGGTCCACGACCGAACAGCGTGTTCAGGCTCTATTGGGTCAGGTAGCATTGTCGAAGGCGAGGAACAATGCCAAGTGGCGCCGATTAGCGGCGCGAACTGCAGAGACTCTGCAGTTTCACTCCCGCACGTGGATACGGGAAAATATCCAGGATATTGGGGTGAAAAAACCGGTCACTCCCAAGGATTCCGGACCTAGTTGTCGGAGGGATGTGAGGATAAAGGAGGACCCCAGTATCAAGCGGAGCGGGGACAATCTTGAATCCATGGAATTGGATTCCGCAGAGGAAGCCAGGCTGTTGGCATCGGACAGCGAGATCTGTCTGGAGGTGGAGTTAAGATCTCCAGTCCGGGTTCGGAATGAACCCAAGACGGCTGAGTGCGAGGGTCAGGCCCGCAGCTCGGCTCCTCAGGGGTATGGAGGTGCCAGACCCAAGCAGGGACAGCCTGGACGAGGCCATCACTCTCCTATGGGGGAGTATAGGAGGGGTGGTGACAATCGGCCTTATGGAGGTCGGGGACGGCCGAGTAGAGGTGGACGGCCATGGCAGGAAGGACGAGTGATGCTTGAAGGCGGGAAGCAGCCTAGTCATAGAGGTGCGAGTCATCATTCTCGCCATTACCCGAAGGAAAGGCGATCCGGCAAATCCGCTGTGGGTAGAGGTCAGGGTCAGTATGGACCTGGCCCTAGTAGGATGCCCTACAGGGAGGAATCGGTTTCGGAGAGGAGTGGAAGAGACCTCTCAGTCACCGAACATAACACCTCCCAATCATACCCCAATAAGCGAAGCCGGGTAGACCAGGTGATGTTACCTGTGGGTCGTGGTATGACTGTAGATTACCACCAAGCTACGGTTGGTGCCGCCACAGTGACCTCACCTGGTAGCTCCAGAGAATGTGGGCCGGAGGAGAGTATGATGGTTCGTCGGTGCCCAGTACCAGAGTGCCCTGGGAAATGGCAGCAGGTGCATGCATTCAGCTGCCATCTTCCAGGTATCTTTCAGCTGGAGATAATGTCCGACGACATTACAGATCGCAGGGTGACAGCGCTGAGGCTAGTCACAAGATGGATGCTCGGTCATCGCGCCACGCTGCATGACCTGATGCGATACGTGGAGCTGATGATTAATCTGCCTGCTCTGAGAGTGGTCCTAGGTCCGTTATCAAGGAAAGCCATGGAGAACATGTGTGTGGCCCTAGGGGAGCTCACTCCAACGGGCTGGACGGTGAAATCATCCGGTAACTCGCCGGCTTTCCTGGTGAACTGGAGTATTTTGTTGGACCTACTCTCAGTGTTGAAACCCCAACAACGACAGTCCTTGATGGAGACGTTCTCCCTAACGAAGGACGAACTGGCTCAGGTGGAAAGGATCCCGGAAGCCTTTGACAGTCACTGCCACCTAGATAGAACCCGTACAGAATATAGGCTTCCTCGGGATTCTAGTTTGGCAACAATCTGTGACTCGTCAACACCGGACAAAGACCATGCGGTGAGATTGGTCGGGGTAGTCGCAAATTTCTGTGACCCCGAAACATACCCAACTGCCGAGGAAATAGATACCTGGAAGGAACAGGGGGTGGTAATCTGTGTGGGATTACACCCCAAAAAGAAGGCTACAGGACCCGACCTCGAGGGGCTGCAACTGCTCCTAGAGAACCCGGATGTGTCCGGACTTGGTGAGGTGGGGTTAGATCACACCGAACCAGTTGAGAAGTGGCCAGGACAGATGCAGACGCTGGAGCGAACACTGCGGTTTCTCCAGGCGAGACATGTGCTTGTCCTCCATTGCAGAGGGATGAATGGAGTAGATAATGGTGAGGCCTACACTAGCCTGCGATTCGTTCTACTGACCAGGGTTAAGCGGGAGCAGCTTATACACCTGTATTGCTTCAGTGGGGATTCCGGCATTGTCAGACAATGGCTGGAGAGCTTCCCAAACACCTACTTTGGGTTTACCAAGTTGGTACATCAGTTCGTTAGGGAGCAAGACAATGACCACATCCGTATGGTAAAAGAGATGTGGAGGGGTCCCGGTTGTTGTTGGAGACAGATGCTCCATATTTCCACTTCTTTGGACACAAACGGACCACGCCAGCCCTAATTGGCATGGTTGCGGAAGAAGTGGCCAGGATCAGGGGAGGCAAATGGGAGGATGTGATGAAGACGGCAGTGGAGAACACACGTCGTCTTTACTTGCATCGTCAACCTCCCAAGTAAGCCGACCGAATGGACCGGATTGCATGTAATTATGGCTTAGGGGTAAGACACTAAGCCAGATCTGGATTCGGGTCCGGGGAGGGACTTAGTACTGGTGATCCGCTTAAGTCGGCTAACGCTTGCCCAGGAACCGTAGAAATGCTTGGAGCATCTCTTTTGAAGTATGGCTTAGAGGTAATGCACTAAACCAGAGGGAGGTTCATTGAGGGACGTAGTACTGGTTGACTGTTTATGCAGACTTGCCCAGGAAAGGTAGGAGTAAGCTTGGGTGTAAGACACCAAGTCAGTGAAGGAGTCATCAATGGACGTAGTACTGGTTAACCGCAGGAAAGGCTTGCCCAGGAAAGGTAGGGGTAAGCTTAGGGGTAATACACTAAGCCATAGAGGTGTTCAGGAATGGACTTAGTACTGGTTAACCGCTGGTAAACCTGCCCAGGAAAAGTAGATAACTTGAAGGATACCTACTTGGGGGTCAGACACCAAGTAGGGCGAGAGAATGTCATTTCCGTCGAGAGATGTCACAAGCCGGTCAGACTGATTGTGCCTGAAGAACGTACCTATTGCCAGAAGGATGTGGAGGAAGTCCTTCCAGATAAAGTGGGGAGGAGTGTAGTGAATGGCAATATGGTTCCTACCGAGACACCGTCTGATGCGGAAGGTGGACACCGTCTGGACCGGAAGTGGGGCATTCTAGATCCGGAGATGGACAAAGCAATCACGCCATACACGCTCTGATGATACGCCTGTAAAGACGTACTTATCCGCAAGTAAAAGAAGCTACCGTAGGGTACACGATTGGTAAGTCTCTTATCCTATAGTAACTGCTTCATATCTATACCTGAAACACGAAATTTGGAACAACATTACCCTCTGAAAAGAATGACAACCACAGGCCTTAGCAAGGGCGTATATATAACCTAGTTATATGGGTAATATTATACCGGGGCGTAGGAATATATGGGGTAACACAGATCACATAAATATAATATACAATATAGATCTATCCGATACTACAACAACATCTACTCACTTACATACCTTTCTTTCTGCTACTCACGATTCAATGTTGCCGGAACAATAAGTTTAATTAATATGTGCAACTTGTGAATAATGACATGCAGGGATGTGTGTTAGTAATACAGAATAAAGAAACCCTATTTATACAACCAGGTAATCGAACTTCTATGTCGACACCGATTTGTATAAATAACATACACTTAATTGAATAAATATGGTACTGTATTTTTCAGATATTGGTCACTACCAAACTCTAGTGACACATTCACAGAATGATGATAATTAAATAATGTATAGTAAATGAATTTACAAATGTAGCACACTAATTACATGTATACAATTTTGAAATATATCGGTTCACAATCACACGAGAATACAATACGTGGAATCAAAAATAACCGTCAATGAATTTACTATGACTATCAATTAATAGATCATGTACAGTTTTGACAATAACTACACACCTAGTATGAAAAGCCTAGTAAATGAAGTAGACTAATGAAATACAAATGCTTTTAAAATGAAATTTACAAAATGACTGGTACGAACCGATACCTTTCAAAAGCACAACAATATAGACAATACATAATACAAAACACTTACGTGACAATATCCTTAAACACTATTCCTGTATACACACAGTTTTAACACTTCAGATTAATTAATCACTGTACACCTAAATATTGACACCTTACACTTAAAAAAACACACTTGTAAAACACACTTTCCCGTTAAAAAAACACTTCCACTTGAATCATCCTCCTGGCGCCATTCGACTCCACAGTTGTGATATCACTACTTTTCCCATTCTTGATAATTTGTCGTAGACCCCAACTTCCTCGTGCGCAGTTTTACGGCCTGTAAGCATGTTGCCGACTCTGGCTCTCTTCTATCATTCCTTGACGGGGAGCCATTTGTAGACCGGGGAGTTTATAGATATAACAAACTCTGGTTGTTTTCGTATATATGGATATAAAGAGCCTGTAAAATACAATATATACATAATATTATTATGTACAAATCATTCTGCTTAATTTCACAATACAAAATAGTAAATACACAATTCCAATTCAAGCATTTCAAATAAATATTTTACAATGTAAAATATCAAAGATAATACATTACATTACCAGAGTCCGGCTATCAGCTGATACATATACTGTATATATGTATATAGTTACTAGTATAGTATATATTAATGTAAACAGGATAGCTTCGCAACTTATCCGTTTGACTAGTAGAGATAGAGTGTGGGATAAGGGTCTTGAACAAGTTAGTTGGAAAGTGCACCTAATTAGTTGAGTTAGTTCACTCATTCACACATCTGACCTGATCGTCACTCACAATCACTCACCCATAATACTTTATACACAATAGTGGTGAAGACTAGTATATATTATACAAAGACATAGTATGGGACCAGGCTATATAATTATGATATGATTCAGACCAGTGATTTTATTAGGCCATATAGGGGAAACTATTGGGTGGTACGCTTGCAGCAGGGTTTGGAAATATTATAATGTACATGTACTAAATATCAATAATTATTTCCCTTTAACATAAATATGACATGGGTTACA
>CM026403.1:57969554-57982784 GCA_014843695.1 Archivesica marissinica
ATGTAACCGTCCTAAAGTACGCACGACTATCCACATTTATCCCCACCGTGAATATGTGGTGCCCTCAAACAATAAACCCTAAAAACCCAATAGATAGTACAGCATAAATTATAGGAACCTTCCCAAACAATTCAAGTTTTCTTCTCCCAACTTTTACAACATGGGAAATAATTCCAAAACCAGGTAAAATTAAAATATAAACCTCAGGGTGCCCAAAAAACCAAAACAAATGAACAAAAAGAATCGGGTCCCCCAAACCAGCGGGATCAAAAAATCTAGTATTAAAATTACGATCAGTTAACAACATTGTTAATCTACCAGCTAAAACAGGTATAGCAATAATTAATAGGAAACCAGTGACAGCAACACATCAAACAAACATAGTGACACGCAACAAAGATAAAGCCTCGACACGCATACAGAGAGAAGTAACTACAAAATTAATAGAAGCTAGAATAGAAGACACGCCACCTAAATGTAAAGATAAAATCACAAAATCCACAGAAGGACCAGCATGTCCTATAATTCTAGATAATGGAGGATAAATAGTTCACCCTGTCCCGGCCCCGCTTTCTACATAGGCAGAACCAAGCAGCATTAAAACTGACCTGGGTATCAACCAAAACCTCAAATTATTCATTCGTGGGAAAGCTATGTCAGGAATCTGCAACATTAAGGGAACTAACCAATTACCAAACCCCCCAATTATCATAGGTATTACTAAAAAGAAAATTATCAACAACCCATGAGCAGTCACCACTACTTGGTATAAGTGGCTATCCCCTAAAACCCCAGCACCCGGTATAGCTAACTCAAAACGAATAATAATCCTAAAAGCAGTTCCCATTAACCCTGCTCAAATAGAAAAAAAAAATAAAGAGTCCCAATATCTTTATGGTTGCTTCTAAATAATCACCGACGAATAACCGATCGCTTATAAAAAGGAACACTAGACACCCCCCTAAAAGACCAGATTACCCCTTTCAAATCTAACAAAACCTCACGCACACCTAACACTAAGACAAAAAAAAGAGACTTCACATAGCTACTTAAAGAAGAAAAAGTGTAAAAAAATACAAACTTATAGACAGACATAAGACTCTTAGCTACACGCTCAACCACAAATATAATTAATCAACTCCCTCAATACCACATAGACCTTTTTCAAGTAAAATATTTACATTTATTGTTCAACACATTCTTATAATTTTTTAAAACTCCGTCAAATTACCTACCAAGTGAATGTGAAAACCACACTATGTAAGTTGCAAACTTAACCTTCTACATTTAAAGTAATCCACCTTAGACATCCAGCTACACATCTCAAAATATTATACTACCTTAGCTACTTCAAAACTATATTCTCCTTAAACTACTGAAACTATTGATTTCCCCACACATAAACTGAAAGGAACACTACAATTCAAACTGCATCCACAAAATGCCAATACCACATACAACTATCCAAACCAAAATGGTGATGCTTGTAGGTAAAATGTTTCTTTAAAAGCCGAATTCAACATACCATTAAATAAACACTCCCAATAATTACATGTAACCCATGAAAACCCGTCAATACAAAAAATACTCTCCCATAAGCCCCATCCGACATAGAAAAAGAAGAAGAATAATACTCGTGGATTTGTAAATAAGTAAAATACACCCCTAAAACAATAGTAATACCCAAACATAGCAACCCTAATTTTCACCATTTTACCCTTAGAGCAACCCTTTGGGGGTTACCCAAACTAATTGAGCTATGTACCTTAACAGCTTTATGCGCTGTTGTTGCCCATAACCCAGATCTGACCAACACAACTGTGTTTAAGAAGGGGACACCCCAAGGGTACATCCCCTCCATCCCCGCGGGTGGCCACTGCGCCCCCACACCTTGTATGGAAATTTCCCCCACACTAGCAGTAAAAAAAGCTCAAAAAAGACTAAAAAAAAATCAAGCTTCGGACAAAATAAATAAATAAAAACCCCATCGTAAGTTTAGCACCACATGAGAGGTATGATTCCCCAAAAAAGTCCTCTCCTCAATAATATCACTTCATCACCCTGTTAAAGCCATCCCAAGAAAAAAAGAAACCACCCCCAAGTACGAATACATTCTAAAAGAAACCTCATCCGTTAAATATCAAATTAAACCAATTGCTACACCAAAAACCCTTGCAGAAATCACAATCGGTCAAGGCCTCATTTGCACCTTGCTATACCCCGTTCGAGCCATAAAAAAACAAACGGAATTGAACCGCAAACAGAAAAGATTAGAAATCTCACTATGTAACCATCGTTTTTCATCCCCCTAAAAAGGAGGTATACACCTATAATTAAGGTTACAACTTAACACTTCTACAGCCGCCTATTCAACCCATGCCCCGGGAATTAATCCACCTTCAAGTTTGCAACTTAAAACTCTCATGAGCTGCAGAGCCTGTAAAAAGAAGAATATTAATTCTATATTATGGGTATGAACCAAATAACTTCACTTAGTTTATCTTTTATACAACACCAATTTATACTAGCATTACTATGTTACGACTTACCTCGACTTTAAATACGTAGGGTATCGGGCGATTTGTACGCACTCCAATTACCCTATTCAACTTTCCTCCCTTATAAAAATTTACTAATAAGTACACCTTCCTCACCAATGTTTCACTAATAAATCCGTCTTATTTTATAATTGTAACTCAGCTAAACCCTTTAGACCCTATACGTGTACCTGAATTCCTGTATAAATTCATTTATATACATTACGCCCGTATCTTTTTTCTTCAAAATTACCTTTCAACGGCGGTATATAAAGACCACTAAAGGTGAGGTAATTTGAGGATCATCAATTTAATCGCCAAGTTCCCCTTAATGGTTATAGAGCACCGCCAACTTCTTTAAGTTTTAAGCAATTATAGCCCGTAGTCCCCGTAAATTATTTGACAGCATAAATAAAAGGGTATCAAATCCTTGTCTTTGTTACAGCCTTTACAGATTAGGTTTTTAAGTAGCCCTTAATTTTTAAACTTACTACACATTTGACCGCTATAAACCAAAACCAATACTTTATTTATAACCTCACTCTTTTACAAAACTATTAACTTGAGGTGTAAAGACTGACCGCGAATGCTGGCACTTTATTATTCCCCTCTTTCATACATTACTTAATCTATATTTCTATATGTTAATCAACCCTAACTACTGGTGTAGAGATATTAATTAACCTGTTATAAACCCACTAATCGATTTAATACCTATTATATTTAACCTTATTAAATCATTAACTAAAAAAAGCATATTCCTCTCTCCCACTCTTTTAATACCATGTATTACTTAAATATACAGCTAACATATTACCAGAAGCTAATAAACTTAATACTTCAAATATTAAAGGACCAAACATATTTACCAAAAATTTACAAAATTCTTATTCTTTTTAAACTATAGTCCCAATAAAAGACCCACTAGCACCAAAAACATGACAAATTTTCATTCTCCTTAAACTACTTTTACCTTTTAGCCCTAAACCACCACAATAAACAAAAATAACCCAAACCCCATTGCTACATTTAACAAAACTCTTACAAAAAATAGAAATACTTTTAAACCTCCCGCTTTTCCCTTAACAAATTCTCATTTTAATATCCTCCCCCAATACAAATTTAAATATAAAAAAAACCTACTATAATAAAATAAACTAACCCCAGAACTTAAAAATAAAATTACACAACCAATAGGGAAAAGCTCTCAACAAGATAATAAAAAAACTGCTTTTATAAAACAACCTCTTAAAGGGGGAACACCAGCAAAAGAAAATATGTATAAAGAAATTATAAACAAATTTATTTCCCCCTCCCCATTAGATTTTACCAAATCCAAAAACCTATAAACCCCACAAACTCAAAGTCTTACTATTAAGCTAAAACTAAGACAAAAATACAACCCCATATAAGACAAGAACACACCTCACCCAATCAAACTTATAAAAACTATGTACCCTAAATGAACTATTGAAGAAAAAGCTAATAAAACTCGAAACTGTAAAACTCCAATACCCCCAATGCAGCCTACTAGACCAGTTAAACAAGCCGAAAACTCAATTACCTGTTGCATATATCTCCCCACTATTAAATTCACCAAAATTCAAATAGGATTAAATTTTTGAACTACAGAGACAACAAAACACCCCACTCAAGACACAACCCCCATAACAGAAGGAATTCAAAAATAAAAAGGAAATAAACCCAATTTCACTATTAACCCCACCACTAGGATAAACTCAACCAACCACCCCCCCCTGTAAAAATTAACAACCAACAAAAACCCAATAAGTAAAAAAATCGATCTAAAAACCTGGATAATAAAATACTTTTGGACACCCTCTACCTCCTCTACCCTCGACCCCCCCAAAACCCCAATAGCCCCAAAAAACCTTAACTCCATTCCCACCCATATACCTAATAAACCAACCCTGTAAACACAAACGAAAATACCCCCAATCATAATATAGCCCCCAACAATAGTAGCTATAGGTACAAATCACCCAATTAACATTGGTAAACCCCATCAAGGCCCCTTTAAACCCTCTTTAAATAATATTTCCCTAATTTACCCTATAAATTTTTAGTAACAATCCTAAACACGAACCTTTTGTGTGGAAAACAAATATACTTTTCATACTCCTGCTACTTAAAACCCTAAAAATCTAAAAGACTTCACATTTACTCGACCCGTATAACGCGCAGCCCTCACTAATAGAGCTATCCCTAAAACAGTCTCACACACCCTAAAAGTTAAAATAACAATTCTAAAATATAAACCTGCCCCCCTAAAAGAAATAAAAGATAAATTTACACAAAATAAAAAAACACAAAATCCCATCAACTCAAAGACCAATAATAAATTTATAAAAAAATTAAAATGAGTTAAAAAATTAATTAAAGAAAAAAAAACAAAAAGAAAAAAAAAAAAAAAAAAAAAAAAAAAAAAAAAAAAAAAAAAAAAAAAAAAAAAAAAAAAAAAAAAAAAAAAAAAAAAAAAAAAAAAAAAAAAAAAAAAAAAAAAAAAAAAAAAAAAAAAAAAAAAAAAAAAACAAAAAAAAAAAAAAAAAAAAAAAAAAAAAAAAAAAAAAAAAAAAAAAAAAAAAAAAAAAAAAAAAAAAAAAAAAAAAAAAAAAAAAAAAAAAAAAAAAAAAAAAAAAAAAAAAAAAAAAAAAAAAAAAAAAAAAAAAACACTTATTACCATTCACACTTTTATTTAATTAACGCCCCTTTAAATTTCCTCGCCAACCCAATAGCCAGCACCATAACAGCTAGCAGTAAAAACCCAAGCAAAACTACCCCCACCCCCCACCCCTTCCTAAAATATAGAACATCCCTTCAACAAAAAATCCCCCTCCCCACCACTCACCTAGACAATAAAAAAACAAACCCAAGGTACAAAAAAACTGTTCAAAACTTCCCAATTACCCCCATCCCCCGAGTAAAATATTTCAATAATATATCTCTCTTTGTTACAGAAATTAATGACACAGAGTAAGCAAAAACAATTAAAACCCCACCTACCACTACAATAAAAAACCTAAACCCAAAAAGACTACCTACAGAGATTATTAAGGGCAACCTCACAATTCTCACCCCCAATAAACCTCTCCCCAAAATAAGGGGATGCTCTACCCAAATTGAAAAATTTCTACATACAAGCAAAAATACCAAAACAAATACTTCAGCCATTCAGTATAAATTTTTAAAGTCTAACCTTGTTACAATTCGAAAATCACACTAAAAAATCTTTTATAAACAATGCTAAAACTCTTGAAATTTATTTCCCAACCTAAAAATATCCTCCATTTAGTATAAATTTTTAAAGTCTAACCTTGTTACAATTCGAAAATCACACTAAAAAAATCTTTTATAAACAATGCTAAAACTCTTGGAATTTATTTCCCAACCTAAAAATATCCTCCATTCAGTATAAATTTTTAAAGTCTAACCTTGTTACAATTCGAAAATCACACTAAAAAATCTTTTATAAACAATGCTAAAACTCTTGAAATTTATTCCCAACCTACAAAAAATCCTCCAGTAGTATAAATTGTAAAGTCGTGAACCTTGTTACAATCGGACAAAATCACACTAAACAAAAATCTTTATAAAACACAATGCAACACCTCTTGAAATTTATTTCCCAACCTAAAAATATCCTCCATTTAGTATAAATTTTTAAAGTCTAACCTTGTTACAATTCGAAAATCACACTAAAAAAATCTTTTATAAACAATGCTAAAACTCTTAAAATTTATTTCCCAACCTAAAAATATCCTCCATTTAGTATAAATTTTTAAAGTCAACCTTGTAACAATTCGAAAATCAACACTAAAAAATTCTGTTATAAAACAATGCTGAAAACTGCTTGTAATTTATTTCCCAACCTAAAAATATCCTACATTTAGTATAAATTTTTAAAGTCTAACCTTGTTACAATTCGAAAATCACACTAAAAAAATCTTTTATAAACAATGCTAAAACTCTTGAAATTTATTTCCCAACCTAAAAATATCCTCCATTTAGTATAAATTTTTAAAGTCTAACCTTGTTACAATTCGAAAATCACACTAAAAAAATCTTTTATAAACAATGCTAAAACTCTTGAAATTTATTTCCCAACCTAAAAATATCCTCCATTTAGTATAAATTTTTAAAGTCTAACCTTGATACAATTCGAAAATCACACTAAAAAAATCTTTTATAAACAAAATCTTTTATAAACAGTGCTAAAACTCTTGAAATTTATTTCCCAACCTAAAAATATCCTCCATTTAGTATAAATTTTTAAAGTCTAACCTTGTTTATCCCCCACTCGAAAATCACCCTAAAAAATCTTTATAAACAATGCGAAAACTCTTGGCAGTATTTCCAAACCTAAAAAAGATCCTCATAGTATAACCATTTAAAGTATAACCTTGTTACAATTCGAAAAATCACACTAAAAAAATCATTTATAAACAATGCTAAAACTCTTGAAATTTATTTCCCAACCTAAAAATATCCTCCATTTAGTATAAATTTTTAAAGTCTAACCTTGTTACAATTCGAAAATCACACTAAAAAAATCTTTTATAAACAATGCTAAAACTCTTGAAATTTATTTCCCAACCTAAAAATATCATCCATTTAGTATAAATTTTTAAAGTCTAACCTTGTTACAATTCGAAAATCACACTAAAAAAATCTTTTATAAACAATGCTAAAACTCTTGGAATTTATTTCCCAACCTAAAAATATCCTCCATTTAGTATAAATTTTTAAAGTCTAACCTTGTTACAATTCGAAAATCACACTAAAAAAATCTTTTATAAACAATGCTAAAACTCTTGGAATTTATTTCCCAACCTAAAAATATCCTCCATTTAGTATAAATTTTTAAAGTCTAACCTTGTTACAATTCGAAAATCACACTAAAAAAAATCTTTTATAAACAATGCTAAAAATCTTGGAATTTATTCCCAAACTAAAAATATCCTCCATTTAGTATAAATTTTTAAAGCCTAACCTGTACAATTCGAAAATCACACTAAAAAAAAATCTTATAAACAATGCTAAAAACCTTTGAATTTATTCCCAACCTAAAAAATCCTCCATTTAGTATAAATTTTAAAGTCTAACCATGTTACAATTCGAAAATCACACTAAAAAAATCTTCTATAAACAATGCTAAAACTCTTGAAATTTATTTCCCAACCTAAAAATATCCTCCATTAGTATAAATTTTAAAAGTCTAACCTTGTTACAATTCGAAAATCACACTAAAAAAATCTTTTATAAACAATGCTAAAACTCTTGAAATTTATTTCCAAACCTAAAAATATCCTCCATTTAGTATAAATTTTTAAAGTCTAACCTTGTTACAATTCGAAAATCACACTAAAAAAATCTTTTATAAACAATGCTAAAACTCTTGAAATTTATTTCCCAACCTAAAAAAATCCTCCATTTAGTATAAATTTTTAAAGTCTAACCTTGTTACAATTCGAAAATCACACTAAAAAAATCTTTTATAAACAATGCTAAAACTCTTGGAATTTATTTCCCAACCTAAAAATATCCTCCATTTAGTATAAATTTTTAAAGTCGAACCTTGTTACAATTCGAAAATCACACTAAAAAAATCTTTTATAAACAATGCTAAAACTCTTGAAATTTATTTCCCAACCTAAAAATATCCTCCATTTAGTATAAATTTTTAAAGTCTAACCTTGAAATTTATTTCCCAACCTAAAAATATCCTCCATTTAGGATAAATTTTTAAAGTCTAACCTTGTTACAATTCGAAAATCACACTAAAAAAATCTTTTATAAACAATGCTAAAACTCTTGGAATTTATTTCCCAACCTAAAAATATCCTCCATTTAGTATAAAATTTGTTAAAGTTCTAACCTTTTACAATCGCAAAATAGGCACTAATAAAAATCTTTTCATTAAACAATGCCTAAAAAACTCTTAGGAATTTTATATTCCCAACCTAAAAATAGACCCTCCATTTAGCTATAAATTTTTAAAAGTCTAACCTTGATCTACACCTCCCCCCCCCCCCCCCCCCTATTAGCCAAAATCACACTAAAAAAATCTTTTATAAACAATGCTAAAACTCTTGAAATTTATTTCCCAACCTAAAAATCTCCTCCATTTAGTATAAATTTTTAAAGTCTAACCTTGTTACAATTCGAAAATCACACTAAAAAAATCTTTTATAAACAATGCTAAAACTCTTGAAATTTATTTCCCAACCTAAAAATATCCTTCCAATTAGTAGAATTTTTTAAAGTCCTAACCTTGATTACAAGTCGAAAATCACACTCAAAAATCCTTTTATAAACAGCCTAAAACTACTTCGAATTTATTTCCTTTCCCCCCCCCCCTCACAAACCTAAAAATAATCCGTAATTTAGTATAAATTTGATAAAGTCTAACCATATGTTACATTCGAAAATCCACTAAAAAAATACTTTTATAAACAATGCTGGTGGGGGGGGGTAAAAACTCCTTTGGCGAATTTATTTCCCAACCTAAAAATATCCTCCATTTAGTATAACTTTTTAAAGTCTAACCTTGTTACAATTCGAAAATCACACTAAAAAAATCTTTTATAAACAATGCTAAAACTCTTGAAATTTATTTCCCAACCTAAAAATATCCTCCATTTAGTATAAATTTTTAAAGTCTAACCTTGTTACAATTAGAAAATCACACTAAAAAAATCTTTTATAAACAATGCTAAAACTCTTGAAATTTATTTCCCAACCTAAAAATATCCTCCATTTAGTATAAATTTTTAAAGTCTAACCTTGTTACAATTCGAAAATCACAATAAAAAAATCTTTTATAAACAATGCTAAAACTCTTGAAATTTATTTCCCAACCTAAAAATATCCTCCATTTAGTATAAATTTTTAAAGTCTAACCTTGTTACAATTCGAAAATCAAAACCTTATTTTTTTTTTTTTTTAATAATATATATACAATACCTAAATTGTTTAACAATTTAGGTATTGTATATATATTATTATGTATTTTTTTACGAAGTAAAAAAATACCTAAATATTCTTCATACTCCTATTTAATTATGAAATAATTAAATAGGAGCATGGGGAATATTTAGCAATTTTCATTATTTTGTTAACAAAATAATGAAAATTTGTAAATATGCATATATATATTAGTGCCAAACTTAGTTGGCACTAACTTTATGTTAAAATGTTTACTGGTGTTTTATTTACGATTTAAAAGAAAAAAAAAATAAAAATGATCGGGAAACAGGCCCAGGCTTTACCGGGCGTAAGGCAGACCTCACGGAGCCACGCCGGGAAGGGAATACAAGGCCTGCCTGATCATTTTATTTTTTCTTTTGATAGATAATATATTAAACACACTTTTATCAAAAAAAATTTAATTTCAAAATTTAAGTTAATTATTTTTAATTTTTCTGAAAATTTTAAAAGTTTAGTAAATTATATAAATCAGCTAAAAGCTGATTTATATATATATATGTGTATTCCCCACACCCACTCCTGGTAAAATATCAAAATTATAATTATATTTTCCCAGGGTGGGTGTGGGGAATACACATATATTAGATAATTATAGAGTATATATATAAAGCCTCATGCCGGCGATTCTCAGTATAATTTATTATATTATATATTCTTACTATCTAAAGAGCTAAAATTATCATAATATATAAATATTACTAGAATCCCTTTACGTTAATATGCTTATATATCATTTTAGTAACACAATAGCACACACACATCTTTTTTTTTTGCTAAGTCTAGCAGCGCCAGATCCTTGTGAAGTAAATGACAAGAAAAAAGAAAACATACGCGTAAGATTTCTTTTAAAAGCAAAAGTAACTCTTCAAATAGCACTAGCTTGCTCCCTCAAACCACCTGTATCAACAATTGCATTCAGTTTAACCTATTCAAGTTAAAAAGAAAAGTTCTCCTTCCTTAATACTAATCATTGCCTTCTCCAACTCATTTAAAATGTTTTTAACACCACCCTTCCTTAAAGAGAAAATTGAGACTAGGTGATATCACCTTCCAATCACCAATAAATCCATTTAAGGAGACATTTTAACAAGTAAATCAAGATTCTTACAATGGGGCATACTCCTATAAAGTAACCCCAACCAAATAACCATATATGCTGTATTGCTACATTTGTCGCGCCATATAAAATTAAACAAAATTCTAACTAACTTAGAGAGGGGGTAAACCTCTTTCAATTCCACAAAATCTCCTGTTACTCAGCTAAGTTTCAACGCAAAAAAAAAAACCTCGGGGTATAAAACTCTGTTTTACTTTAATACTTGAAATACTATAGTCTGTTTAACTTAATACCCCACTAAATAATTAAAAATTTCCTTTCAATCCTAAGTTGAATACATTACGTCTGCTAATCTAGTTACTACTCCCACTTAAAAAGTCAAAACGAATACACAGCTAAGCGTAATAAAAACTATAACCCCAATAAAATTATAATTCAACCCTCGTATAGCCCTTATGAGCCCTAACATCACACTTTGCATTCCCTGCCCCCCTAGGAGATCCCCAACCCACCCATTCTCCACAACCTTTATCAGTGAGGAACACTTAACTAAGAACCCCCTCCTTAAATAGTTGCCCCTCAAACCCTTAAAAAACCACATTTTACCCAGAAATTCTTTTATTTGGATTTTGAGCCTCACCTTTTGGGAAAGGGAAAATAAACAAGACACAACTAAAATACTTAAAGTCACATAAATAAGCTTTGTGTAAAATCCCCTGACTTCGAGAGACGTGAAACCCCGGGACAACTTAAGAGCATTGTGAATTAGCCCCCCGCTAAATACTGCCCCTAACATTAGTAATAAACAACTAACACTTAAAATTAGCCCCCCATCCGAATAGTGGCGAGCGGATAAACCCCCAGACCTCACTAACAATAAAACTAACACTCGGCCGCTATAGAAGAGAGTTCTGGCCATCCCCAAAATTACTATCATAGCCCTTATTACAGGGAAATTACCGTCTACTAAAAAGGCAATTATGTACTCCTTTGAGTAAAATCCAGCCATAAATGGGAGACCGATTAAGGATAAAATAGAAATCACTAACCACAAGTATAGTAGGGGCGCTTTTCACGCTAAGCCCCCCATCAGTCGGACATCTTGAAGCCCCCCGCTATAAAAAATAATTCTCCCGACAGCCATGAACAACAAAGCTTTTAAAAAAGAATGAACCACCATATGAAAAAACGCAACTTGGATAGCCCCCATAGCCAAAAAAAGTATTATCCTCGCCACTTGGCTCAAAGTCGATAATGCTAATACCTTTTTTAAATCTATTTCTCCTGCAGAACTTGAGCCCGCAATCAAAACAGTTCTACATGATGACACAAACACTGCCAAATCTCATGCTTCACGCGCAGAAAAAACAAAGAAAAGGGCCCAACAAAAATGTAAGCCGAGTCCTAGAAAATGGAAATCTAATCTCCTTCTTAAAAAGCTTAACCCCATCCCCAAGAGGTTGAAGAATACCTTTAAAACTAACTTTATTGGGCCCCTGCCGTAACTGGATCATTCCTAACCCCTTTCGTTCTACCACAATATAAAAAGCTACAGATATTATTATAATAATAACTACAATTATCCCCTAACTCAATAACAGCGTAGACTCCCTTTAGGTTTCAATCTAATGCTATTTCTGGACCGTGTCATTTCCCCAACATAAACTATCTGTTCCAAAGAGTTAAAAGCTCTCCACTTTCTAAAGCTATACGAGCAGATGTTAAAGATAGTAATCTCATATTTTACCCCATCAAGATAACCCAATTTTTCTGGCATAACATCCCCAGTAAAAAACCTTATAAAGAGTTCCCTAAGAACCCAAAATCCTTCGTGCCCATACACCACTTTACTCTTGTTCAACTTAACCCTTTACTCAATCTAAAGTCCCCTCATTAAATTCATGAATTAAACCCCCCAAAAGAATACTTAAAAACAAAAAAGCCAAACCTTTCCCTGCTATTGGCATTAAAGAGAATACTATTTTCAAACTTATTACAATTGGAAATAGCAGAATAATCTCCATGTCAAAAATTAAAAATAAAAGGGCTAATAGAAAAAATTGCATAGAAAATGGGGATCGTGAACTTCTTATCGGGTCAAAGCCACACTCAAAAGAGGTGAGCTTTGCCCACTCAAACCGCCAATTTTGCCTAATAATAGCCCCCAAAATAACTAAACCAATAGTAAAAAAAAAATACTCATTAAAATAAACAAATCTATTTCTCACTAAAAACATATTACCACTCATAATCTTTCATAGTTAATCACCAAATAAAGTTAATTACAATTTAAATTGAGCTTCCTCACAATAAAAAGACAATAACCCCACAAAAATCATCGACTGTAAAGAAGCCAAGCAACCCTCAATAACATACAACGCTGTCCCCATAAAAAATATAATAAGACTAGATAACCCCCAAAAATCTATAAACGGGAAAATAAACTCTTCAGCTATATAAAAAGTTAAATTTACAAGTAACTTCCCCATAAATAAATTAGTTCTTATCCGCATAGATAATGTAAAGGGGCGTACTAACAACCTAAACCATTGAGATGCCACTAGTATTGCTACTACCGCAATCCCCATATCCCCCTCAACATGCCTAATGAAAAACATTCACCAGTTT
>CM026403.1:57983784-58047177 GCA_014843695.1 Archivesica marissinica
TTGTTAAGATTATTGGTAAACCTATATTGTTAAGATTATTGGTAAACCTATATTGTTAAGATTATTGGTAAACCTGTATTGTTAAGATTATTGGTAAACCTATATTGTTAAGATTATTGGTAAACCTATATTGTTAAGATTATTGGTAAACCTATATTGTTAAGATTTCTGTGTAGCTGTGTTTTTTTTTTAGCTCACCTTAGCCAAAAGTGATCGAGTTTTGTCAGTTTACCGTTCCTCAACAGTTTGTGACAGTGCTGATTATCTCCCTTTTGGTAGATAGAGATTTATTCGTAAAAATATATATCGATTTAGTCCTTTTAATTGAAATCCTTTACATTTGCTTCCTAACCTCTAATTACTAACTTGATTTTATCAAAATCGTGTTAATTAAAAAACAATTTTATGAAGTACTATATCTATTTCATATACTGTTGAACATCCGTCGTGATTTAATATTTACAAGATGAGAACATGGATGACATGTGGTGCAAAGGAAGCAATGAAAAAAACAGAGTAACTTCTCCTCTCCATTAAGTCTGTGCACACTAGCGGTGAAAATAACAGTGAAATATGTCGTGCATTATCATAAATATGTGTATTTGTCATAAATATGTGTATTTATCATAAATATGTGTATTTATCATAAATATGTGTATTTGTCATAAATATGTGTATTTATCATTTATCATAAATATGTGTATTTATCATTTATCATAAATATGTGTATTTATCATAAATATGTGTATTTGTCATAAATATGTGTATTTATCATAAATATGTATATATGTGTATTTATCATAAATATGTGTATTTGTCATAAATATGTGTATTTATCATAAATATGTGTATGTGTATTTATCATAAATATGTGTATTTGTCATAAATATGTGTATTTATCATAAATATGTGTATTTATAATAAATATGTGTATATGTGTATTTATCATAAATATGTGTATTTATCATAAATATGTGTATTTGTCATAAATATGTGTATATGTGTATTTATCATAAATATGTGTATTTATCATAAATATGTGTATTTATTATAAATATGTGTATTTATCATAAATATGTGTATTTGTCATAAATATGTGTATTTATCATAAATATGTGTATTTATCATAAATATGTGTATTTGTCATAAATATGTGTATTTGTATATATATATATACATGTATATATAGTGTGCACATTTATGTTTGTATTGCAAGACAATTTTGATGGCAAATTTCCAGTTCTGTAGATATATGGGGGAGATCTGGTCGGGTGGGGGCTATGTTCTCCTTTATTGTCTTAGCTCCACGCCGCATGTACTTCAGTTCATAAATATTACCGTACAAACATATAATAACCTGGTTAGCTGTCTGCACCAACCGACTCTCGGTGGCATAACCAGGGACGTAGCTTGGGCCTGATATATGTGTATGCACCATTAGCATGGGGTGGGGTTGTCCTGGTGTATCCCCCTAAGAAGATTTTGAATGTATACATCGCCACAGCTGCATTCCCCCGAATCATTTTAATCCTTTCAACACTACAGACCTCTAAATAGACTTACAAAAAGTGTATTATTACTATTTTTAGATAAAATTACCCATTTTGATAAATGAACTGGTCCAAAGGTAATTTTCTTATTAATTTATTGGTCTAAAAATATCATGGACCAGTCCACGTCAGTTACTTGGGGTTGAATGGGTTAAAGCCTATTCGGACGAGATATAAGGCACATATTTTTCCAGTTTGAAAAATGTCCGCCTCCGTGGTCGAGTTGTTACGGTCGCTGACTTGTATACCACTGTAACCATCATCTCTGATGGTCACGGGTTCGAGCCCCGCTCAGACCGTGTCTCATTTATATGAAAAAGTTGGCAGTTTCTTACGGAGGTTGATGCACCAAGTACTGGTTAACCGCTGGAGCCTGCCCAGGAAAGGTGTTGTTAGGTAAACTGCCCGTCGCTCAAATGGGAAACCGGTAGCGACGTTAAATAAACTTAAATAAAAAAAGTTTTGAAAATCAATTCAAACGTAATGAAATACCCGACTTAGGCAATAGACATTTAAATTCCACATTGCCTCTTGTCTCTCTTTCATGGCGATGGATTCCATCAAGAATGAGGTCTCTAGAGCAATTAATATAAGTTGAAAGAACTTGTTTCGCAATGGAGCTAAAATAAATTTGTATAAATTAAATACCCCGACTTATTTTCATATTTGATTGGTACGCTGCGCATCATACACCTCCACCCACTTCGTTTTTTTATTGCCGAATGTACACCACACAATACTATCCCTACTAAGAGCGTAAGACTACGGTGAGTGAACAAGGGCCATGGTGACCCCTCTCTTTTGTTATTGCTTGAACAGTATCGCTATAATGCTGTAGTATACCGTGTACGTTATTTACAGGGTTTTTAGACGATTTACAATGTAGATGATAGATATATATTACCTAAATACACTGTATCTGTTGAGTTATATAAGAACTTCTTGTTATTTTTATGCTGTTCGAAAGATTTTGAACAGCATGTAGACCGTCGTATAACTGTCCCTTTGAACAGCATGTATAGACCGTCGTATAACTGTCCCGGTTTAACGTCCCATCTGAAAGACTGTTAATTTTATTATGGTCAGACAGGGGATCGAACCTGCGATCCCTGGATTACCAGTCCAGCGTGTTACCACTGGACTACAGATCCGTCTGTGAAGAAGAAGTGTAATTTAATTTCAGTGTTTTTATACACCGACCTAATGAAATGCAACCCGGGTTCGATCCTCAGACTGGGGATTATGTGAAATGGTCGCCAGATCGGTACTCGGGTTTCCTTCCACACGTATGACCACATTTACGCTTTCATCTACGCCAACGAGAGTGATTAAACTAATGAAAACATAATTTAATACATATTGCTAAATAATATATACCGTACATGTATGTAGCTACACAAAATGCATCTTTTAACAGAAAGGTTAACTTAAACATCTGCATTGTTGTACATCAATTTGTAGCCTGGGTTGTTTTATAGGCGAGATCGTCCTATACACGTGTATGGATGGTACACAATTTTTGTTGTTTATTATTATAGTTTATTGTGAAGACCAAATGCGTGTGATGCAACACTACTCGGTTAATATATCTCTTAAAGTGCTAAGAAATATACCCGAATAACGAGAGCTTAAAATTTCACAAAAATATTCCACCACAGTTTCGGTACAGTTGCTGTCATATAGGATACACGAGACGCATGCCTTCAACAGTCCATCTTTCCTATGCAACGCTGCATACTTATACACCGCAAATGCCGACGCGGGGATTAGATATCGCGTAAAGAGACATTCGTACGCCGTAACACACAGGGTCGAAAGCAAGTACTTATTCGCTTCCTCTAACAATGCAATACATTGTTCGGCCGCATATCTATCCACAGTCTGTGTAAATAACTGATCAATGACTGCACAATGTCCCGCCTTACAACCATGCAAGTGATGCATCAAATATACAAACGCAAACTTTGTCGACTCTGGAATCGGAATTTCTGATGAACTTGCCTCGGAATAATGCCCGTCTAACATGGCTGCAAATATCTCCGACCGTTCCACCAGAACTGATCTACTAGCATATATTTTTGCATCTTCGACAATGAATGCCGTATCCAAGTGTTCCGTACGGCGGTCGATGAAACATTCGTTCGTATCATCGTTCGAATCTGGGTCTTCAGTAGTGCCTAGTTTACCACTCTGATCGACTTGTCCGATTGTCGCGACGTTGTCTTGTGCAGCAACACGAGCAACATCTATCTGGTCAGGGAGTCCAGTAGGTTTACTACTCTGATCGTCTTGTCCGATTGTCGCGACGTTGTCTTGTGCAGCAACACGAGCAACATCTCTCTGTCCAGTAGGTTGCTTAGCAGACGGCGTGCCAGTACTAGAGGATGTATGAAGGATTGAAGAAACATGCTCCAGGGAGGTCGATCCGTCTGAAGAATTCCTTGTGCTATATGTTTGGTATTTATTCCTTGTATCAATGACTTGCACAATCAGTCGAAGTGCATTTATAACGGCGGTGAACTGTTTGTTATCAAAGTTTCCAGATGGCTGGAATATGTTCAACACTTGGTCCAGTATCTCTCTCTGCTTGAAACAGTACTGCCTTGAAGCCAGAGTCCTGTACAAACAGACAAAACATCATATAACAGCCACACTGTTAATAACAGACAGATCTGTAGTCCAGTGGTAACACGCTGGACTGGTAAACCAGGGATCGCAGGTTCGATCCCCTGTCTGGCCCTAATAAAATTAACAGTTTTTTAGATGGGACTTTAAACCAAGGTCTCATGTCGGTGCTGTACACCGTGCACGTAAACGTACCAGAGACTCTGGAAATGGGTCTCTGTCTGTATCATTGCACTATCATCCAAAAATCTAAAATGACTAATCTCTTCAGGAGGCGTCGCTCATAAGGGCAACCGATAGCGACGATAAATAAATGTAAAACACACAAACTTTATAACTTTAGAAATAAAAATCTACAGCAAGTTTGGCTTAACTCAACCATGTCTGTTATAGACACATAATATCGCATGTATTGTTAACCCTTTACGACATACATTGACAATGTAGTAGCCAAACCAATATTCGTTAACCCTTTCCCTCATAGAAGCACCTCTTGACGCCAGTACCAATACAACATACATTTACATTGTAGTAGTCAAACCAATGTTCATAATAAAGGCCAGAATCTCATGTAGTCCCAGTAATATCTATGGAGGTGGGATAGATATGTCGACTACTTATCCACTGCATGATAGCTAAATGGCTGTTGTTTGTATGGAGATATAATATTATATTAATTTAATGAAGATAATTTAGTTCGAAGAGAAAAAAAACAGTAGCCATTTTGTAGGTACAGCTTTTTTAAATGTTGCTATCGATATAATACTTGTATATATATTTGAAAGTTACAAACCATGTGATATAAAGCATATTGATGCACAGATTGGTCATCTGGTGCCCGGCTGAAGTGTGAAGCAGCCTATCCACAGTTCCTCTGCCAAACTTTGAGTCCACAACCCCACTAAGGTCCTCCAGACAGGCCATGCCACTTCTACCTACATCACAAATATCCTCTTCCTGTTTGTGATGTTGTCCTTGAAAACAGGGGAAACAAACACTGAACTTTGAACTTGGTTATTAGCATGTCGAAAATCAATTGGTAGGTAGGTTCCATCTAAGGAGAGGACAATTGTACGCTGTATAACTTTCTGTCTAATGAGAGACATCTCTAATTTTCTATTACCTCCCTTGGCAGATAAAGTCTGATTTATTCTAAAATGTGAATAGGTCCATTTAGTTAGAATCCTTTGTTTTTACTGTTGTTCCCTAACAAGATGTTGCGGTATGATAACTGTGATTTTATCAAAATCGTGTTAATTAACTGATAGCATTGTTTTACAAATAAGTACCCATTGCATACGCTGTAGGAGATCTGTCGAGATATAGTAATTTAATAATGATATAAAGCGATAGTGGAATAAAATTGCTGGCATGTTGTGCAAAGGAAACAACGATGAAAATAGAGGAAAACACTTAATAGGACGATCTACTTTTAGGGAGTATTCAGGGACAGTAACTGACCGATGTCTCTCTTTCCTTAATACAATTGTTGTAAATAATCGAGTACCTGATAGAAAATAAATATGTTTATAAATCTTTGGGGGGGGGGGGGTTTAAACTAAATCAATTGGTGTTAGTTTATACAAATTTAGTATAGCTCGATTGCGTAACAAGTTCTTATTAAGTTTCATTAATTCAATCGCTATTGGGATCTCATTCCTGATGGAATATATCGCCATGAGTGCGAGAAGAGACAATATCGATTTAAGATTCTTGCCTAAAAATGTCAGCACCGTGCTTCTGCAAGGGTTCAAACAAGGGTTCAAACTCACTATGGTTATGGTTTATGGTCATAATTGGTCCATTAATGTGGAATGGAAGTTATGACAGCATTCGATTCAGATTTAGGTGCGAGCCCATAGTTTGTGCCCAGCTGTAGGTGTTTAGATTGTGGATTTAGGCAAGGCATTTAAATTCCACATTGCATCTTCTCCCTCGTAGGAACTTGTTTTCGCAATCGAGCTAAAATAAATTTGTATAAAGTAACCGATGCACAGTTAATTATATATATAGGATCTTACATGAGTGGTGATTTCATATATATTTTATGAAACGAGTTTTGGAATGTTGCTATATAGCAACATTCCAAATTCACGAGTGTAAAATCCTTTTTATCACGTTACCATAGTAACAACAGCCATATTGGGTTTTAATCATATTTTTACACAAAATAATGCTGCTACGTTCATCTACGCCAACTGTCGATGCAATTTGTTTACATTATAATTGCATCAAGACTTCTTTTAAATCGTAGTTTGTCTTACCATTAACGTTATGTTCAAATAGAAATGTACATACTTTGAAATTTCATTTTCAAATTATAAGGATTATTCTCTTGACCAATCAGAACCTTTCCAGGTGTTATTACACGTGTGTACATATAACAAATTATGAGATGGTGTTATTACACTGAATACATGTAACGTTATAAATGTGATAATGTACAACTAGACTGCATTGGTCTATTAGTTTATACAAATTTATTTTTAGCTTGATTGCGAAGAAAGTTCTTATAACTTATATTAATCACTCTTGAGACCTCATTCCTGATGGAATCCATCGCCACGAGGGAGAGAGAAGAGGCAACGTGGAATTTAAATGCCTTGCCTAAGGGCATAATCGTAACGGCTCCAGCGGGGCTCAAACTCTGGACCGTTCGCACCTGAAGCGTACGCTCATCCACTGCGCAATCACGACTTCCACATTGATCTATTAACGTGGAATATTATTTTATATACATGTATTTGAGAAAATAATTATGTTGAATAACAGAGAAAATGTCACAATATGACCTATTGTAAACCAGTCAAATATTAGAATGGTATATAATTTTAACTTTTATGACACGTTTGTTCGTTCGGGTTTTACGCCTGCATCAGCACCATTTTGGGCTATATCGCTGGCGGGCAGTTTACCTAACACATTTCCTGGGCAGGTTCCAGCGGTTAACCAGTATCTGGTGCACTAACCTCCGTAAAAAACTGCCAACTATTTCATATAAATGAGACACGGTCTGAGCGGGGCTGGAACCCGTGACCATCAGAGATGATAGGTTACAGTGGTATACAAGTCAGCAACCGTAACCACTTGACAACGGAGGTGAACTTTGACACTTTGTACTTTTGTTAGCCACAATGAGTTAGTTTAATTATATTTTATAGCTGTATTCATATTACATATACATTTATGATAGTGCAGTGGTAGCGCTTTCGCTTCAGGTGCGAAAGGCCTGGAGTTCAAGCCCATATTGCCTCTTCTCTCTCCGTCATTGTGATGGATTCTGTCAGGAATGAGGTCTCGAGAGTGATTAATATAAGTTGCAAGAACTTGTTTCGCAATCGAACTGAAATAAATTTGCATAAACTAAACGATACATGAGAATACCAAGCATGTAATTACAAAGAAAAGAAAACGGGTCAGGGGCCACACGTTCTTACAGCGCTTACCGTTAGCAGATACCTACCTTTATAGGAGTGTGACTGCTTCGAGTCTCCTGCAGACATTCGTCGTCTCTTATACGCCTGCTGCTCTGATGGCGAGTTATTACTCGCTGAAAACCTGTCCGAATCGATCGCAACATCATAATGAACTTCTGAATTTCCGTAATTGGACTTCCTTCTAACCGTCTTTCTGTTCTTCTTCAATTCATTTGTTAACGCCTGTAAATTTTTGCCACTTAAAAGTTTTTCGTACAATACAAGTGGAACTTGCAGCGTTAGAAGTGTCTGGAAACACAGATGATTTCTGAGAACTAGAGATAGAAGTCTCGGACATCTTGCTAATGGTGCTTCCATCCGACTAATGTAACCAAGGAGACAGTGTATCACATCCTTAGTTACCAAATGCCTTGTGGGATCTGTCATTTGGGATACCCTTGACAGCAATATGAGAATATTGTACTCGGCTACATTGTTTCTGCTGCTCGTCTTTTTACGTTTTAAGCCACATTTTCCCCCCAACACCAGAACATCTTTCAGTTTTGATAACTGTTGATTAAACATTTCTTGTATCTTTTCCTCAGATGTTTTTTCATTGTTTTCATTCTTTACTGGTAACTCTTCCCTACAGTTAGCAACTTCTACGTTACCCTCACACATCATTTCCAACGCAGGATCAGACTTTGAATCAACTGGTGTAAAATCTATTTTTCTTCGACAACTATCTGTATTCTCTTCCTTAAATTCAACAGCGACCTGGTCGTCTGACATTTCATCAACACTATATGACAAGTCCATTCCTATTGAGAGACTTTCATTGTCTGTGTCCAGTTCTGAAACTCTATCTGGGCTGGGATTGCAACTTGATGACGTTGATATTGCCCCAGGTGAGAGATTGATATTATTTGACCCATGATTTGTAGCTCGATATGTTCTGGGTTTATCATTTGATTCAGGTGATCTTTTGTCGCTGTGGTTACCGGACTCGGAACTTACACCTGGGCTCTGTTCAGTTCTATACAGCTGGCAGCTGACACCCGTGTATTTTGGATGAACATTTTTTGGTGACCGACTCCCATATACTGGTCTGTATCCATGGAAACCCGAATGACTGCAGCCTTGGAGAACTGGACTATCACCAGAATGGAAGACCGGGCTATACTCTGGTGAATTATCAACTGACGGTCTACATGTATATTCAAGAGACCTTTCCGCAGGTGAACAATACGAACTATTGCTAATTGGACTGTATGAACTATTGCTAATTGGACTGTACGATCTATTGCTAATTGGACTGTATGAACTATTGCTAATTGGACTGTATGAACTATTGCTAATTGGACTGTATGAACTATTGCTAATTGGACTGTATGATCTATTGCTAATTGGACTGCCGGTATAGTTGACGTCATGTGGTGGTGTAAACCGCTCAATACATTTTGCACCATCGTAGTCTTTGTAGTCCCATTCAATATTAGGCTCATAAGTTGGACTGTCTATACTATATACAGGCCTTGAGGCTACTAAGTTCGTAGGCTGTTCGTTTTCTTCTTTACTACCATCAGTTATACGTCTATACTCCTTATTAGCTGTCACTTGTACCACCCTATCTTCATTATCATTATCAGTAACACCTTTCGTCTCCTTTACAGCAATACATGTCTTGTATACTACCGTATCGTCATTATCATTAACACCTTTAGTCTCCTTTACAGAAGTACCAGTCTCTTGCACAACCCTATCTTCAAGTACTACAGATCCTACAACTGCAGCATGTTTTTCATTTGCATTGTCCAATCTACATTGGCAATTGTTTTGTTTACATGCAGTAAACACGTTTGTTTCTTCTATATTATTATCACTTATGTTGTTCTCTTCTTCAATACAACAACTTGATTCTCTACTAATGTCTTCACCTCTATACCTTAATACAGCTTCCTTTTCTTCAGTAAACACTTCTTGTTCAACATCTTCTGTTTCAGATATATTCTCAAAGCATTGCTTCAAATGTTTCACAAGTAATGGAACAATTCCATTGTCCAACAGAACATCAAAACTTGCAGCATCATACAAGAAACAAACAAATGCACTGATGACCCGTGCATGCACATTCGTAAAATCATCATTTGACAGTGAGTCAATAAGAAGCACAAGAATATGTTCATCTCGTATCTTCACTCGATTAACCGCCTCTTTACAACACAGGCAAAGTACACTTAATACCTCCACCCTCAGTTTTTTACAAAATGGTTCTTCTGATGAGCACATATCGCGAAACTGGCCGATTCCTCCAACATTACCGAACTCGGCTCTGAAGTTGTGGTGCTCACACAAACGTATAAGGAGTTGGAACGTATCGATATCAGAGTCTCTCACACAGTCAAGCAAATAAGCTAACTTTCCGGACGCTATCACTTGGCTGGCAAATCGCATTGTACAACTGAAATGCAAGAAATCTGCACATTGCAAGTCTACTAAATGTCAGGGCGAATCCTAGATCAGAATGTTTGGGAGAAGTGAGAAACCTCTAGATTGTGCCCGTAAATGGTATCAATAATCTATCTATGGTGTCCAGTGTAGCTTACTGATAATTTTGTGATTTTGTATGAAATTTTTCTTTTTTTGGGGGTGAAGTCACGGTCCGTATGACGATTATTTCACACATGTCGCCCCCTCCGATGAGTCCTAAATGTATACATGTATTTACAAATTGTATATTAATGACTTGTCATAATTTAAGTTAACCTTTCTATATTTAATCTCTCCAAAACAATTAACCTCCAACAGCTTAGATCATATGGCGACTCTCCAGCTATTATTGGTGGAGGAAGACCCCCAGTGCCCCTCCAGTAGTATTTCAGGCACCCAGGTAGAACCACCAACCTTCCACAAGCCAGCTGGATAGCATCCACAGACGAAAGAATTCCACAGTGGGATTTCAATACTTACAACGGTGAGGGGCAAGTGATTTGAAGTCGATCACCGTAACCACTCTGCCACCGAACTGCACATTTGAGTTGAAAAATCATTTAATAGAAAACAAGTACCCAGACTTCTAGCAGCGATATATTAACCCTTTCAACACCACAGACCTCTAAATAGGCTTACAAAAAGTGTAGATCCAGATGAGCCGGCTCGTGACGAGCCGTCTCATCAGGATCTGCACTTTTTGCCAGTGATATGACTATTTTTAGACATAATTACCCATTTTGATAAATGAACTTGTCCAAATGTGATTTTCTGATTCATTTATTGGTTTATGAATATCATGGACCAGTCCATGTGAGTTGAATGGGTTAAACAAGTCACCCAGGTAGAACCACCGACCTTCCACAAGCCAGCTTACAACGGTGAGGGGCAAGTGATTTGAAGTCGATCACCGTAACCACTCTGCCACCAAACTGCACATTTGAGTTGAAAAATAATTTAATAGAAAACAAGTACCCAGACTTCTAGCAGCGATATATATAACAAGTCATACAAGATTGATCTCTTACCCATGAATGGAGAGACTGTGTATGCATCTCAATGAAGATGTTTTCAGTGATTCTGTATCACAGTCTAAATACTTCAAAACGACAGAGATTGCATTCTTTTCCACAAGCTTCTGAACACTACAACCAGTCTGACCTAGTAACCTGAACCAATGAAAAACAAGTAAACTTGATGAATTGATATCCAAACTGGAGGTGGGCGGACAAATTTGTGGATCTTTAGTCAATAAAAGGGGAATAACTCTGGTGATGCTGGGCTGATCCCCATGGAAAGTGTACAGGAACCACCACACTATGGCGATACATATTATTTTAAGTTTCATAAAATGTTACCGAGAACTGGCTCCGGATCCACTGCCAAATTGGAGGTGAGCGGACAAATTTGTGGATTTTTAGTCAATAAGAGGGGATAACTCTGGTGTTACTGGGCTGATCCCCATGGAAAGTGTACAGGAACCACCACACTATGGCGATACATATTATTTTAGGTTTCATAAAATGTTACCGAGAACTGGCTCCGGATCCACTGCCAAATTGGAGGTGAGCGGACAAATTTGTGGATTTTTAGTCAATAAGAGGGGAATAACTCTGGTGTTTAAAGATAGAATAACAATGTATAACTGGACAATAATATAAATGAAAGGATGAATTGTATATAGCATCATATAGTGTCGTGATAGCGCAGTCGTAGAGCGTTCGCTTCAGGTGTGAAAGGTCCGGAGTTCGAACCCCGCTGGAGCCGTTATGATTGTGTCCTTAGGCAAGGCATTTAATTTCCACGTTGCCTCTTCTCTCTCCCTCGTGGCGTTTGATTCCATCAGGAATGAGGTCTCGAGAGTGATTAATATAAGTTATAAGAACTTGTTTCGCAATCGAGCTAAAAAATAAATTTGTATAAACTAATTAGTATCAAGTACTGTGGGTTTTATATAGTCGTCCCAAATGCTTTGTCAATAAATTGTCAATAAATGTTGCAATGCATGGTTACTGTTTCCATCAAAAAGAAATGGTCAAATTTAGTTTATACAAATTTATTTTAGCTCGATTGCGAAACAAGTTCTTGCAACTTATATTAATCACTCTCGAGACCTCATTCCTGATGGAATCCATCGCCACGAGGGAGAGAGAAGAGGCAACGTGGAATTTAAATGCCTTGCCTAAGGGCACAATCGTAACAGCTCCAGTCAACATTTGGTCAACATTTAAATGAATATATATATTTACATCGCTATTGCATTTCCTTCGATGAACGTACGTGCCCTGATTGCATACAATTTCACATGAGGGTTTCCAACTAATGATATGCAGCTGACACGTGCACTCGAAGCTACGGGCATGCGCATTCGCATTATTAGGCAACGTGTCACGAGAAAAGGCGTGTCTTACAGTTTACACTGTTCCAAGGATGATCTATTTACCTGTTCCGTGACACCATAAGTTACAAATCTGGACTAAAAACATTTTAAATGCAAAGTGTGCTATATTTTCGTTGCGTCATAAAAAAGAATAATTAATGTAAATATAAGTAATGATAGAAATAATCGTGGGTTAATACCGGTAGTTTCCATCAGGGTATGAACTACATTGGCCATGTTTAAAGTTAGCGTGGATGCCGTCGTCTCATTCTAGGTCAGACATTTTGGGAGAAGTGAGAAAGCGAGAGATTGAGTCCTTAAATGGTGTTATTTAATAAATTCCAACTAAATAGGGTTAAAATACACAGTATGACCATTAAATACAAGATTTGAATAGAAGCAGTGCTTTATATTGGCCAGTGTATCTTACTGGACAACATTTTGTATGAAGATTGTAAAAAAAACAACAACATTTTTAGCAAGAAGTGGGGCTCCCAGGGGGCGAAGTCAGGGTCACTAGGGCGACTATTTCACAAAAGTCGCTCTCTAGAATGACCCATGATCGACACATGACCGTATATATACACTTTAATTGCATAATTATAATTACGCATAAATATCAGTTAAAAGCATAAAGTCTAAACTATATTAAATGACTGCGAAACAAGCTTTTGTAACTTATCTAAATCACTTCTGTTGATGCGGATGAAAGAGTATGTGTGGTCATTCAGTGGAGACCAGAGTACTTGGAGAAAACCAACCTGTCCGAACTGGTGATAACTGTACCATCTCACACACCTCCCGGTCCGAAAATCGAACCCAGGTTGCATTGGCGAGAGCGTGCTAACCACTGCGCTAATTGGACAGAAATAAATACAGTCAAACCTTAAACAGCCAGGAAAGGACAGAATGTGGCTGCTTAGCACAGAGAGCAATGTATAAGAAAACAACCTATTGTGAAGCTGGAAACTGGCTGATTAATACAGGTTGGTTGCTTAATGGAGGTCAAATGTGTATAAAACAACATATTGGGAAGCTGGAAACTGGCTGCTTAATACAGGTTGGTTGCTTAATGGAGGTCAAATGTGTATAAAACAACATATTGGGAAGCTGGAAACTGGCTGCTTAATACAGGTTGGTTGCTTAATGGAGGTCAAATGTGTATAAAACAACATATTGGGAAGCTGGAAACTGGCTGCTTAATACAGGTTGGTTGCTTAATGGAGGTCAAATGTGTATAAAACAACATATTGGGAAGCTGGAAACTGGCTGCTTAATACAGGTTGGTTGCTTAATGGAGGTCAAATGTGTATAAAACAACATATTGGGAAGCTGGAAACTGGCTGCTTAATACAGGTTGGTTGCTTAATGGAGGTCAAATGTGTATAAAACAACATATTGGGAAGCTGGAAACTGGCTGCTTAATACAGGTTGGTTGCTTAATGGAGGTCAAATGTGTATAAAACAACATATTGGGAAGCAGGAAACTGGCTGCTTAATACAGCTTGGTTGCTTAATGGAGGTCAAATGCGTATAAAACAACATACTGGGAAGCTAGAAACTGGCTGCTTAATACAGGTTGGTTGCTTAATGGAGGTCAAATGTGTATAAAACAACATATTGGGAAGCTGGAAACTGGCTGCTTAATACAGGTTGGTTGCTTAATGGAGGTCACATGCGTATAAAACAACATATTGGGAAGCTGGAAACTGGCTGCTTAATACAGGTTGGTTGCTTACTGGAGGTCAAATGTGTATAAAACAACATATTGGGAAGCTGGAAACTGGCTGCTTAATACAGGTTGGTTGCTTAATGGAGGTGACCACTAACACAGGGTTGACTATAGTTAAAATCCTTAAAATAAATACATCCGAATAATAGAAGAATGCTTGTAAATATAACTGGAGTTAGTCAGAGACTAACTTTATTGTGTGCCTTACGTTTATTTATCGTCTACCGGTTACCCATATGAGCGACGCCTCCGGAAGAGATTAGTCATTTTAGATTTTTGGTGGATAGTGCAATGATACAGACAGAGACCCATTCCAGAGTCTCCTCTGGTTCTTTTACGTGCATGGTGTAAAGCACCGACACCTTATTATATATTACCTTATTGCTCGGATGCTCGTCTTTTTATATTCCTCTTTCTCTGTGTCCTGAAGAAGCTTGACAATCTTCTCAATCACAGAGGAGCAACAAACAAGCTCCCAGCTACCCGCACTCAATAACATATTGGCGAGACACCGGCACATGCGATTCTGTAGACTCTCTGTTTCTATTTCTTCAAATAATTCCACTGTGAAAAATAAATTATACAATTTGACAGGCAACGAATCAGCCACTCTTGTACAACTATACTTATACAGACAAACTTAGATGCCTCGAACTCGTCGAGCCTGTGAAAAATTGTTCGAGTCATGGGTGGTTCGAGTCATGGTTCGAGTCATGGGTGGTTCGAGTCATGGGTGGTTTGAGTCATAGTGGTTCGAGTCATAGAGGTTCGAGTCATAGTGGTTCGAGTCATGGGTGGTTTGAGTCATAGTGGTTCGAGTCATAGTGGTTCGAGTCATGGGTGGTTCGAGTCATAGTGGTTCGAGTCATGGTGGTTAGAGTCATGGGTGGTTCGAGTCATGGGTGGTTCGAGTCATGGTGGTTTGAGTCATGGGTGTATTGATCTGGGTGTATTGAGTCATGGTGTATTGAGTCATGGGTGTTGGTCATGGTGGTTCGAGTCAGGTGGTTAGATCAGGGTGGTTCGAGTCAGGTGGTTCGGCATGGTGGTTTGAGTCATGGGTGTATTGAGTCATGGGTGTATTGAGTCATGGGTGGTTTGAGTCATGGTGGTTCGAGTCATGGGTGGTTCGAGTCATAGTGGTTCGAGTCATAGTGGTTCGAGTCATGGGTGGTTCGAGTCATGGGTGGTTTGAGTCATGGGTGGTTCGAGTAAGAATAATACTTACAAAGGATAGTTACACAATAATACTTACAAAGGATAGTTACACCCGTACATTTGTCCTTCAGTATCTGAAAGACAGACCAGTACATACGTTTTGTTTATCTATTGATGGCCACCAACTTGTTTATTCATTCATTGTTGTACAACAGATACAGTTATACAATAAAACAATACATGTATATACAGTCTACATCCGTCATGTCGAATTCCGTCGGACCGAACAAAATACTTGGACATAACCGAAGTTTGACATAACGGATATTGACCATATTTCCAAAGATGATGTTTCTCGTACTAGTATATCGCAGCCTTACCCATCATGCATTTGTCCCATAAATCAGTTTCCATGTTGTCATTGTTATAATCGTGACATGGGCATAGTTGATAAAATATTTACTATTATGCATCACATAGATCTACATGTAAACAACATTTATATAGGAAAATGTGATAAAAAATCCGCTGATGTACATGTATTAACGGTATAGTAGTGAACTGATACTCAATTAAATATTCTGCTGTATTCTTTTTCAATTTAAACATGTCTCTTTTACACTCTGTCTGATTCGTTCATGCCCACTTTTCTGAAATATTTGGTAATGTCCGATTGCCTAGAATGTACATGGGAAAGGTGGATATTGGTGTGTGTGTTTTACGTTCATTTATCGTCGCTACCGATTGCCCATATGAGCGACGCCTCCTGAAGATATTAGTCATTTTAGATTTTTGGAGGATAGTGCAATGATACAGAGAGAGACCCATTCCAGAGTCTCCTCTGGTTCTTTTACGTGCACGGTGTAAAGCACCGACACGAGACCTCGGTTTAACGTACCATCTGAAAGACTGTTAATTTTATTAGGGTCAGACGGGGGATCGAACCTGCGATCCCTGGATTACCAGTCCAGCGTGTTACCACTGGACTATATCCGTCTGTGTGGATATTGGTTCATTGCAGGTAACACCTGGTTAGAATCGCTTGGCATGTTTCACTCATTTTGCACTAATTATTAACACGTTTAAGTTTGCCTAAATATGTTAATTGAATCGTAATTATTACGATGAGCCATTTATGCAATGATTGGTTGATGGCCGATAAGTGTGTACATGTAGCGAACATACTGTCATGGTAAACACCTTCAACAATCTATAATCTTTATTGATTGTTTGTTTGCACATGCACGGCGTTCAATCTTTGATCAGTAAATTTGCCGAATGAAAGTCACACTTCGGCGACAAAGTGAACTTTGACATAGCGAGTGTGAAATACTGCACATTTATACTGAAGGGACTGAATAATAAATTTGACATAACAAAAAATTCGACTTAACGAAATCCGATATAAACGGCTCTTTTTCGCTCTAGTCGAATTTAAATGTTGTTAATTTTTTATCTCCTTTTATGCTGATGGTTAATGTTATAGATTATTTGAATCTTTACATGTACCTGTGTTTAATGTAAAGGTTTAGTTTTAAAAGAAATTAAACCATTAACCATGTACGTGGTGTTTACTTTAGTGACCAGCAACATCAATGTGAGTAAATTGTCACATTCCAATGACCTCATCACTTTATAGTAAATTCACTTTGTAGTAAAGCGCATCAAAAGCCCATGAAGTCATGACAGCGCAATGGTAGCGCGTTCGCTTCAAGTGCGAAAGGCCCGGAGTTCGAGACCCGCTGGACCCGTTACGATTATGCCCTTAGGCAATGCATTTAAATTCCACGTTGCCACTTCTCTCTCCCTCGTGGGGAAGGATTCCATCAGGAATGAGGTCTCGAGAGTGATTAATATAAGTTATAAGAACTTGTTTCGCAATCGAGCTAAAATAAATTTGTATACAGTCAAACCTGTGTTAAGCAGCCAGCCAAGGGAATCAGGTGGCTGCTTAATAGAGGTCAAATGTACAATAAAACAGCATATTGGGAATCTGGAAACTGGCTGCTTAATACAGGTTGGCTGCTTAATAGAGGTGACCACTAACACAGGTTTGACTGTAAACTATAAGCCCAAGATAGGTAAGAAAATAAATGTAGCACCTCCACAGAATTGCAGATAAGGAAATTCCACCCGAGTGCTGAAGATGTACAGAGCCTCGTTCGCACGCATCTTCAGCCCACCAGGGATGATTTCATTATCAGCTACTCTTGGAGGTGCTAGCTTCACCATATAGACAATACCTGACTTCTAGTCACAAGCTCCATACACATATTTCCCAGAATGCTCACTGCTATATCAATGACCTTTGACCTGTACTGTTCATCTAAACTGTCTCTAGATCTGAGCAGATCCAGAATTCTTGGAACCAGTCTAGCAGCAACGAGGTGTTCAACATCTGCAACAACATTAACAATATACCATCTAAACTGTCTCTAGATCTGAGCAGATCCAGAATTCTTGGAACCAGTCTAGCAGCAACGAGTTGTTCAACATCTGCAACAACATTCACAATATACAGATCAGACAAAGCTCATCCTAGGAGAAGAGAGAAACCAAGCGATTGTGCACTAACTGACATTAATATAGCAATATTTGAATAGAAACCATGCGATTGCGCACTAACTGGCATTAATATAGCAATATTTGAATAGAAACAATGAGATTGTGCACTAACTGACATTAATATAGCAACATTTGAATAGAAACCATGCGATTGTGCACTAACTGACATTAATATAGCAACATTTGAATAGAAACCATGAGATTGTGCACTAACTGACATTAATATAGCAATATTTGAATAGAAACCATGCGATTGTGCACTAACTGACATTAAAATAGCAACATTTGAATAGAAACCATGCGATTGTGCACTAACTGACATTAATATAGCAATATTCGAATAGAAACCATGCGATTGTGCACTAACTGATATTAATATAGCAACATTTGAATAGAAACCACGAGATTGTGCACTAACTGACATTAATATAGCAATATTTGAATAGAAACCATGCGATTGTGCACTAACTGACATTAATATAGCAATATTTGAATAGAAACCATGCGATTGTGCACTAATTGATATTAATATAGCAACATTTGAATAGAAACCATGAGATTGTGCACTAACTGACATTAATATAGCAATATTTGAATAGAAACCATGCGATTGTGCACTAACTGATATTAATATAGCAACATTTGAATAGAAACCATGCGATTGTGCACTAACTGACATTAATATAGCAACATTTGAATAGAAACCATGAGATTGTGCACTAACTGACATTAATATAGTAACATTTGAATAGAAACCATGCGATTGTGCATTAAATGGCCAGTGTAGCTTGCTGGACAAGATTTTGATTGAAACTTGTGAAAGAAAAAAAAAGGTCGCCCCATAGTTTCAGCCCTGGGTCTAGTTTTACATATTATTTATTCTGATATTTTATATTTCTGTTATTTTATAACAGAGTAAAGAAAACATATAAAATAAAACTAGACATTGTTTTTGAAAAATACATATTGTTGATTCAGTGGAGTAATAAAAGCATGGTTGTTAACCCTTTCAACACCACAGACCTCTAAATTGGCTTACAAAACAGTGTAGATCCAGAAGTAGATATAACTGTTTAGAAAAAAATTTACCCATTTTGATAAATGAACTGATCCAAATGTAATTTTGTTATTAATTTATTGGTCTAAAAATATCATGGACCAGTCCATGTCAGTTACTTGGTGTTGAATGGGTTAAATATAAGGAAACGAAGTATGCACGCCAAGCTTTGTGTTACAAAAATGTTCAATACAATATGCACAACTAGACATCATACCGATGCTTCATGCAAAAAATGTTTTGTGTGTTCAAAACATCCAAATGGCCATAAATCTACAAAAGATCATCCACCAATATGGACAACCAGACACCATACAGATGCTTCCTGCACAGTTTGCAAAAATGTTCAAAAGGCAGTAAATCCTCCAAACCTCATTGAAATGGAACTGGGATATAATATGCACAACTAGACATCATACCGATGCTTTCTGCCAAGTTTGATGAACGAGGTTACGATATGCACAACTAGACATCATATCGATGCTTTCTGCCAAGTTTGATGAACGAGGTTACAATATGCACAACTAGACACCATACCGATGCTTTCTGCCAAGTTTGATGAACGAGGTTACAATATGCACAACTAGACATCATATCAATGCTTTCTGCCAAGTTTGATGAACGAGGTTACGATATGCACAACTAGACATCATATCGATGCTTTCTGCCAAGTTTGATGAACGAGGTTACAATATGCACAACTAGACATCATATCGATGCTTTCTGCCAAGTTTGATGAACGAGGTTACAATATGCACAACTAGACACCATACCGATGCCTCCTGCCAAGTTTGATGAACGAGGTTACAATATGCACAACTAGACATCATATCGATGCTTTCTGCCAAGTTTGATGAACGAGGTTACAATATGCACAACTAGACATCATATCGATGCCTCCTGCCAAGTTTGATGAACGAGGTTACAATATGCACAACTAGACATCATATCGATGCTTTCTGCCAAGTTTGATGAACGAGGTTACAATATGCACAACTAGACACCATACCGATGCCTCCTGCCAAGTTTGATGAACGAGGTTACAATATGCACAACTAGACATCATACCGATGCCTCCTGCCAAGTTTGATGAACGAGGTTACAATATTCACAACTAGACACCATACCGATGCCTCCTGCCAAGTTTGATGAACGAGGTTACAATATGCACAACTAGACACCATACCGATGCCTCCTGCCAAGTTTGATGATAATCCAACAAGGGGTTATGGAGATGAAGCGCGGACAAGGAAAAGCAGACAGACAGAAAACTGGCAAGTGCAAAACCAATATGTCTCCCCGCCCCATTAGGAGAGACACCGTTCCTATAAAAAGGATTCGGGTGTTATGTATAGGTCTTATATATAGGACTACCCTATGTCTAGAAACACTACTGTCGTTAAATGGGCTTACAGTATTTGCGTACATAAGACAACGACATCCTCTAATTTTGAAATATGAGACGGCCCATATAGAAGACAGGTCCTTAAATCTAGCCACTATATGCCTGACCAAATACATGATGGGTCCTCTACCTTCGGCGCAAAAGTTTCATCAAAATATACCTAGCGCTTTCAGACGAAAACGGGAATATAAATTTTCAAGTGGGTCACCGTGGAAACAACTTTATTTATTGGATCAGTCCAAATTTTAACTAGTTTCCAGGACTGCACAATATTTTATCACTGAGAAGATCTTATCTTGGCAGCCATCTTGTATTGTAATTTTATAAACAGCAATTTCAGGATTTCCCAGTAATTCTTTAAAATGCACAATTAATTTTTGTTCTGTTTTATTGAAATTTATTTAACGTCGCTAACGGTTGCCCATTTGAGCGACGGGCAGTTTACCTAACAACACCTTTCCTGGGCAGGCTCCAGCGGTTAACCAGTACTTGGTGCACCCACCTCAGCAAGAAACCGCCAATTTTTTCATATAAAGAGTCACGGTCTGAGCGGGGTTCGAACATGTGTCAATAAGTGATGACAGGTTACAGTGCTTTTCAAGTCAGTGACCGTAACCACTCTACCACTGAGGCGGACATTTTGTTTATTTTATCAAATTTGGTAGCATTTTAATAGTATTGAAATACATTTTTTAAATATAAATTTTAACAATGGTGTATGGATAAATACTTCTGTGTGTTTTACGTTTATTTATCGTCGCTACCGGTTGCCCATATGAGCGACGCCTCCTGAAGAGATTAGTTATTTTAGATTTTGGAGGATAGTGCATGATACAGACAGAGACCAATTCCAGAATCTCCTCTGGTTCTTTTACGTGCACGGTGTAAAGCACCGACACGAGACCTCGGTTTAACGTCCCATCTGTTATGGTCAGACGGGGGATCGAACCTGTGATCCCTGGATAAATAACAAGCAATATTTTGTTTTAGACCTAACCTTTTGCTGTCCCTGTGAACTTCTTGCGTATTTCCACCAGAGCGTTATAGACATATTTGATGCGTGAGCTATGAGCCTGCCTCACCAGTTCTTTACATTTCTCACCTGCCATCACTTTGGAACATAAATGATCTGCAATCAACAATACATTGTATCCATACAAGTACAGAAATCCGGCACATACCCTGGACCCCCCCCCCCTCCCAGATTACCACATCCAAGGACTCTGTGACAACCCAAAATAGATTTAGCATCAATCAAATATCATTAGTAGACAACAAATTTTGAACAAAAATTCCATGTTATAGATTATACAAATAAATTAGTACAACATTGTGTATTTGATCGATGCTACAATGTACATAGTCCTGGGAGTCCGCGAAAGGGCCGGGAAGTACTCATTGATATAATATTATTCTAATAAATTGAAATATTAGCTAAACCTGTTGTAAACTAAATTATACATTTATTCTTATTTATTTTATTGATAAATAACATTATAGCTTGAGATTATATATTATTATTATTATTTTAACCAGTACTTGGGTGCACCAACCTCTGTAAGAAACTGCCAACTTTTTCATATAAATGAGACACGGTCTGAGCGGGACTCGAACCCGTGACCATCAGTGATGATAGGTTACAGTGGTATACAAGTCAGCGACCTTAACCACTCGACCACGGAGGCGGACCTTGAGATTATATATGGGACAACAATAGGCCTATATAATTTATAATAGAGTAGTGGAACCTATGCTCGGCGTAAATCACATATTGGCCAGTATAAAATGTTAATTGCACTTCTCGTATATTATTATTTTCTTAAGTCCTGAAAACAATTTAAGAAAAACTCTTTTTGACAGTTTTTGCTTCATCACGTGACCTTGCTGCTCAATTCAGCTATCGCAACCAGGCGCGTAGCTGCCTATACGCGAGTACGCAGCTGAATCCACATGATTCTGAAAATAAAATTCGGCCAAAGTTGTACGGTAAAGCAGTGGCCATGGCCGAAGTACAGGAAGTAGAACCTTCAAAGCCAAGAACAGCTCGACACCAACGCCACCGTGGCAACGTTCCCGCCGATTCCGTCTCAGACTATTGGAAACGGGCACTATATTATCCGTTCGTTGACCATCTGATTGTAGAACTGGAAGATCGCCTTGTAATCGCCAACGACAGGTTCAAAGCACAGTATCTGATACCAAGTATTGTCCATGAACTGACACCTGCCCAGGAAGATGCAATATTCGATGCATTTCATGAGGACTTCAGTGGAGATCGCAGGAGCTTCGGATGTGAAGTTTCCCGCTGGAAAGCTAGGTGGTCTTTGGGAGAAGCAATACCTTCTGACCTCAGCACAACTTTGAAGGACACAAACAAAACTTTGTACCCGGACATTTACACATGTCTGGTGGTGCTCATCACCATGCCGGTTTCAACAGCCTCAGCTGAGAGGTCGTTCAGCATCATGAGAAGAGTGAAGAACTATATGAGGTCTACTATGTCCACTGAACACCTGTCTGGGCCAGCAATGATGCATAGCTACAGGCATATGGACATTGACATTGAACATGTAATCATGCAGTTCGCTGGCAAAAAGGACAGAAAATTAGACTTCTGTTAGACAATCGGGGCTTATATTTGTTTGATGTTTCAGCTCTATTTTAGAGAAAAAAAATCTGCCGAGTAAAGGGTTTATTTGTTGATTTATGATCATAAAACTTTCAAATTTCCAGTACTAAATAATGCACCTCAGAACGCCCAAAATGCACCAGATTGCACCAATGTTTCCAAAAAATTTAGGGGGGGCATGCCCCCGGACCCCCCCTAGTACAATTATGAATCCACATGGATAGAGGGCTAGCTACGCCCCTGGCAACAGCACCCGTTTATATAACTCAAGACTTCAGGGCACCTATGCACGGCGTACCTGTTATTTTTTATTTATCCACCATAACTTGAGAGTTGCATCAAGCTACCGATACACGCAACGGAATGCTATTGAACTATTCTTCAGCTCTGTCAGTAAAATTAGCTTAGAACTATATAAATATTTTAAATATGGATGTAAATGGACAAATACACATAGGAATACGCAGAGCGTCAGATTTGGAATCGACTGGTCCCGGATTCGATACTCGATCAGGCCACGTATGTCATTGAGCAAGGCACCTCACACACTTTGCTTAGTACTGGTTAACCACTTAGGTCGGCTAAGCCTGCCCAGGAAAACATGTCTACGTCACTGCAAGGGGCTTGAATCTTAATGGAACATACATGTATCATTTCATTTCTATTTCTCATTTCTGCAATGTCAGCAAAATATATATTTGGCAAATGAAGCATAATTATTACTTAAATAAATTACAATTTTTAAGCAAGATGATGTATTTTTGTTCATATATGTTGTCTAAGTAAGATAATAAATCAAACTTAAGGTGAAAAATATATCTCAAAACACTTATCCTAAATCATACACTATCCGGTAATACAGTCACTTAAAATAGAAAGTGTATATTTTGGCGATCTGCTCAACTGACAGTAAGATCATTTACCACACCTATATGTTATATGACTTCTTGGGAAATAACTATACTTATAAACTAACCGTGACAAAGTATTAGCACGAAGTCAGTCTTATCAATTCTGTCACTGCTTGTTCAGATATTTACATCACTTATTAACCCAAAGATAATTGTAACGAAAAGGAGTACAGTACTAAAATTGAGTACATTTAGTCTAAATGTGCCTCTCTATGATACAAACAGTTGAATTGTTTGGGGGGGGGGGTTAAAGCCCGTCACATAACTTAGGTACGTCATATTGCGACGCTCGAGTTAATATTGGTGGAGGCCCCTCCGAACACGGGATTCGAACATACAGCGGTGATTTGAAGTCAACAACTTTGATCACTCTGCTATCACTCTCCATGGCAAAACTAACATATATTTTAGGTCATTCAGAAAACACACAGGTCTAAGGCTGGCGTCAATATTAGCACATCAATTACCAAGTTACGTGTACACGATATATGCACTTAGTGTATGCAGTCATGTTTAGTCTATCATATAAAAAATACTTAGTAGTAGTCTAGATGCCAGCCAGTGATATATATATATATATATATGCATAACCTAACTTTGGAGTACACACAAAATGTTTTGGTATCAAAATGTTCAGGAAGAAGTCCTCTCTTAGAATATGTTGTATGACACTTTGTCACCCTTGCGCATTTTGAAATAATCCAAGATGGCCGCCAAGATGGCCGCCAAACATTGATACTGTCTGTATCTTTATATATCTTCATAGTTATGTTATTTTGAGGATATAAACATGTGCAAAGTAATGTGTTTTGTGTTACTAGGGTATTTTGTATCTTATAAATACGTGCATATGAAATCAAAATCTAAGATGGCCACCAAAATGGCTGCTGAAAAATAAAAAAAAATAAAAAATTGTTCATTTTTAATTATTTATGCAAAATACCTACTGCAATCACTGGAACTAAATGGAATTATGATGCTATAGCTAATTTTCGACGGCAACCGACTAGTTTTGCGTCATCATTTCGCGGCATACAGCGACTTATTTATTTCCTGGTTTAATGAGCAGTGTGGATCTCAACACTAGTGTTCTACTATTATAATCATTTGGGATATCAGGGATCATTCTAGAGGGCGATGTGGGCGAAATAGTCGCCCTAGGGACTCTGACTTCAAAAGATTTTGGTTTTTACGATTCTCAAACAATATTTTGTCTAGTAAGATACACTGACCCATTATAAAGCACTCCTTATATTCAAATGTTGTATTTAATGGTTGTACTGTGCATTTTAACCATATTTTGCAGAAGTATATTAAAGAACACAATTGAAGAAAGCGATCACGTGCTTTCTCACTTCTCCCACAAATTCTGACCTAGAATGAACACTGGAATGTGATTGATATTTTATATGCTGTGTATATTTAACTACATAGTAAACATTGCAAATAAAATGGCATAGCAATAATACACGTAGCCTACTGCCTAAGTAGTTGGTAAAGTTCGTCTAAGTTCTGTAACGTTATTTAAATGTTGGACATGCGCAATGAAACCGATTAAGCTTGTCACCGTTAATCAGATAACAATTTGATTTATATGTTTATTTACAACTATGGATGTCATGGACATTCCTATGGTTAGAAAGGGAGACACGGTGTCTGCTATATTCTCTTGAAAACTTAAATAAGTACTTAAGCTTGTCATCGGTCATCAGATAACAATTTGATGTATATGCTTGTTTACAAGTACAGATGTCTTGGACATTCCTGTGGCTAGAAAGGGAGACACGGTGTCTGCTATATTCTTTTGAATACTTAAAAAGAGCACTTAAGCTTGTCTCCGTTAATCAGATAACAATTTGATTGATGACCTGAATGAGAGATATAATGTAATATGATATGGGTGTAACATAAATACTAATGGGTTTTTTATACAACCATTCAAATGGAACGTGGAATATACGTGACATGTGGATTTGAAGAATTTATTATTATACAGTATGAAGCAAACATGTAAAAGCAAACAAATTCAGATGGAAAAACAGTGGGATTAAAGAGGCGAATTTGTGTTTCATTGGGAATATCTATGCAGAATTAATGTGTGGAGTGTTGTTTCATGTGAATATTGGAACTATCTGAGTTGGGATACACTTTAACAGTAGTAAAAAAAAAGAATAAAAAATTTAAAAAAAGGACATCTATGTCTGGAGACTGCTAAAAATGGTTATGTTGCAGTTTCTATGATAGATTAATGATTGCTTTGACTTTGGATAGATGAAAGACCACCAAGTTTTTCTCCGCTGTAAGTAGCGCTGATAGTGAGTCATATTATGGGTAGGCATAGATAATTCAAATGAATAGCTTGATATAATGTTTCGTTAATATATCTGAATTTTAAAAAGCGTCTTTTAAAGCAGTTATTGAAAATTACTCAATAATCAATATTGAATCTGATCATAAAGGGAAGTAAGTCTTTCAATTTTCTTTTTAAAACGGAATGGGCGCCATTTTATCGGAACAGGAAGCGTTGACATTTTATCGGAAACGTTTCCATCTTAGTAGACATGTTGAAACGGAAGTCATACCATCTTTGGCGCCATTTTACCAGAAGCTATAACCGTCTTGTGACGTCATAGGCTTAACATTAATTTGTTGGCTCTACAGTTTGGGGGTCCTGCTACTTCACCCTATAATAGCGGATGCGGAAACGCAACCATTTTACCGGAAGCGCAGCCATTTTACCGTAAGTTGGTGACGTCATTCCACCTAACGCGCGTAAATTAGGGATATTTTGAAACGGAAACTCCGCCATTTTGACGGGAACCGGATATGTCCACATTTTCACCGGAACCGGATATGTCGCCATTTTGACTAGAACCGGATTATGCCGCCATTTTGAATCGGAAAAGGATATGCCGCCATTTTGAACCGGAAACGGATATGCCGCCATCTTGGCCGCCATTTTGTGACGTCATGGATCCTCGCTCCTCAGTTTGGGGGTTGGGCTACTTCACCCTATACTACTGGAATCTATGTTTCACAGAAAAAATTCCCTAGATAATATCACTGTTTCTTAACATGTGTATGTATGTATTTATTTGTGTATGTCTTTGCCATAGTTTATACTTATGTAAATGGCCAAAGGCAATGTATTGCTGATAATGCCAATAAACTTGAAACTGAATTAATAAGGTGTGTGCCCTCACTGCCACAGACGGGGCAATTGGAAACCCCACAATACCTGACTTTACGTCGGCGCCAAGCCTCAGCACCATTCCTCGGCTTACATGGAACATCATAGGAGGTTCAGTCTCAGTTCCCAACGTCCTCACCCGTTAAATATATCTGTACATTAGAGAAATAACCTTCACCGAAGAACCTAAACACTTGTTGACTTGCTTTCAACAAGATATTAATATCTGGGTGAAATAAAACCGAGAAATTCGACGGAATTTTATCTAGATCAACTCGATGCAGGTCTGCGTTAGACGCCATTTTGTTAGATAGCTTGTCTCGCGTGGTTACAGTGGGCACCTGTAACTATGGGGGGCGTGCCTAAGTAGCGTTTGCAGAAAGGTCAAATTTGACCTTTCTGCCGATTTTGATTGACAGCTGGCGTTAGCCAATCGCATCGCACCATTCGCGCACACCCCCGGCAACGGTTTATCGCCGCCATCTTGTTAGACAAACAATGCATATTAGACACACTAGTAACGAGTAGACAAATTTGAAAAGGCGTGAATTTGATCGAAAATACGGGTTTAAAATTGTTTTAATGATGTTGAAAATGTGTAGCTTTGGTGTGTGGGTTAGTTATAGTACAAAATTAGTCGATATCCTGGTGATCGACGTTAAATTCAACCCATTTCAAAATCCTTGGACAAATCTAAAAGTGTGTATATGAACCACAAAATACCAGACAGCTGCTTTAAAAACAATGCATCTATAAAAACACCGACTGACCCCATATAGTCATTCTTTTCTCACAAACACAGCAATCAAATTTAAGCGTGTCACACTGTTTATTGGGAGCAATCAACCACTAACGGTACATCACAGAGACCGCCGAGTTATAATACCCGATAGGGGCCACTGCTATCAAGATCAAAGTATTTCACATCGGAATTTAGCACTGATTGTGCTAATTGGTCAATTATAAAATGTGTGCACATAATTATATAATTGATTACTACACCGAGTCATTGTGTTATCGTTCTGTTAGATAAACGAGTTATGTAGTAAAATTTTAATCAAATCTGATAACGAGTGATCGTGATCTGAAATTATTTTTTGAAAAATATTTAAAATTAATTAATGCTGTCTGTCATTGACAATGGTGAAAAGATGTAGTTACGGGCTGTGTGACAGTGATGTAGATATCCAGATCGATTGATAGGTGACGTTAAATTCGTGCCATTTTCAAAACCTAAGACAAATCTTGAAAACATGTCTAAGGTGGATTACGTTGTGTGAACGACCAAACGATCAGCTGAATACATCCAAAATTAATGCAAACAGATATATTTGCACAAAAGTAAGTTAATTTATTTATGCATAATAAAATATTTCGAAAAAATATATAATAGATCTACCGTTCACAAGAGATATGTGAGTATAGTGGTGATTATACATGTGGTTCATACATATTGTCGTGGATGGTGGACTAGGGATCAGATAGTAGTAATAGTACCCATGCATGTGCAGAGCTGTGGGATTCCCATATTAGCTCAGTGAACGTACTGGTGTTCAGTTTTTGGGCCTAATGTTCGAGTCTTCTAGGAGGCATAGGGTCGAGTCTCTCAAGACGGTGGCATATTTCATTTCCGTTGACTGCGCAAGCATTTACCACGAACACTTAACACGTCCTCATCCGTATATCTGTACTTTAGAGAAATAACCTTCACACCTACGTCTATTATGAGATGGGCTGTTGACAAATTAATCAATTACTGGAGAATATATTATTTTTCACACCTTGATTGGTCGGCTCAAACATTTGTGATGCTGGCTTGTATGCCCATGTTTTATCAGCTTTAGAGCTGAGCCGTGCCATATGTCCAAGCCCTTGAATCATGTATACATATCATGCTCTTCACATCAATTTCATTACAACCATGGCGTCTATTTTTCCATGCGTTTTTTGCTCTCGTCACGTTTCCAGCCGTATGCATGCTCTTAGCTGCGATAAGTGCCACCGTTGGAATCATCGAAAATGCGGAATGATTTATTTATTCTCCCCCATTCACTTTAATTAATCTTGATTAGTGGCCTGAAACCTAGATAGATAATCACTCCTGGTATGGCAAACACACGGCTACATAGTCCCATTCATAATTGTGTCTAATTACCTAAATAGCTAATACTAGCATTATTATAATGGGCCTGTATAGTGCAGTACTATATATATATATAAAATACGAACCTGTGATTATACGAATGCACTAGTATACGAAACTACCATTAGACGAACAAGGGATTATACGAAATCACCTGAATTCACCTAAAACCCTTGCCTTCTTGCTTTCAACGAGATATTCTTATCTGGGTGAAATAAAACCGAGAAATTCGACGGAATTTTATCTAGATTAACTCGATGCAGGTCTGCGTTAGACGCCATTTTGTTAGATAGCTTGTCTCGCGTGGTTACAGCGAGCACCTGTAACTATGGGGGGCGTGCCTAAGTAGCGTTTGCAGAAAGGTCAATTTGACCTTTCTGCCGATTTTGATTGACAGCTGGCGTTAGCCAATCGCATCGCACCATTCGCGCACACCCCCGGCAACGGTTTATCGCCGCCATCTTGTTAGACAAACAATGCATATTAGACACACTAGTAACGAGTAGACAAATTTGAAAAGGCGTGAATTTGATCGAAAATACGGGTTTAAAATTGTTTTAATGATGTTGAAAATGTGTAGCTTTGGTGTGTGGGTTAGTTATAGTACAAAATTAGTCGATATCCTGGTGATCGACGTTAAATTCAACCCATTTCAAAATCCTTGGACAAATCTAAAAGTGTGTATATGAACCACAAAATACCAGACAGCTGCTTTAAAACCAATGCATCTATAAAAACACCGACTGAACCCATATAGTCATTCTTTTCTCACAAACACAGCAATCAAATTTAAGCGTGTCACACTGTTTATTGGGAGCAATCAACCACTAACGGTACATCACAGAGACCGCCGAGTTATAATACCCGATAGGGGCCACTGCTATCAAGATCAAAGTATTTCACATCGGAATTTAGCACTGATTGTGCTAATTGGTCAATTATAAAATGTGTGCACATAATTATATAATTGATTACTACACCGAGTCATTGTGTTATCGTTCTGTTAGATAAACGAGTTATGTAGTAAAATTTTAATCAAATCTGATAACGAGTGATCGTGATCTGAAATTATTTTTTGAAAAATATTTAAAATTAATTAATGCTGTCTGTCATTGACAATGGTGAAAAGATGTAGTTACGGGCTGTGTGACAGTGATGTAGATATCCAGATCGATTGATAGGTGACGTTTGAAAACATGTCTAAGGTGGATTAAGTTGTGTGAACGACCAAACGACCAGCTGAATACATCCAAAATTAATGCAAACAGATATATTTGCACAAAAGTAAGTTGAAATTAATTTATTTATGCATAATAAAATATTTCGAAAAAATATATTCTGCATTAATAGATCTACCGTTCACAAGAGATATGTGAGTATAGTGGTGATTATACATGTGGTTCATACATATTGTCGTGGATGGTGGACTAGGGATCAGATAGTAGTAATAGTACCCATGCATGTGCAGAGCTGTGGGATTCCCATATTAGCTCAGTGAACGTACTGGTGTTCAGTTTTTGGGCCTAATGTTCGAGTCTTCTAGGAGGCATAGGGTCGAGTCTCTCAAGACGGTGGCATATTTCATTTCCGTTGACTGCGCAAGCATTTACCACGAACACTTAACACGTCCTCATCCGTATATCTGTACTTTAGAGAAATAACCTTCACACCTACGTCTATTATGAGATGGGCTGTTGACAAATTAATCAATTACTGGAGAATATATTATTTTTCACACCTTGATTGGTCGGCTCAAACATTTGTGATGCTGGCTTGTATGCCCATGTTTTATCAGCTTTAGAGCTGAGCCGTGCCATATGTCCAAGCCCTTGAATCATGTATACATATCATGCTCTTCACATCAATTTCATTACAACCATGGCGTCTATTTTTCCATGCGTTTTTTGCTCTCGTCACGTTTCCAGCCGTATGCATGCTCTTAGCTGCGATAAGTGCCACCGTTCCCATTCACTTTAATTAATCTTGATTAGTGGCCTGAAACCTAGATAGATAATCACTCCTGGTATGGCAAACACACGGCTACATAGTCCCATTCATAATTGTGTCTAATTACCTAAATAGCTAATACTAGCATTATTATAATGGGCCTGTATAGTGCAGTACATATATATATATAAAATACGAACCTGTGATTATACGAATGCACTAGTATACGAAACTACCATTAGACGAACAAGGGATTATACGAAATCACCTGAATTCACCTAAAACCCTTGCCTTCTTGCTTTCAACGAGATATTCTTATCTGGGTGAAATAAAACCGAGAAATTCGACGGAATGTTATCTAGATTAACTCGATGCAGGTCTGCGTTAGACGCCATTTTGTTAGATAGCTTGTCTCGCGTGGTTACAGCGAGCACCTGTAACTATGGGGGGTGTGCCTAAGTAGCGTTTGCAGAAAGGTCAAATTTGACCTTTCTGCCGATTTTGATTGACAGCTGGCGTTAGCCAATCGCATCGCACCATTCGCGCACACCCCCGGCAACGGTTTATCGCCGCCATCTTGTTAGACAAACAATGCATATTAGACACACTAGTAACGAGTAGACAAATTTGAAAAGGCGTGAATTTGATCGAAAATACGGGTTTAAAATTGTTTTAATGATGTTGAAAATGTGTAGCTTTGGTGTGTGGGTTAGTTATAGTACAAAATTAGTCGATATCCTGGTGATCGACGTTAAATTCAACCCATTTCAAAATCCTTGGACAAATCTAAAAGTGTGTATATGAACCACAAAATACCAGACAGCTGCTTTAAAAACAATGCATCTATAAAAACACCGACTGACCCCATATAGTCATTCTTTTCTCACAAACACAGCAATCAAATTTAAGCGTGTCACACTGTTTATTGGGAGCAATCAACAACTTAACCACTAACGGTACATCACAGAGACCGCCGAGTTATAATACCCGATAGGGGCCACTGCTATCAAGATCAAAGTATTGCACATCGGAATTTAGCACTGATTGTGCTAATTGGTCAATTATAAAATGTGTGCACATAATTATATAATTGATTACTACACCGAGTCATTGTTTTATCGTTCTGTTAGATAAACGAGTTATGTAGTAAAATTTTAATCAAATCTGATAACGAGTGATCGTGATCTGAAATTATTTTTTGAAAAATATTTAAAATTAATTAATGCTGTCTGTCATTGACAATGGTGAAAAGATGTAGTTACGGGCTGTGTGACAGTGATGTAGATATCCAGATCGATTGATAGGTGACGTTAAATTCGTGCCATTTTCAAAACCTAAGACAAATCTTGAAAACATGTCTAAGGTGGATTACGTTGTGTGAACGACCAAACGATCAGCTGAATACATCCAAAATTAATGCAAACAGATATATTTGCACAAAAGTAAGTTAATTTATTTATGCATAATAAAATATTTCGAAAAAATATATAATAGATCTACCGTTCACAAGAGATATGTGAGTATAGTGGTGATTATACATGTGGTTCATACATATTGTCGTGGATGGTGGACTAGGGATCAGATAGTAGTAATAGTACCCATGCATGTGCAGAGCTGTGGGATTCCCATATTAGCTCAGTGAACGTACTGGTGTTCAGTTTTTGGGCCTAATGTTCGAGTCTTCTAGGAGGCATAGGGTCGAGTCTCTCAAGACGGTGGCATATTTCATTTCCGTTGACTGCGCAAGCATTTACCACGAACACTTAACACGTCCTCATCCGTATATCTGTACTTTAGAGAAATAACCTTCACACCTACGTCTATTATGAGATGGGCTGTTGACAAATTAATCAATTACTGGAGAATATATTATTTTTCACACCTTGATTGGTCGGCTCAAACATTTGTGATGCTGGCTTGTATGCCCATGTTTTATCAGCTTTAGAGCTGAGCCGTGCCATATGTCCAAGCCCTTGAATCATGTATAAATATCATGCTCTTCACATCAATTTCATTACAACCATGGCGTCTATTTTTCCATGCGTTTTTTGCTCTCGTCACGTTTCCAGCCGTATGCATGCTCTTAGCTGCGATAAGTGCCACCGTTGGAATCATCGAAAATGCGGAATGATTTATTTATTCTCCCCCATTCACTTTAATTAATCTTGATTAGTGGCCTGAAACCTAGATAGATAATCACTCCTGGTATGGCAAACACACGGCTACATAGTCCCATTCATAATTGTGTCTAATTACCTAAATAGCTAATAATAGCATTATTATAATGGGCCTGTATAGTGCAGTACTATATATATATATATAAAATACGAACCTGTGATTATACGAATGCACTAGTATACGAAACTACCATTAGACGAACAAGGGATTATACGAAATCACCTGAATTCACCTAAAACCCTTGCCTTCTTGCTTTCAACGAGATATTCTTATCTGGGTGAAATAAAACCGAGAAATTCGACGGAATTTTATCTAGATTAACTCGATGCAGGTCTGCGTTAGACGCCATTTTGTTAGATAGCTTGTCTCGCGTGGTTACAGCGAGCACCTGTAACTATGGGGGGCGTGCCTAAGTAGCGTTTGCAGAAAGGTCAAATGTAACTGGATGCTACTCCTGGGAACGTCATAAAAACAGCGCGATGTTACAAAACATTTCCAGAAATAAACAAGTATTATGCTTATATAATAATGAAATTATAAGTAGTTTCATTTGATATTGGTAATATTTGTTGTGTTATTGGTAACTAGTGTATTGAAGAAGCACACGTATCTGGGAATATTGTTTGGTAAGTATTCGTCCGCGGAGCTAGATGATACATAATGCCGCTGCTTAACTACGTGATACACTGCTGCACGAGTGTATGTGGGTTAGTTATAGTACAAAATTAGTCGATATCCTGGTGATCGACGTTAAATTCAACCCATTTCAAAATCCTTGGACAAATCTAAAAGTGTGTATATGAATCACAAAATACCAGACAGCTGCTTTAAAAACAATGCATCTATAAAAACACCGACTGACCCCATATAGTCATTCTTTTCTAGCAAACACAGCAATCAAATTTAAGCGTGTCACACTGTTTATTGGGAGTAATCAACAACTTATCGACTACCGGTATATCACAGAGACCGCCGACATTATAATATCCCGATAGGGGCCTACTGCTATTATCAAGATCAAAGTATTGCACATCGGAATTTAGCACTGATTGTGCTAATTGGTCAATTATAAAATGTGTGCACATAATTATAGCATTGATTACTACACCGAGTCATTGTTTTATCGTTCTGTCAGACAAACGAGTTATTTAGTAAAGTTTTAATCAAATCTGCGAGTGATCGTGATCTGAAATTATGTTTTGAAAAAGAATTACAAATTAATTAATGCTGTCTGTCATTGACAATGATGAAAAGATGTAGTTACGGTCTGTGTGACAGTGATAGTAGATATCCAGATCGATTGATAGGTGACGTTAAATTCGTGCCATTTCCAAAACCTAAGACAAATCTTGAAACATGTCTAAGGTGAATTAAGTGTGGACGACCAAACGACCAGCTGAATACATCCAAAATTAATGCAAACAGATATATTTGCACAAAAGTAAGTTGAAATTAATTTATTTATGCATAATAAAATATTTCGAAAAAATATATTCTGCATTAATAGATCTACCGTTCACAAGAGATATGTGAGTATAGTGGTGATTATACATGTGGTTCATACATATTGTCGTGGATGGTGGACTAGCGATCAGATAGTAGTAATAGTACCCATGCATGTGCAGAGCTGTGGGATTCCCATATTAGCTCAGTGAACGTACTGGTGTTCAGTTTTTGGGCCTAATGTTCGAGTCTTCTAGGAGGCATAGGGTCGAGTCTCTCAAGACGGTGGCATATTTCATTTCCGTTGACTGCGCAAGCATTTACCACGAACACTTAACACGTCCTCATCCGTATATCTGTACTTTAGAGAAATAACCTTCACACCTACGTCTATTATGAGATGGGCTGTTGACAAATTAATCAATTACTGGAGATGATATATTATTTTTCACACCTTGATTGGTCGGCTCAAACATTTGTGATGCTGGCTTGTATGCCCATGTTTTATCAGCTTTAGAGCTGAGCCGTGCCATATGTCCAAGCCCTTGAATCATGTATAAATATCATGCTCTTCACATCAATTTCATTACAACCATGGCGTCTATTTGTCCATGCGTGTTTTGCTCTCGTCGTATGCAGCATCTTAGCTGCGATAAGTGCCACCGTTGGAATCATCGAACATGCGGAATGATTTATTTATTCTCCCCCATTCATTTTAATTAATCTTGATTAGTGGCCTGAAACCTAGATAGATAATCACTCCTGGTATGGCAAACACACGGCTACATTCATAATTGTGTCTAATTACCTAAATAGCTAATAATAGCATTATTATAATGGGCCTGTATAGTGCAGTACTATATATATATGACGTCATAGCGTTGTACTTGCAGTCCATTATTATTAATATTATATATATAAAATACGAACCTGTGATTATACGAATGCACTAGTATACGAAACTACCATTAGACGAACAAGGGATTATACGAAATCACCTGAATTCACCTAAAACCCTTGCCTTCTTGCTTTCAACGAGATATTCTTATCTGGGTGAAATAAAACCGAGAAATTCGACGGAATGTTATCTAGATTAACTCGATGCAGGTCTGCGTTAGACGCCATTTTGTTAGATAGCTTGTCTCGCGTGGTTACAGCGAGCACCTGTAACTATGGGGGGCGTGCCTAAGTAGCGTTTGCAGAAAGGTCAAATGTAACTGGATGCTACTCCTGGGAACGTCATAAAAACAGCGCGATGTTACAAAACATTTCCAGAAATAAACAAGTATTATGCTTATATAATAATGAAATTATAAGTAGTTTCATTTGATATTGGTAATATTTGTTGTGTTATTGGTAACTAGTGTATTGAAGAAGCACACGTATCTGGGAATATTGTTTGGTAAGTATTCGTCCGCGGAGCTAGATGATACATAATGCCGCTGCTTAACTACGTGATACACTGCTGCACGAGTGTAGTCTCCCTCTGGATATGCGCATGGACCAAGCAGGCCTCGACAAATGTTTAATTTCTTACTCGTCCTACTGGGCGAGTGATGCCACTGTCCCACTCGTCCAGATTGGACTATCACTCGTCCCATGTATTTTAGGAAAATTAAAAATCGTCACAGAATTGCACTTTAATTTATTAATAAATGCAATTATGTTGCAGCATAAACACATTAAAATATCCTCGGTGATTTCCCATTATGACGCCTGGTAATCATTCCGAAGAAAGTAAAACGGATATTATTTTATTTTGTTCCTTCGATTTGTATTGGATATTTAGCTGAAATTTTCACTCGTCCGACTGGGCAAGCGACTTGGAATTTCTACTAGTCCAGATCAAAAAGTCACTCGTAAATACGAGCGGACGAGTGGATTTGTCGAGCCCTGCCAAGTAAACAATAAGAATAAGACATTATGTTCTTTAGATACTAATTTTATTTTTATTGAATTACATTTCTAAAACATATTTTTGCAAACAATAATTCATCATCATAATTTAACAACAACAGCCCATACCATAAATATGTTTCACAACATTCATAACTATCATGTGTCTGACATGAAAGTCCTTTACATTTCAGAAAAATCCGTGTCAAAGAAGAAGATGTAACTTTTCTTCAATCAACGAGTGATTGTGCAATCAGCTACCTGGTGTCCAAACCACCATTGACTGTCAACACACATCTTGGAAATGTACCTGTTGGTAGTACACTTGCAACACAGGTATGTACAGTTAATTTTTAAGACTTTATACACAGTGGCATAAAATTGGTTAAAAATGAGCAGACATTCCAAATTTGATTTACACTAGACATATGAACAACTGGAAATCTATTAGTCATTATTTTAAATGACTTGATTCTTCTGATTGCACGTTCAACATGTACGCGGTGTTTGGCGATTTTTCTTGTTGTAGCAACATCATTCTCACTCATTTGCATCCCACTGACAGCAAAAGGAGGGATGTTCAATTTTAAGTTCAATTCTTCCACACAAGATTCTATATTGAAACCCTTGTCGGCCATTAATCCATCTCCAGGCTTTAGATAATTACAGTCAATCAACTGGAGTAATTGTTCTTTTATTCCACATTGTTCAAACAGTTGTTTATCAGATATGGAACCACTGTATAGCATCGAGGAGAAAATAACCGATCCTCGGGGATCCACTATAACCAGGGACTTCAGGGTGTTGCTCGATTTATAGTCACTATAAGTTTGTGATTGTGCCTTCAGTGATGCGGGCTTCTGTATTTTTATTTCCGTACAATCTAAAATTGCGAAAGTGTTTGGAAAGTCTGATTTATATTCAGGTGGCATATTTTCCGCAATAATTTCTCTATCTGGCCAGATAGGTACTTCACCAAATCTCAGAAACATGAAGTTAATCCATGAATTGAATATCACCCCAGCCGTATGTTGAGATATGGAAAACCGAAGACCAAGGTCGACTAAATCAAAGTCATTTCTCAGTTTGCATAGTGTTAGTAGCAACTGGTTTTTTAATGTGACACTTTTGATTTCTTTCAACTTTCCTTTTCCCACATACGTTAATGGTTCAACAGACTCGTCTGGTACCAGGAAAGTGTAAATATTCATGAATGCCTGCTTTGTAAATCCTGTATAATATTTAATGAGTTTTTCGTCATTAATGATAAGTTCTAAGCAGAATGTTGGCACTGGTGCTTGTACTTTCTTGGGCCTTGAAACTTGTCGTGGCATGTCAATAAATTCCAATGTAGTCTTCGCAACTTTCTGCTGTAATGACTTGTTTTCGGCTACCAATACCATGACATCCATTGGATCAACCCCTGTAATGTAAAGAAATATGACTATGTATCAGGTACTAAAATGAATATCTGTTGTATTTGTAGGCAAAATTCTATGTGGAAGAGTGTCATCAACAGCCAGTAACATCAAATTGTGGTGACATCCGGTACCCAAAACCATCTGTAATTAATGTTACGGACATGAATTTCGTGCCAACTTTGACAATGGAGCAATGCTGCAAGTTGGAGGAAGCTACACGCGACCAAGCGGACTGTAGTATGTGGGCTCAGGAGAGGAAACACAGACTGACATCATCACAGTTTGGTCTTATTATGAAAAGGAAGAAAGTGACAGAGAAATTTATCGACATGTTGAAAAATCCTAAGCCTTTCACCGCTAAGGCCACTTCTTACGGAAGTGCAAATGAAAGAAAAGCATTAACTGAATACTGTGCGAAAAAGGGTTATCATGTACATAAGTGTGGGTTGATTGTGAACCCAAAGTTCTCATTCCTTGGAGCTTTCCCGGATTCAAAAGTTTGTGTTGGTGACGGACAAAGTGGGTTGGTTGAGGTTAAATGCCCGTTCAGTGCAAGAGACAAAACAATCATAGACGCTTGTGAAATTAGAGATTTCTGCCTTGCGCAAGTTGATGGTCAGGTTCTTTTGAAAAAGAACCACAACTACTTTTACCAGGTACAAGGTCAACTTCTTATAAGTGGTGCTGAATTTTGTGACTTTGTTGTGTACACAAAGAAAGATCTCTTCACACAAAGGATTACAACTGACACCGAGTTCTGTCAAAATATGGTGCAGTGTTTGTACAGGTTTTACTGTAAATATATAAAAGATTGATTAATATAAATGCTTACATGAACTCTCTGTTTGTGAAGCGATGTCATTTGGAGTTCTATCTTCTATAGGTGGTAACTGGTTTTCCTGGTTGCTCTCGTGACTGTTGTTCTCTGTTAATGGTCCACCATCTATCCTAGTCTCTGATTGTGTGCTGAAAAGGAAAACATGTTTGTTAATATTTCTAGATACATAAGTATAGGTCATGCTACTTTGTGCATGTGTTAACCCTTTCAACACCACATACCTCTAAATAGGCTTACAAAAAGTGTAGATCCAGATGAGCCGGCTCGTGACGAGTCGTCTCATCAGGATCTGCACTTTTTGCCAGTGATATGACTATTTTTAGACATAAATACCCATTTTGATAAATGAACTTGTCCAAATGTGATTTATTGGTTTATGAATATCATGGACCAGTCCATGTGAGTTATTTGGTGTTGAATGGGTTAAGTTTGTATTTGTTAACAATAAATAATCATATGGCAATCTTCACGAAACTTTGCCAGAGTTTGTCTGACACCGGTCAGACAAATGATTAAAATGCACTTAAACTTTCAATATATTTTGTCTGACCGAAGGATTGTTGACCAGGCGGTCCTACGGATTTCGGGAAGACTCATATGGAAATAATTCATTTCTGTCAAACCTCAATAACAAGACCACCTTGAAGTTGAGACCCTTGAAAACTGGTGTGTGTCATTAAATTGTAGCATTGAGATTTAAAAAAACCCTGTTGAATCAATGGAATCAAACTCCTCATTATGATCTTAATTTAGAGGTGGTTGTTAAGTGAGGTTTTACTGTAATGTTAATACTAGGATAGTCAAAACATTTGGTTTTCAGTTACTTGCTTGTTTTAACCAGTTGGTTTTTTTTCCTACATGTACATTTCATTTCTGTGAAACTTTATTTGTCCGAAATTAATCTGGCAAAATAATGCAGCACACGAGCATGAACAAGTTATTCCATATTTCTTGTAGATATGAGTGGGTTATGCTTAGTGTGTGAATCATGCCTGGATCCAGCAATTGCATGTATTAGTGTATAAGTGCTTGTGAGTTCATGTGCATGCGTTTGTTTTAAATACTAATATATTTATAAATGTAATCTATTGATAATTAATAAAAATAAAAGTTAAATGAGTGACTGGTTCGTTTTAATTCCTGCACATTTTATTATGACAATAGTTAATAAAACAACATGAATGTCGGTTTTGGCTTATTGTGTTTGCATAAAATATTGGTACTGACCCAAGTTCGATTCTCGGTCGTATAAATTATCTAGTCAAACTATACCAAAATCAAGCGGACATGTCTGGCAGGTGTCAACATACATATGACTGGCAATAAAATCATTTATACCTTGGTGGAGTGTGATACAGAAGTCGCCTTCTTTTCAATGGTAGAGCTCTCTGTGGCTTAGGTCGTGGTGTGTAAGGATCTGCCGGTTCTGGATCTGGGAATTCCTGAGTAGGCCACTGATGGTCGACGAAGTGCTGAAAAAATAACATTTATAAATCTAGACGTATGTCATACACTAAACTGGCAACATTACATCATTAAACCATGGAGAAAAGTACTGTTGATAGACTCTGACCTATGCATACTAGAACGTAAGAAGACTTCAACACTGGTACAGTATGGTGCTCTCTCATATTGGAAACCAGCAACATATTTAAGTTAATCATTGAGAAAAACTGCATTTTTCCGTCTTGAGAGACTCGACCCTATGCCTCCTAGAAGACTCGAACATTATTAGGCCCATAAACTGAACACCAGTACATTCACTGAGCTAATATGGGAATCCCACAGCTCTGCACATGCATGGGTACTATTACTACTATCTGATCCCTAGTCCACCATCCACGACAATATGTATGAACCACATGTATAATTTTAATCACCATTATACCACAATCTCTTGTGAACAGTGATCTATAAATGCCGAATTATTTGTGGAAAATATTTCTATTCTGTATAAAATAAACTTAATTTCAACTTACATTTGGTGCAAAATATATCTGTTTGCCATTATTTTGGATGGATTTAGCTGGTCGTTTGGTCGTCCACACAGCTTGATCCACCTTAGACATTTTTCCAGATTTGTCTTAGGTTTCGGAAATGGCACGAATTTTACGTCACCTATCAATCGATCTAGATATCTACTATCACTGTCACACAACCCGTAACTACATCGTTTCACCATTATCAATGACAGACAGCATTAATTAATTGCAATTAATTTGTAATTTATTTCAGATCACGATCACTCGTTATCAGATTTGATTAAAATGTTACTAAATAACTCGTTTGTCTGACAACGATAAAACAATGACTCGGTAATCAATATTATAAATATGGGCACACATTTTATAACTGACCAATTAGCACAATCAGTGCTAAATTCCGATGTGCAATACTTTGATCTTGATAATTCAATATTCAACTTGTTTATTGCATAAAGCATATACATGCAGATAATAGCAGTATCGGGATATTTTATCAGTCGGCGATCTCTGTGATGTACCAGTAGTCGGGTAAGTTGTTGATTACTTTCCAATAAACAGTGGGACACGCTTAAATTTGATTGCTGTGTTTACCAGAACAGAATGACAGTATGGGGTCAGTTGGTGTTTTTATAGATGCATTGTTTTTAAAGCAGCTGTCTGGTATTTTGTGGTTCATATACACACTTTTAGATTTGTCCAAGGATTTTGAAATGGGTTGAATTTAACGTCGATCACCAGGATATCGACTAATTTTGTACTATAACTAACCCAGACACCAAAGCTACACATTTTCAACATCATCAAAACAATTTTAAACCCGTATTTTCGATCAAATTCACGCCTTTTCAAATTTGTCTACTCGTTACTAGTTTGTCTAATATGCATTGTTTGTCTAACAAAATGGCGGCGCTAAAGCGTTGCCGGGGGTGCGTGCGAATGGTGCGATGCGATTGGCTAACGTCAGCTGTCAATCAAAATCGGCAGAAAGGTCAAATAGTTAGCTTCATCCATCATCCTGGAATGCAATGTCGATGAAAATTATTTATTCATCTGTAGTGTTACCCTTATATGGATGCGAACTATGGAGCATGACCAGTACAATAGAGACATATATAGGCTAGAAATAGCTCGTGAACCATTTCTCTGTGAAAAATACCCCAGGGTTTCAATAAATATACGAACACAGATTATGCATTGTGTATGCTAAACGTTTGAACGTTAGCATTGAAGGAATAGTTGATTTGCGGAAATAAAATTGCTTTGGTTAGTTGTGATGGCTACCGTGCAATCCACTAGCCAAACATGTATTTACCTATATACTAGTATTATATGTCGACCATGATATACAGTATTCGGGATTCATGCAGTACAAGTACAGATTCTTAGAACATACAGGTTGTTACATGTCCTTAATCGTTTATGTCAGCCAGACCATCATATATTAAAAAACATGACACAATGCATCATCAATGCTTACGATTTCACTCGGAGAATTCTGAACTAGCTAGCTATATAAGTTTATTTAAAGTCGCCACCGCATAAATGCATTTGGGCGATTAAGCATTCTGAACATCACACATTGCTATTTTATATCAATCTCTTTATCTCCAACGTGAAAAATAGTTATAAAGTATGCATTGAATCTTAAAATCAAACACAAGAAATCCAACATACAAAACAATAAGACCCCATATGCCAGTTTGCACTTCGCATCAATTCTGATTAAAGAATCGCCGATCTTATATTAGTATTTAGACCCCCCCCCCCCAAATAGTCTACTAGTATTTAGACCCCCCCCCCCTCAATGAAAGCTCACTAAAGGAATATATAAGATAAGATAATTGTTTATTATAGTGACTTGTGTTTTCCAACATATTTACAGCATATATTCAATATAATGTGAAATTTTAACACTCGGCCTAACGGGCCTATAATTCACCTTATGGTAACAGTTTTAAATAGCGTGAATTTGCATCATTGAACGTAGAGTAGTATTTACATACTTATTACTGAGATAATTACTAAAATAATTACTGAGATCATTATACCTAAATGTAATGGATTACAGTTAACCAGAGATCATATAGGAATACTAGTAGTTTATGTAGATATACTAAGTAGCTAATTATACCTAAAGGTAATCGATTACAAATAACCAGAGATCATATAGGAATACTAGTAGTTTATGTAGATATACTAAGTAGATAATTATACCTAAAGGTAATTGATTACAAATAACCAGAGATCATATAGGAATACTAGTAGTTTATGTAGATATACTAAGTAGATAATTATACCTAAAGGTAATCGATTACAAATAACCAGAGATCATATAGGAATACTAGTAGTTTATGTAGATATACCAAGTAGATAATTATACCTAAAGGTAATCGATTACAGATAACCAGAGATCATATAGGAATACTAGTAGTTTATGTAGATATACTAAGTAGATAATTATACCTAAAGGTAATCGATTACAAATAACCAGAGATCATATAGGAATACTAGTAGTTTATGTAGATATACTAAGTAGCAATAACCAGAGATCATATAGGAATACTAGTAGTTTATGTAGATATACTAAGTAGATAATTATACCTAAAGGTAATCGATTACAAATAACCAGAGATCATATAGGAATACTAGTAGTTTATGTAGATATACTAAGTAGATAATTATACCTAAAGGTAATCGATTACAAATAACCAGAGATCATATAGGAATACTAGTAGTTTATGTAGATATACCAAGTAGATAATTATACCTAAAGGTAATCGATTACAGATAACCAGAGATCATATAGGAATACTAGTAGTTTATGTAGATATACTAAGTAGATAATTATACGTTCTATGATATTTAACAATGTCCGACGTATACATATAATTATGAATTATATATATATATGGGATCAATTGCTCGGAGGCCTAGGTCAAGTCGTAACATTGATACCACAAATGACATATCCGAATTGCACTTATATTAGAATGACAACTTATTCCAAACATGCTCATGCCACGCTACATACATTCAATGAGGCGACATATTCTCCAATGCATTGGTACGAACAGATCATACAAGAACAAAACATTTTTATTTTAAGGAACACTAAATTAATGGCAAAAATGCCATTTTGTAATGGTAGGTGGGGACTTACTGTGTGTGTAGAGTTGTTGTTTTTTTGGGGTGAATCAATAATTTCAGTAATAGCACTATTGTTGGACATATTCAAGTTCATGGTCACTATTTTGGGGGATGTGGACGTACTTTGGTGGTAGAGAATTAATACTCGGATTTGTATGCGAAGCTTCAACGCACTACCTATAACAGTTTTGGAGATATGATAATGGTTGAGTTGTTTTGGCGATTAAATAATTTCTGTATTGGCGAGAATTCAAGTGCAATGCCACTCTTGGGGTGGAAACAACTTACTGTGGGTGTTTCGTACTCGAGTGTGTGTGCTATAAATCAATGCCTTTGACGGATTTTGAGAACTGATACTACACACCCGCCACTGTACCGGTAAAGGAGGTTAGGAATGTTAAGTGGTTTTGAACTGGCTATGGGTGCCATCAACGTCACGCGAACATAAATCATCGAACACTGTGTCAGTCTAGCGTCTATATTTAGTAACATACTCTGAGAACCGTGCGATCAGCGCATGGTGTAAGTGACATTTGTAACGTGCGACCGTGTGTCTACGATTCCGATAACGTGCGACCGTGTGTCTACGATTCCGATAACGTGCGACCGTGTGTCTACGATTCCGATAACGTGCGACCGTGTGTCTACGATTCCGATAACGTGCGACCGTGTGTCTACGATTCCGATAACGTGCGACATTGTGTCTACGATTCCGATAACGTGCGACCGTGTGTCTACGATTCCGATAACGTGCGACCTTGTGTCTACGATTCCGATAACGTGCGACCGTGTGTCTACGATTCCGATAACGTGCGACCTTGTGTCTACGATTCCGATAACGTGCGACCTTGTGTCTACGATTCCGATAACGTGCGACCGTGTGTCTACGATTCCGATAACGTGCGACCTTGTGTCTACGATTCCGATAACGTGCGACCTTGTGTCTACGATTCCGGGTAACATCATCCCCTTACTGGGTCTAGTTTAGTTAATAGCATATCTGTCATATTAATTTTTTTATTGTATGTGCATACATAAACACAATCACAATCGTACATGTAGTACATACATACACAAATGGGTTGGACCACAAGTTATAACAACACTAGATTCGCTCCTCCACATTTCTGAATCATCACATCCTGGGAGAATGCTCACATAGTGGTTGTGTTCAAAATGTGTAGTTTCATACGGGGAGAGGGCTTATACCGCCTATATAACCGACACAATATGCATGATTACGAAACATGAACGTACAGGTTACAAATCAATGGGCACAGTATACAATACTAGCAAACTATTTTCCATGGACAAAATCACTTTTCATAATTGATAAAAATTACACTATGTCACCGGTGGCGCTTTCGTGATTTCCACAAATATTGTTTTAACTGTACAAGAAAAGTGTGCACTTGTGTGACTACCACATTGTTCTCATTAGCCGCGTAACCGGAATGTGTGTGTTTCACGTTTATTTATCGTCGCTACCGGTTACCCATATCAGCTAGCCTGAGTTCCAGTCTGTCGATTTTTCAATATTTAACTTCTGGCACAATGACATGATCAGAAACTCAATACGGCCCTATTAATAGTCTCGGTGTTAAAATATATTTATTTCACTGACCAATCCAAATATATCGACGCCTGTTCCCAGGCTATATATGAGCGACGCCTCCTGAAGAGATTAGTCATTTTAGATTTTTGGAGGATAGTGCAATGATACAGACAGAGACCCATTCCAGAATCTCCTCTGGTTCTTTTACGTGCACGGTGTAAAGCACCGACACGAGACCTCGGTTATCACGTCACATCTGAAAGACTGTTAATTGTATTAGGGTCAGACGGGGGATCGAACCTGCGATCCCTGGATTACCAGTCCAGCGTATTACCACTGGACTACAGATCCGTCTGTGATTGATAGGTAACTATCAGGCTTGATATTTATAAGTATGGTCGACGACAACTGTCTACACATACAACCAGTCTAAGTGGTCCCAATCAGTATAATGGTATATTGCTATCAAGCTCAAATTGATAGCCTGTTCATCTCATAGCCTGTTCATTTCTTAGCCTGCTCATTTCTTAGCCTGTTCATTTCAGTTTCTACATTTACTGTGTTTTACGTGCACGGTGTACAGCACCGACATGAGACCTCGGTTTAAAGTCCCAACATAAAGACTGTTAATTTTATTAGGATCAGACGGGTGGGGGGGTCGAACCTGCGATCACTGGATTACCAGTCCAGCGTGTTAACACTGGACTATATATCCGTCTGTAAGTAATTAAGTGTAATCGTTCTCTCTACGTGGTTGTTATGCCTACAGTAGAGTGTCGCCCCAACAAGACATGAAGTTGACGCGCACGTACACACACCCGAGTAGTGAGACTAAAGAGGTGGTACACAACCCCTAGATTCGACTCTGGGTACACCTGACACGCTTTTAAGTTGGGCTAAATGAACCAATAAGTCAGTAAACACATTTTCTATTTTCTTTAATTCACGTGTAAGTACTCACTTTCCCCATGGACAACGTTAATGGGTGTTGATGGAAGTGCCGCCTGTACCCTAATTTGTCCTACGGTTTTACAATTGAACTAAGCCAAATAAGATAATAATGCTATAGGGTTGGACGGGAAGCCGTCCGTGCCCTATTTTACTTGTATTAAAAGTGGGATCCACTAGTGAAACTCCCAGGGCTGTAGAACGGAATGGCAGTCTGTAACCTAATTTGTAACAATTGGACGTAGGGTCTTACCATGAAACGTAAGACCTCGAAACATGTGTATTTTACGTTTATTTATCGTCGCTACCGGTTGCCCATATGAGCGACGCCTCTTGAAGATATTAGTCATTTTAGATTGTGGAGGATAGTGCAATGATACCTGACCAATTTCAACCGATAACCTCCCTTGCATATTCGAACGAATTATCCTAGACTAGTTCCCTCTGCAACCCTCTCTTTAGTAATAGCCATAGTCATAAAGACAGAGAAGCAGACGAAGTGCTGAACATTCTCACTCGGCAATCACGGACACTATTAAAGCTCGGCAACAACAGATAAGCTAATATAATATTCTTGGGGTTCCAATAAACCCAAAACGGTTTCATAAGTAAGCGGATTTTTTATATTTAACGTCGCTACCGGTTTCCCATTTCAGCGACGGGCAGTTTACCTAACAACACCTTTCGTGGGCAGGCTCCAGCGGTTAACCAGTACTTGGTGCACCAACCTCCGTACGTAACTGCCAACTTTTTCATATAAATGAGACACGGTCTGAACGGGGCTCGAACTCGTGCCCATCAGAGATGATAGGTTACAGTGGTATGCAAGTCAGAGACCTTAACCACTCGACCACGGAGGCGGACTAAAGCGGAATTTATTGACATAACAGTGTTTATAGCATTACACTACATAGGCGATTAGGCAGTAAACATATTGTTCTCCTAGTACAAAATTTAATAATTGCGCTTGAAAAATGTGACCTTTAACTATCAAGACATTTTTCAACAGATCGAGTAGCCTGGGTTCCAGTCTGTCGATTTTTCACGTTTTAACTTCTGGCAAAATGACAACTAACTAATAAGTTTATTTAAAGTCGCCTCCACATAAATGCATTTGGGCGACCGAGCAAAATGACAATTGTGTAGAGGTCTTATATATAGGACTAATCGTTCCCCTAGACATGTACGTAACATTTATTGGACGGACGACTCCCAAACAATATCCCTCGCCAAAATGGCGTGGAAGAAAGCGCATGTCAGTGAGCGATTACAGTTTATAAATACGGGGAAAACTGCTTAGGTTGGTGCCGCTTGACATGTGTAGACAAAGAAATATAACAGACAGCTTAAAAATAAATTGTCCAGATTTATTATTCTCACAAATAATGGATAGATCCAAATAATGCTGCAGACAGGTATATTATCACAATTTATAAATTACATGATTGTCACCAGTGCTCATTATAAGCATTTTCCCATGATTTCTGCAAATACTTTTTAACGTCTACAAGAAAAACATACTCGTTGTTATCATTATATGGAACTATACGGGGATGTAGTCATATTCTCCCTATAATGTCTAGTTATTCAATAATATTGTCACTTCGAACCATATATGTGTCGTTCACCGGTAGTGCATATTTCATTTGTATATTATATATAAATGAACATACTGTATGTTTTTCTTTTTTTACTATGTATTTAATAGACACTTTATTTGTTGTTTTACAACCATTACTGCAATGCCAACAGAAGAGCCATAGCAAAGACTGTTAAGTTTATGTCTATGTTAATGGCAGCACACATCACGTCGGTGCTGTATGATGCATACCAATCGGTGGTTGGCTGCGTGATTGACGAACAGACAGATGGAGATAGAGCTACTTTAATCACCAACTTTATAAGACTCTCCATATCTGAAGTGCAACCCCCAGTCACTAATTCGGAGTATGAAGTCACGCATCCGTAGGATGTAGAATACGCACTGAAAGTAATAAAGAATAATGGCATATTAATTAGCGGAAAGCGGAAGCAAGAAACTACATGTACTGATGATAGAGTTGGAAGTACGAAACAAGGTGTATAAATACGAATATGTAACCACATTAGTAGAATGTTTGAGGTGCATAAATACGAATATTTAACATGAAGAGTAGATGTGCATACATCTGAAACAAGTATGTGCAATGGTCATGCAAGAGTGGATGCGAATATAGAAACGACTCAAATCATGAGCTGAAGTGAGTATGTGCAATTGTCATGCAAGAGTAGAGGCGAGTATAGACACAATACTCAAATCAAGAACTGAAGTGAGTATGTGCAATGGTCATGCAAGAGTAGAAGCTAACATAGACGCAATAATCAAGGCGAATATAGATACAATGATCATATCAGGAGCTGAAGTGAGTGTGTGCAATGGTCATGCAAGAGTAGAAGCGAATATAGACGCAATAATCAAGGCGAATATAGATACAATAATCAAATCAAGAGGTGAAGCGAGTATGTGCAATGGTCATGCAAGAGTAGAAGCGAATATAGACGCAATAATCAAGGCGAATATAGATACAATAATCAAATCAAGAGGTGAAGCGAGTATGTGCAATGGTCATGCAAGAGTAGAAGCGAATATAGACGCAATAATCAAGGCGAATATAGATACAATAATCAAATCAAGAGGTGAAGCGAGTATGTGCAATGGTCATGCAAGAGTAGAAGCTAACATAGACGCAATAATCAAGGCGAATATAGATAACATAATCAAATCAAGAGGTGAAGCGAGTATGTGCAATGGTCATGCAAGAGTAGAAGCTAATATAGACACAGTCACATACCAATATCTGGATGGATTTGTACAATGGACCTTTGGTCATGCAAGAATACAGGCGAATAAAGACACAAAATAAAATTTAATGTGAAATCAAGAGCTGTCATTACCTCACATTTCAATACGTATATCGTAGCGCTAAATAATGTATGTATGTATGTTCCTTTACTGTCAAACCCGGGACCGTTCGATTCCAAATCCAACCTCTACCACTGGACCACGGACGCCACATCATATAGAACCCAATCGCAATATGTGTAGGTCAGACATACATGTACTATAATAACTGTTGTGTCACATTTAATTATATATTCGCAATACTTACGTGCAGAGCTGTGTTGTGTTGATCGATCCGGTCAATCCGCTAAAGGTTAGACACGCCTTGACCATAGCTGTGATATTACATGCCGCATAGACAGATTCTACCTCTGCAAAATGTTTGTATGAGTATTTTCACAACAAATAACCAGATACAACCAACTAACCTTTACTGTGAGTAGTAGAGAACAGGAATAAGGCAACATTCCACTCAAGAAATGTCGGCTATTGATCGAATTATAGTTCACTCATGAACACTTATTTAACCCTTTCAACACAACAGACCTCTAAATAGGCTTACAAAAAGTGTAGAATCTGCACTTTTTGCCAGTGATATGACTATTTTTAGACATAATTACCCGTTTTGATAAATGAACTTGTCCAAATGTGATTTTCTGATTCATTTTATTGGTTTATGAATATCATGGACCAGTCCATGTCAGTTACTTGGTGTCGAATGGGTTAATGAATAAATCCTGCGTTAATAGTTTCCATCTGGATATAAACTACATTGGGCATGGGTGGAGGCCGAATGTATCCACGCTAACTTTAAACACGCCCAATCTGGAAACTATTAACCCGTTATTCATTACTTATATTTACATTAATTATTCTTTTCAATGAGACAAAGAAAAAAAAATAGAGCACATTTTGCGTTTAAAAAGTTTTAGTCCAGATTTGCATCTTATCGTGTGCCGGTGTAACGTTTATTTCTGACCCTTTTCGGAAAGTGACGCCAGTCTGACTGTATGTACGTCCGACCGTCTGTTCGTCACAGAGCATATATGTTCAACATATCTAAATTAGATTGGGGAATGGCCTGGTGGGGAACACTAGAACATAAATGCGCTAGGATAGGGTCTAGTGAGGTTCACCAGTGCGTAAATTGACTAAGAAAGAGCCTGATGGGGAAGCCCGGTGCTTTAATAGACGATGGAAGGGCCTGGTGGCGATTCCACATTATTTATAAAGTACCACACAAGGAACAGGTGGTGGTACTCCAATACTGAAGTATACTAGGGAATGGTCTGTTATAATGACTAGGGAATGGCTTGGGCGCATGCTTAAATAGACTTGGGAAGGTCCGTGTGGGTTACCCCGTTGCTTTAATAGACTATGGAAGGACCTGGTGGCGATTCCACATTATTTATAAAGTACCACACAAGGAACAGGTGGTGGTACTCCAATACTGAAGTATACTAGGGAATGGTCTGTTATAATGACTAAGGAATGGCTTGGGCGCATGCTTAAATAGACTTAGGGAAGGTCCTGGTGTGGATTACCCTATTGCTTCCATAGGCTAGAGAAGGGCCTGGTGGGACACCTCACTATTTAATTAGACTAGCTAGTGAAGTACCCATTACTTACATAGAGTAAGGAAGGGCCCGGATGGGTATCTAAGTGCTTCAATAGATTTAGGGAAGGTCCATGTTGGTTAGCACATTCATTTATTAAGCTGGGTGAATGGCCTGATGGTGTACTACAAGTACTTAGATAGAACAAGGAAATCCATGGTGGGGTTCCCCAGTACTTAATTGTCCCCCGTATCCCCGAAGAAAATTAGGGGGATATACATGTAGTAATGGTCTGCTCCCGTCTTTCCGTCCGTCCGTCTGTCCGTAACAAAAGGTGTCCGCTCTCTAACTGCATGGAGTAACTATTGTCCAATTTTCATGTTTGATAGCCCATTGTTGAGCTAGACGTTTGTTTGTAGTTTGTTTTTGTATTTGTACCAAACCATTCCATAGCCACTTAATTGTAGCACTATAAGATACCAATCAGGTCCTCCCCAGCCTATTAAAGCACTGTGGTACCGCATAAAGTCCTTCATTCACACTATTGCGGTACCTACCAGGACCATTATTGTCTTTTAAGTACTGGAGTACCCACCAGGTCCTTCCCCAACAATTTAAGTACAGAGTACCCCACCCACCATTGCTAGCCTATTAAAGCACTAGGGTAGCCACTAGGCCCCTCCCACAGACTATTTAAGTAATGATGTACCATAGCAAGCCCTTCTGCAGCCAATTTAGGCACTGTCCTTGGTACAACCAGATCATTATATTGTCGCTGTACCACACCAGGCTATGCCTATTTATGTACTAGGGTACCGTACCATACGCGGCCCTCATGCTCTGCCCTAAGAATATTTTAGCACAGCTTTACCCACAAATCACATATAATGCAGGGACAGGTAACTGCCAGGGGCGTAGCTAGAGTCATTCCGATGTGCAGGCAGAAACGGCTAGGGGGTCCGGGGACATGTTCTCCCTGAAAATGTTTAGTTATAGAACGTCTGTGGTGTGTTTTGGTACGTATATTTGGGCATAAATTGTGAGACAAAATTAATTCATTTTACTATGCTAGTGGACATGATGTGCCCAGGCCTAATGGCCTAACGGTAGCTACGCCACTGACTGCATGCAGATGACCAAGGGTGGTCATAAAATACGCCAGGTTTGAATATGTGGTCACCATGGCAATGCACTTAAAGAATGTCAAGATATGACCTTGCAGTCAAACTTTTACGAGAGGTCTATAATTTAAAATATATCTTAAAAATGGTCTTAAAAACGAGGGGAGTCACTATTTACAGCGAATACTGACCGAATTCACTTTCCGATGGGGGTCACAAATAAACGTTACACCAGTACACGGTATGCTGCAAGTTTCGACTAGAAACATTTTAAATGCAAAATGTACTATATTTTCTTTGGTGCAATTGAAAGAAATAATTAATGTAAATATAAGTAATGAATCGCTGGTTAATAGTTTCCTTCGGCATTCACACACTTTAACCATGCCCAATGTAGTTCATACCCCGATGGAAACTATTAATCCGCGATTTATTCCTTAAGCATACAATAAACGTTTATGAAGTTATCTTGAATAATTAACGCCAACTATTTGTAGCAATAAGTCTGCCATCTTGGATTTGACACAGACAATCTGTATGAATGTGTACCAAAGTACAATTAGTTTATAATAGGGATGGCACAAACAAATCAAATATTCGAACAAACGCTCGAATATTCGAATACTTGTTTAGTATTCGAATATTCGGAAGAAGAAAAAATATATTGGCAAAATTTAAATAAACTGTCATAAAATCAGATACGTCGTTGTTTTCTTTTCAATATATCTTAAAACCTTACAAAGTTACAATACAAAAGAAATCGCCCGATGAGGTGTGAATAAACCATGTTGTGATCGCAACCACGGCAGGTGTTAATTGACACTTGCCATGAAATTGGATAATTACAGTAGGTTCTAAGGTAGGTATTGTTTGAATTTTATTGTTTAATTTATAAACATGTTAATCTATATTACTGATTGAACCAATTCAATATTATAATTAATATCTTTCCGACCGAATATTCGAATACCAAAATCGCTATTCGTTGCCATCCCTAGTTTATACACATTTATCTTGACAAGAGCTTCTTACAACTTATACTAATCACTCTCGAGACCTCAGTCCTGATGGAATCCATCGCCACACGGGAGAGAGAATATAAATGCCTTGCCTAAGGGCACAATCGTAATGGCGCCAGCGGGGATCGAACTCCGGGCAGTTTACGAATGCTCTACCACTAACGGTCGTTATGCATGGTACCCGTCCTTACCTGACAAAGAAAGTACGAACAAATACCTGCATAATTGGCACATATCCCTCTGCCAGCCACCCTACTGGTTAGAGGAGTATACATTATACTTAACGGCAAGCAATCCGTTCCAATCTCATCTTCAAAACACTCTAAGTAGCACTCTGTACTGAAATCAAATATGTGTTTAATAAGATATATCCAGTCCTCAGACCTCGATGTTACAAATCTGTTCTCACTTCTCAAACTGGAGCTCAAGTGATTTGATTGGTTGATTCTGCGATTTAAATCTGAAGATTGACAAACGGACCCGTAGTCCAATGGTTAACACGTTGGATTGGTAATCCAAGGATTGCACGTTCGATCCTCCCTCTGACCCTAATACAATTAACAAGTATTTTATGTAATATGGTAGGAGGTGAATGACAAGCGGAAGAAGCTGATCCCAAGAATGAAGTAGGAGAAGCTGAAGGGTAACATAGCTTGGTTGGCGTATGACACTGTGTGTGTAAACGGGCGCCCAGTGGGAGACAGCGATGGCAAGTAGGGGTACACAAAAGGTGAGCTGAAGTTTTTGTCCTGGAATGTCAATGGATTGACTAGCAATAAGAAACATTCACCTGAGTTTCTTAATGTGATAACACATCATGACATCATATTCTTATATGAAACTTGGACTAATAAAGATAATGATATTGATCCTGATGGATATTGTTCACATAATTTATATAGACGCTTTCAGAACCACAATGCCAGACGATGTAGTGGCGGTATGGTTTTATACTATAAAGAGCATCTGCAGCCAGGCATCGAACTTATTAGAAATCACCATGATACTATTATTTGGCTTAAACTCAAATCAAATCAAATTTATTCACTCAGTGCATCATACATGATACAAACATGAGGTGTATATATATAGTAATACGGTTTTAAACAGCGGTACATAGCAAATCTAATTTACAGTGAGCTAAACAGAATATGTTTCGTAAAACGTAACCATCCATTGTTTACACTTTATTTAAATAATTTGACTAGATATATTTGTTTTGTCGTATTACAGATTGGTGTGGTTTTTTTCCAGTGCGAACAGTGCAGATCATAATCAGACTCTTTTTTTCTGGTAATTGAAATTTCAGACCGTCAAAAAAGTGACATATCTTGTTAAAATAACAACAACAACAACAACAACAACAATACCTTTATTGCATTAAACATTCATACAATGTCTATAGCAAGTACATGTATACATGTAGGTAACGACATGGATTTACAAAAGAGCAAGCTGTTAATATACTCTCTGCTTATACTAATTTTAGTTTCTATATACATTTGCGAAATATATGTATTTTGCTAAATTTCTACAAATGGTTTTTGAATTTTGTGACATTAAATTAGTGAATTTATTAATAGTTGGCCATGTATAGTATAGATATTTCTGTCTAAGATCTCTAAATTTCGGACATATAAAGAAGGAAATGATATTCACTTTCTATCATGCCTGTATTGCAATATATACATATTCTTTGATTTCTGGGTATGTTTTGATATCTTCCACGTTCGATAGCTAAATCATGGGGTGAAGTTCGGAATTTTGTCAACGCCATTCTAAATCTGTCTTCTGTAATAAAGTCTAAATGTTTTTCAAAACTGAACGAGTGTTTAAACAAACAGTATGTCTCTAACCTCCCTGAATTATTAATAGACGAATACCAGCTTTGATAATATATATCTAATATTCTTTGTTTTATCTCATTATAACCTATCAACATATTAAATTGGTTCTGCCATATGTACATTAACCCATATTGTTCGAGAATATGTTTTATATGGTAAGCCCAGTTACACTTATTGTATATAATACCATTATCTGCATCAGTTTTAAGTACATGATAAGTTTTAAACAGTAGTGACTGATTATTACAAGTTAGTAATGTTATCCAATATTTGATCATTACTAATCTTCTATGTATATACATTGGGGTTCTGCCTAATTCTCCATAAAGTGCGCCTAAGTTAGTTGAACGCTTCACCCATAGAAGTTTTCTACAAAATTTGGAATGCATTGCCTCAATGTCGGGACTTTCATGATAACCCCATATCTCTGCAGCATAATTTAATATAGGAGACACCAAAGAATCAAACAATTTAATTTTTTGTTTGATAGGAATATTTAATTGGTTGTATATTGTAAACAAGTTATGGATTGAAAATGACGCATGTTGCGCTACTCGTTTTTGTGTTTTCACCATAGTTATGTTTTATATTTAATAAAATTTATGAGTCTGGAAAATATCCTGAGGCTTGGTCTAAAGGTATAATTGTACCAATTTATAAGAAAGGTGATGTAAATGTTCCTTCAAATTATAGAGGGATAACATTAATAAATGTTACTGCTAAAATAGTTTCTTTAGCTTTAAGAAATATAATTAATAAATGGTGTGAAAATGAACAAGTGTTTAATGATGTACAATATGGTTTTCGTGATAATCGTTCTACAGCTGATGCTATATTTTTATTGCATTCAATTATTCAAAAGGTCCTATTAAGAAAAGCGAAACTATGGTGTGCTTTTATTGATTACCAACGCGCATTTGATACTGTTATCTACGGGATGCATTGTGGGTAAAATTGGTGCAATCGGGAGTCAGCTGTAAAATGATTAACATGATTAAAGGTATTTACAATGATGTTAAATGTTGTGTGAAAATATCATCTAGTATGTCTATGTCTGATTTTTTTGATGTGACATTAGGATTAAAACAAGGTGAACCGTTATCTCCCTTGTTATTTATATTGTTCATCAATGATATTGTTGCTAATATAGATTTAGATGCTATGGTGGATAAAGATATTGAGTTATTGTCAATGTACTTAGTATTATTTGCTGATGATATTGTATTATTTACAACAGACCCAGGCAGTCTTCAGTCTCAATTGAATAACGTTTACCAATATTCCTCTAAATGGGGACTTAAAATAAATGTTAATAAAACAAAAGTCTGTATATTTGAAAAACGTAAAAGGAATCATGGTATTGATTTCTTCATTAATGGGGAAAAGATTGATATTGTGGATGAATTTACATATTTAGGTATTAAATTTACATATACGGGTAACTTATCAGGAGCTGTTAAGACACTATCTGACAAAGCCCTTATGGCATATCATAATCTTCTCACACTATTTGATAGAGTAAAACTGGATATTAAAACCAAACTACAACTTTTTGACTCAATGATAGTCCCTATTCTCTTATATGGCTCCGAAGTATGGGGTGTTTACAATTATAAAGAGGTAGATAAAATACACTTGAAATTTTGTAAATATGTATTAGGAGTTCGTACTCAGACACCAAATAATGCAATATATGGTGAGCTGGGAAGATTCCCACTATCTGTCATAGCAAAAGAGAGATCTATTAAATGTTGGTTAAAGATAAAGCATTCAATTGAATCACCATTGTGTAATATGTATATTGATCAGTGTAACAATCTTAATGGTACCTGTTGGGCGAGCCGTATTAATTCTATAATTGATCACTTAGGTGTTTCATATTTATTGAATGACTGATAACACTATGAATTATTTCCCTTTGTTAAGACGAAGACTACGTGATCAGTTCAATCAAGATTGGAATGCTTCAATAAATACTATCTCAAAATTAGATTATTATAAGAGATTTAAAGATTCATTCGGATATGAGAAATATTTAGATATAATTTCCAATGATTCATTTAGAAAACAGTTTACTTGTCTCAGATTGTGTTCCCATAGTTTAGAAATTGAATTAGGTAGATATATTGGATTAGATAGAGAAAATCGTTTATGCAAGCTGTGTAATGGTAATGTCGTGGAGTCTGAATTTCATTTTCTGTTATGTTGTACAAGATATTCTGACATTCGAAAGAAATATTTAGGTAACATATCATGACCTACAGTAAATAAGTTTAATGCCATGATGTCTTCTAGCAAAAAAGGTCATTTATTTAATATATCAAAGTTTGTTAATGAAGCTTTTAAAATTCGTAGATACCCTTGAAAATTTGACTGTTTTGTAAATACTTTCCTATAATGTATTTGTGATGTTGAATGTAATTATATTTGTTGTAGTTGCCATACTTTATATTGTATTTGTTAATGGCCATATGCAAATTGTATTTTGCAGATTTTGCCAAATAAACTTGAAACTTGTGTACGGTTCCAGTTCCCGTTTTTGAATAGGTGTACACCCAAGTATTTAAATGATTCAACTGAACGTCTATCTTTTGTCCATGAATAATAGCGTTGGGCGGTTCATTCAAATAATGGTTTTGGAAAGAAGATTAAAATTTAATTGCAACACTATTTGAATTTTCTATGAAAGGGATATTGATATGATGTGTATATTTGAATGTTGTGGCTAATTGTGCGTGCTGCGTGTGTTTTTACGTTTATTTATCGTCGCTACCGGTTGCCCATATGAGCGACGCCTCCTGAAGAGATTAGTTATTTTAGATTTTGGAGGATAGTGCATGATACAGACAGAGACCCATTCCAGAATCTCCGCTGGTTCTGTTACGTGCACGGTGTAAAGCACCGACACGAGACCTCGGTTTAGCGTCCCATCTGAAAGACTGTTAATTTTATTAGGGTCAGACGGGGGATCGAACCTGCGATCCCTGGATTACCAGTCCAGTGTGCGTGCTGCATGGATTTCATGCTTTTTTGTAGTTTAAGTTACTAGACCATAACTTTTTCCATTTTGATAATGATGTGTTTATTTGTGGCACTTATATTTGGTGTGAAAATACACCAGCTTATAATATTGCTACTGTTGATCTTTTTGATACAATTCAACAAGATATTCATGATTTTGAAGACTTAGTTTCTATGTATATCGTTGGCGATTGGAATAGCCGTACCGGCACCAAACCTGATTTTATTGACCATGATTGTTTAAATACTGATATTGATGGTATTGATTATTTACCAGATGGTTACCTGAACAGGGCCTCAATGGATACTACGTGTAATAGTTTTGGGATCAAACTGCTTGATCTTAGCTTAGCATATCTTACTTAAATAACTAGATCTTACTAATTACAAGTGTTCATTTCGTACATTTACGCATAGCATATCTTACTTAAATAACTAGATCTTACTAATTACAAGTGTTCATTTCGTACATTTATGCATAGCAGATCTTACTTAAATAACTAGATCTTACTAATTACAAGTGTTCATTTCGTACATTTACGCATAGCATATCTTACTTAAATAACTAGATCTTACTAACTACATGTGTTCATTTCGTACATTTACGCATAGCATATCTTTTTTTTATTATTTAAGTTTATTTAAAGCAGCATTACATCGTAATAAAGGATGTTTTGGGTAACATATAAATACTAATTTGTGTGTGTTTACAAAAATCGAAATAGTCGCTCAGAAACGATAAAATTCCAATAAATTTAAAGCGTCGTATACGCGAATTTGTTTATCAACACACGAAATGTAAACACGCACAGAGCGCATGCGTGAAACAACAGATGGTGTAGAAAACAACGTATATATTTTGAACATGAAAGACTATCTATCTTCCTCTAATGTCGAACCCCTCGCGGGGATGTAGAACTGTCCCTAAAAGACTAAGCTAACAGAGGTATGAATCAATATATCAAGTAATTTAATTAAAAAGACAACTTGGGACAAATGGGGACGATGCATTCTGAATATAAACAAGTGCAGACGATGCCTTTCTTTTTTTTTTTTCTTTTTTTTCTTTTTTACGTTTATTTATCGTCGCTACCGGTTGCCCATATGAGCGACGCCTCCTGAAGAGATTAGTTATTTTAGATTTTGGAGGATAGTGCATGATACAGACAGAGACCCATTCCAGAATCTCCTCTGGTTCTTTTCCGTGCACGGTGTAAAGCACCGACACGAGACCTCGGTTTAACGTCCCATCTGAAAGACTGTTAATTTTATTAGGGTCAGACGGGGGATGGAACCTGCGATCCCTGGATTACCAGTCCAGCGTGTTACCACTGGACTACAGATCCGTCTGACGTATTTTCATTGTTATACATGTATATACATGTATATATTATCCTCCTGCCTATAGGGAGAAGAACTATATTGTTTATCAATCAATTGATAGGGAGAACTATATTGTATATCAATCAATTGATAGGGAGAACTATATTGTATATCAATCAATTGATAGGGAGAGGAACTATATTGTATATCAATCAATTGATAGGGAGAGGAACTATATTGTATATCAATCAATTGATAGGGAGAACTATATTGTATATCAATCAATTGATAGGGAGAACTATATTGTACATCAATCAATTGATAGGGAGAAGAACTATATTGTATATCAATCAATTGATAGGGAGAAGAACTATACACGATTTCTTTCGTTCTAATCCCTTTCAGTATACTGCTGTTAAATAATATGTAAAATGTTCATTTCTTGATTACATGTACAAATACTGAAATAAATAATGTTTAAACTAAATCCAAGCATGCATTACAGCCTCTTGAATCAGCCCTCTATACATCCACATATTCATATATTCTTGAAGGAGATGAATTCTATAAGGTTTAGCCTTTCAGTCTTATCATTTATTTTGTATTATTGTCATTTGTTGTTGTAAATAATTGAAAAATAAAATAGGAAGCTATATACAGTCTACATCCGTTATATCAAAGTCGGTTATGTCGAATTCTACGGTTATCTCGAAGTCGAATCAAAGTCCCGTATAAGACACTATCATTTTACATATAATTGGCTCCGTTTATATACAATTTCGTTACGTCAAACTTCGGTTATGTCGAAGTATTTTGTTCGGGCCGACGGAATTCGACGACATAACGGATGTAGACTATATCCACAAACGACGAGGGGTATTAAAGACATAGTTTTAGAAACTTTAGAACACTGGGTGGAATTGCATCTTCAAACAGCAGCCGTACACTCACCTTTTGCAAAACTCCTGCGCAACACCAAGGTCGGTTAAATTGCTAATGTCGGTACTAAAACACGCTTTAAAACCGGCCAGCACGGCATCTACATGGCAATCCGCGTCCACACCACCGCAGCAGAGCATACAAATAACTGAAATTTGAGAGACATTAGTCAGTTACTGCCCCTGAAAGGTTGAATACTACTGGGGGTCTGTGTCTGGCTGGCTGGCTGGGGCACGGTGCGTATAGCGCAGAATCAGAGAGCTGTTACAGAATGTTTCTCTATTTATTTTTTTTCTAATTTTTTTCTAATCCTAAACGAAACGGACGATGCAGAACACTATTTATTTCGATGTCCATTGTTTGTAATCCAGAGGCGTCAGCTATTCCTAAATACGCGTACTTACTGTGCTTTCAAAGTAAAGTAATAACGGTTGTAAACAAACATTTGATACACTATTGCATTATAGGTAAGTCAGGTATAACCTATTAAACAATAAATCACAGCATTTTTTTTAAATACCTGTAAGCTATCGTATATTGAATTACCTATACAGTATTGTAATATACCATCGGTATTATTACTTTACTTTGAATGCATAGTACCTGTAAGCTATCGTATATTGAATTACCTATACAGTATTGTAATATACCATCGGTATTATTACTTTACTTTGAATGCATAGTACATGTAAGCTATCGTATATTGAATTACCTATACAGTATTGTAATATACCATCGGAGTAGTACATGCGGCTCTTTGGGTGTTGTGTATACGTCATCACTTGTTGTGTATACGTCATCACTATAGAGCCTATTGATGATATATCGCGCAACTACCGATCTCTTTACTTGTTGCGTATACGTCACCACCACCACTACCGATCTCTTTACTTGTTGCGTATACGTCACCACCACCACCACTACCGAGCTCTTTGCTTTTTTTGGTATACGCGTCACTATTGATGACGTAGCGCTCAACTACCGAGCTCTTTGCTTGTTTTGGTATACGCGTCACTATATAGCCTATTGGTAATAGCTTTATAAATAGCGATCTCGTACCATTCTATAAATATAGACTACGAACCGATCCATAAATAACTATTACGAACGTTTCTATATAAATATAGTCCGATTAGAACGGTCTTAGTACTCAAGCAGCTTCACGAGCTTCAACGAATATATCTTACATCGTTACGTATAATTCCATAAAAACGCGATAAATTATTAATAATCCGTAATATACGTTTTAGAATGGCATGTCACTAGACATAGCCATAGCGTATATGAAACACGAATAAAATACACGTATTTTATCGTATAGAGTGATACAACGATTAATATAAATTTATGTCTAATACGTGGTGTTCCATGCCCTGTAACATAATTAACTGAATCCAAGCGGTATGAGGTTATATGTTTGTCAGGTGACCCTAAATAACCTTATCTAGAAATGCGAGAGAAATACACGGAGCCCAGCTACAACAGTACGATACATCTCAGTTTAAGCAACTCCCCCCAACACCAGCAGTACACAAAATGAAGGCTAAATCCGTTTACATCAGTATTTACTACAAAATACGTCATTAGTTGCCTGGAATGCCATAGAAATACTTAAGCACTGAACCAAACACTGACGCAGGTAATTATAAAACCCGTCTGATGGCTATCTCCGAATAAATCCTATGATTTAGTATGACCCACGTTAATTCTCTGATCGGAATGCCTCCAATAATCAATCCAAACGGTATGAGGTTATATGGTTGCCAGTTGACCCTAAATAACCTTATCTGGGAAATGCGAGAAAAATTTATAACCATCACCAGCGCAGTAGGTACACAACATGACATCGAAGTAATTAATACGTTTACATACAGAGGTTGCTCTCACATGACAACTGAAGTGTTCCAAATTGAACAGGTCGTAAACAACTATAACTTAATCATCGGCTAATTGGTCTTAATTGAGGCGATGTAGCGGCTTGTATAGCCTCAATGAGAACGAAATATTTATTTCTGTCTGCTTATCAACTCGAAGGTATTTTACATGGAACATTATTAAACTCGTTTCAAGTTTGATTTATTTGACATCTTGACACGCGTCCATTTTGAATCGCAAACCCCACACTGTATCACCGCGTGAGAGTTCGCTCAATTAGTTTTATAATTAACGGCAAATATAAACATTAGCATAAATTGGGAAAATAAGCGCTGTAACGATTCATTATAGCAAGAATATTTAAAACATGTAAACATAACGTCATATCATATTTACAATCAGACTATTCATAGTGTATATATATATATAGATATACGCCCATATCTATTGTCTGTATGTCTGTCCGTCCGTCCGTCCGCCTGTCCGTCCGTCCGTCCGTCCGTCCGTCCGTCCGTCCGTCCGTCCGTCCGTCCGCCGTCGTCCGTCCGTCCGTCCGTCCGTCCGTCCGTCCGTCCGTCCGTCCGTCCGTCCGTCCGTCCCGTCCGTCCGTCCGTCCGTCCGTCCGTCCGTCCGTCCGTCCGTCCGTCCGTCCGTCCGTCCGTCCGTCCGTCCGTCCGTCCGTCCGTCCGTCCGTCCGTCCCGTCCGTCCGTCCGTCCGTCCGTCCGTCCGTCCGTCGTCCGTCCGTCCGTCCGTCCGTCGTCCGTCCGTCCGTCCGTCGTCCGTCCGTCTGTCCGTCCGTCCGTCCGTCGTCCGTCCGTCTGTCTGTCTGTCTGTCTGTCTGTCTGTCTGTCTGTCTGTCTGTCTGTCTGTCTGTCTGTCTGTCTGTCTGTCTGTCTGTCTGTCTGTCTGTCTGTCTGCTGTCTGTCTGTCTGTCTGTCTGTCTGTCTGTCTGTCTGTCTGTCTGTCTGTCTGTCTGTCTGTCTGTCTGTCTGTCTGTCTGTCTGTCTGTCTGTCTGTCTGTCTGTCTGTCTGTCTGTCTGTCTGTCTGTCTGTCTGTCTGTCTGTCTGTCTGTCTGTCTGTCTGTCTGTCTGTCTGTCTGTCTGTCTGTCTGTCTGTCTGTCTGTCTGTCTGTCTGTCTGTCTGTCTGTCTGTCTGTCTGTCTGTCTGTCTGTGTCGTCTGTATGTCTGTCCGTCCGTCCG